>CM076581.1:74901997-75166744 GCA_034641835.2 Pinus albicaulis | reverse complement strand
CTGCCAATTATATAAGCCCCAAGGATACACTCGGTGTTCATCAATCCCAGCTAATACATGAGTTTCTCACCATGACTAGTAGTTTATCAACCCAACAAGTTTCTCAATGGTTTATCATTCCCGAGGCAAGCCATTTATCAGGTGGTTTATCAGCCCTGGGGCAAGCCACTTCTTAGGTTTACCAACCTAGCTAGCACCCAAGTATCATAACTCCACCAAACTCCATTTGGCACACAACACAAGAAAAATCGCATGCTTTAGTAAAAACAACACACCGAAACAACACAAGCCTCCATAATAACACAAGAATCCATCCCACTAGCAAAACATAGAATTACAGAGAAATTGAGTCTTCCAAGCAGATCCATGACAAATTCCAAATTCCACTCTATGTTCCTGATGCCGAGGTTCTGCAAGAAAGTAGATCCTGGCATATAAGAAACTCACTACTCAATCAAGATCGAAAAATGTTCGATTCTTCTATAGAATAAATCCATAAAAACATTCAGCTTAAATTCACATGAAGCAAAAATAGCCATTCAAATCAACTATAGATAACCATATAAAAATTCTAGGCCAAATATTACATTGGGCGGCCTCTTGGCTCTTGGCCCTTCAAACCACTCCTCACTCACTCCACTCTTCAACTATGTCTCTTCCTCACAAAAACACTCACATTTATACATAAATAATGAATTTAATTCATTCCAAAAATCCCTCCACCTAATCCTCAACTAAATCTAATTTAAATTCATTTTAGGTGTGGACTCAACAAAGTCCCGTACATAAAATTCCTACTCCCTAAATTTGCTACCTAATTCTATTTTCTCTCATATCCTTTTAATTATTAAAAGAATATATAAAAAATCCTCACTTTTATAATTTCTCTCCTAATTTATAAAAATAACAAATTAATTAATAAAACAATAAAAATGTCACACCCCCATTTATTACACAATTAAATAATGAAAATTGGCCTTGATGCTCCTGCATGAGACTCCCAAGGTTGAAATTAATCATGATCGCCTGATCATGTGTTCGGATCTTTGTCTACCTGGATCCCATATCTTGTGCTGCAAATTTCCATTTGTCGCTGCTTCTGTTTGTTGTTCTTCTCCAGGTCTCCACACTTTATGCTACATCGCCCTGCTAGCTATGCTTTCACAATCTTCTGCTGTCTTTCTCTTGCTGCTTCTTCTTTTTTTTACTGCTATTGGCTTCTTCCGGGATACTTCCATCATCATCTGCCGTATTAGTTAAATTTCTCTATCCAATAGATCTTTTCCAGCATCTGCAATAAAACCTGTACTCACAAAACAATTATTAAAATAAAAAACATAAGGCTTCAGTGCCTCTTTCTCTGCTGGCAAAATTTCAGTATGTTGCTCTGAAATTTCCTCTTCCATCAGCACATCAGTATGCTAATTTAAATCCTCCATGAGACTATCAGCTAGTCCCTCCTCCACATCATCTGTTTGAAAAATGTCTCCCTATTCCATGTCTTTCAGCAACTCTCCCTGAAAATAGATCCTCTGAAGATCTAACTTTCTATATAACTTAACAATCTCAACTGGAGTAGAACTTGGAAATTTTACAAAAATTTCCATACCTTCATTTGCTGTTGACCAATCATGAGATGGTCCTTCTTCCCCCGCTTCAATATTCTGCTGAATATTTCCATAAGACCCCTCTGTCTTCATTTCTTCCTGAGATATTGCTATCTCAACATCATTATGAATAGATTTCAGATTCAACTCTTCTTCTTTAACAAAATTCAAAGTTTGTTCAACACCCTATGATTTACCTACCATCACACACAAATCATTAGTCTTAAAAACATAAGACCTTGTGGTCTCACTGGATGCTTTAGTCGACATCTCTCTTTGCTGCTCTGAATCCTTCATTTGATTCAGTTCTTCTGTAGATTTATTTTCTGTCTCATCACTACTTCCACTCTTCCTTTGGCAATCTTCCTGAATTGTCTTGGTTACAACATCATTACATTGTAAACTTTTGTCAGCAATCTCATTAAACAAATACACTTGTTTACCTCCTTGGAATTTTCTTCAGCATTTCCACTTTGTTCCTGTTCCATAACAGCTTTGACTTGCTGTCTTACCCCAAACAAGAATTCATCTATGATTTCTTCATGTTGTAAAAAATCAACATTTTCCTTCTCTGAAAGGAGTTCTCTACTAGACTTTACCTCAAGAGTTTCATTCTCCTTTGTGACAGTCCCATCAGACTGCTCACCGTCTTTCGCACATCCTGCAAACATACTAAACTGTGAGAAAAATTACAAGGCTTCATAGCCTCATCTACTTCTCTTGCCAACACACCTTCATATGCTTCTGAACTATCCCAATAGTTCACGAGATCTTCCTCACTGATCTCTTCACCCAGAATTCCACCATGTTCCAGGCCACAAATGGAAACATCCATTTTTAACTTAGCCTCTCTGAGTTCTTCACAACTCAACATCTGCTCGAGCTTCCTTAGCTCCTCCATCAACTGTATGTTTATTTGCTTTTCCCTCTTTGCGTGTAGCTTCTGCCACTTCACCTTCTTTCTCATGGTCCAACCATGTGTCTGGTATTTCACATTTTCCTGCAAAAAATCCATTAACAATTCAAGGTGAATTGTTATCTCGGCCTTCTCCCGCTCGTACTCTTCATCAGATCTCCAGAAATTACTATCAACAATCATCTTCCCCTTCTTTGCGAACTGCCTCTATTCACATGGTGACTTAATTTAATCCACTTCCCCACAATCCTTCACATTTGTCAAAAATGCAACTTCTCCTCCTGCGCTTGGCTCTTCTTTGTCTTGGAATCAATCTACAAAATTAGTCTTCAAATACCATCTTCAAAACCAGACTTAAAATCACCTCACCTTCAAGATCTCTATGTGATGTTGTTCCATCTACTGATGATGTAGGAAGACAAGACGCAATTCCCATTAATCAAATTGTTATAGTAAAATTTGCAATTTTACTAAGGCCCAAACTTTTTCTCCATACATGACGATATTAACTTACCTCTAGTCAATCCAAGTGTGCCAAGTCAATTTACCACACCCCTTGCTTACATGCCCATATACTTTTGCTGCCACTATACGAACGCCCCTTATTTTCAGGCATAAATGATATAAGTATCTTTGAACAACATGCCATTTAACAACTCAAAGTGGGCTTTAGGATTTCATTGTTTAGATATATCATAAAACAAATGAAACTTGTTGAGTCTAGTGAATACCATAAACTCAAAACCGAATGCTATATGGTGTGGCTATACTTCATGACTTACCATAGTTCAAAAATCACCACAGTCTACCCACCATTATACCACTTGATAGCAGTCCAAGCTGTTAAACCCGCATTCTCACTTTTTAAAGCATATAAAATGCATGTCAACTTAAAACCCCAAATAATCTCATATTGGCAAACTCAATAATTTTAAATGTGGAAGCTTTCTTCTGTTCTTAACTCTAAGGTCAGAACCTTATGCTTTAAGCCATCTCATGTATATTCGAATCAATGTTCGAACTTTGGATTTAAACCCTTCTTACAATTATTCGATTTAACACTTGAATAATATAATTAATCCAAAGTAATAACTTTCGCCCTCACCTCATGGAAATTTCGAATAAATATTCAACTTATAATAAAGGTCCTTATATAATGGCCCACAACTTTTACATTTTATTTCGTTCAAAGGTTTAACCCATTTAATATTTAAATGTCAAATTAAATCATATAAACCTTCATGCCATACCTTGGATTAAAATCCACGCGCCAACATATATGAATTTTCGGCCCCACAACAGCTTATCAACTTACCTTGCTTTAACCTTCCGCGCAGCTTTCAACGCGAGTTCCTTCGGATATCAACTTCTTCTAATCGAACAGATATAGCGTTGTTTTAACCCCAGGATTTTGGCACGCGAAACCCATTCATGGGTTTGAAAAACCTCTCCACGGCTTTACTGTTCATCTATCACGGTTCCCCCATATCATTGCTCATGGTTCCTTCGAAACCCGCTTACCTGTTCCGTTGCATAGTTCTGCTTTAAACCTTTCATTACGACATCTCTGCACTTACTATCCTTTGGTTCACTTCATTTACTCTTCCATTGATCCGCTTCCGTTCTTCAACATGGAATCTTTGCCATACATTAACTTATGGTTCCATCCTAATTCTTCAGCTCTGGTTCTTAACATGAACATTACTTCACTGTTATTCAATGTTACTCTGCGTTCACTGCTGTGTGCTACACATTAAATTTTAACTCACTTCACATTGATGATACAGCTCTTCATAAACATGAACTCGGCCTCTGCGTTATGATCTTGCGTTGGCTCATTTGTGCGAGTCTCTTCTCAGAACATCAGTGACATTTTGATAAGCGCCTTGTTCACCTACTTTCAAAATGCATAGATACATACCAGATACATAATTACAATTCAAAAGAAAATATTGACAATAAAATTCTCAATCCAACAATTTTCTGCACCAAAATGGACATCAACGTCTTTCCTTTTCTTGCTTATCGCCCAAGAAATTTTCCCCTGGTATTTATCCCAAATAAAAACATATTCTTATGGAGCCACCACATCTGGATGCAGAAACTGCTTGGCAAACCACCACTTGGTCTGCTTCCTCACACTCACATGAATTGCATGCCGTGACCACTTGAATTCAAGGTCCCAATCACTCTTCACTGTTTGTTACACAATAGAACGTGTAATCAAACCATCTCATTGAATACTGTATGTGGAAATAGCATTGTGCCCCTGCACTGTATAAATTTACATCAATAATAAAATCATGTTGTGAAATCGATCCATTCTGTGATCGATTCACACAATTCTACACAAAATTCAAATCAAGAATATTTGTCCTCAAACCATACAATCAAAACTTCTCGTGCACCTGCTTTGATACCAAATGATGCTGGGGTTCTGCTATAAAGCAGAGCCTGGCATATAAGAAACTCACTACTCAATCAAGATCGAAAAATGTTCAATTCTTCTATAGAATAAATCCATAAAAACATTCAACTTAAATTCACATGAAGGTGAAAAGAGCCATTCAAATCAACTACAGATAACCATATCAAAATTCTTTGGCCAAATATTACATTAGGCAGCATCTTGGCTCTTGGCCCTTCAAACCACTCCTCACTCACTCCACTCTTCAACTATGTCTCTTCCTCACAAAAACACTCACATTTATACATAAATAATGAATTTAATTCATTCCAAAAATCCCTCCACCTAATCCTCAACTAAATCTAATTTAAATTCATTTTAGGTGTGGACTCAACAAAGCCCCGTACATAGAATTCCTACTCCCTAAATTTTCTACCTAATTCTATTTTCTCTCATATCCTTTTAATTATTAAAAGAATATATACAAAATCCTCACTTTTATAATTTCTCACCTAATTTATTTAAAAATAAAAAATTAATTAATAAAACAATTAAAATGTCACACCCCCCTTTATTACACAATTAAATAATGAAAATTGGCCTTGATGCTCCTGCATCAGTTCCCTTGCTCTGTTCACACTTCGTCCCCTCCGGAATGCCTAAATGAAGACTCTCCCTAAAAAATCTCTTCTTGTCGGGACTTATCTCTCCCAACTTCCTCTTGTATGTTGACCTTGTCAGCACAATCTACAATGGGAACTCTATAGACTCGTCCTCCACCCAAGAGGCCCAGTTCCTCCATTCAATGTCTGCACCGCAATGCCATTAGGCCAACATGGATTCAGGTGATGAAATAAATGCAAGGCTTGGGTTTACAAGCAACTCATCCTCCTTAGGCCTCACAATTTGTGTCCACTTCATCAACCAGTTAATGTGTTTACATTTCCACATTATTTATACTAATTACAATTCATAATGATATTTACAAGAAGGATTAACTACAAGGGATGTCACATTAAATATATATTAATCATAGTAACAGTTAATGGATAATTAAAAATTAGAAACACATTTTATAGTTTAATGAAAGAAATGCCCCCAATTTTTAAAGAGAAAAATTAATATTTAATATGAAATAAATAAAACTATATATTATAAGTTTATTTTGTCTAAAAAATCGTAAAATTAAATTTTTGTTTTTGTTTTTTTATTATTAAAGTTCGATAGTAAATTTTTTTAATATTTTTCATTATTTAAAATAATTTTTAAATTCATAATGAAATTGAAAATCATGAAAACATGTACAATGCTATCTATATATATTTAATAATTGAAATACTATTACACTAATACTTATCCTAATATATATATATATATATATATATATATATATATATATATATATATATTGCTTAAAAAATAATCCAACCCTCATTATGAAAGATTACCCTTCATAGAACAAACTTTATTGTGAGAGATTAAGCCTTTGTAGAACACTTTCTCAACAATTGTTAAAGGACCTTAATATTAAACCTTTGTAGAACACTTTACGAACAATTGTTAAAGGAACTTGGTTTTTAATCAAAGTGAACTTTAAAAAAATAAACCATGAGAGATATTTAGGTATTTTTAAGACACTTTAACAACAATCATTAAAGGACCTTAGTTTTTAATCAAGGTGCAATTTTACAGAAATAAACCATGAGTGATCCATTTAGGTATTTCTAGAAAAGGTGAGAAGACACTACACACTGAAATTAATTACCACCAACAACCAATCTAAAATACCAAAACACAAAGCACTGTAAAATTTAAGACAAAAACAAACTAATACAAAACCTAAAGCTATCTACAAAATCCCTTGGACGGCTTTCCTAACTCGGCCAAATAATGTCTACCTGCAAAATTGACACGACCAGACAGCGTGCCTAAATTGGCCGAACAATGCCTACCTGCAAATCTATTATAAGGTTATATCAGGCTCCTACGACTAGGTAGACTTCAGGAAGGGTATTTCCAAGAGCTTGACCAACTGGAGGTTTGGAGTCCCTTCGTCAAAATATAGGGTAAAGGTCGCAAAATTTCTGAAATTCCACCTCTCATTTCCCCAACTATGAATGTTTCTACCTTGGGCAGGCCTGGCGGGTGCTACAAAGATCTCCCCACCTATTTTATCCATGAAACTATCGATGAAAATAAGAAGATGGTATATTGGAAAAGATCGAACCCTTCGTGCCCATTTAGTCTTGCCCGAGTTCGAGTATGGAGCTTTGCGTCGTGGATTCAGATATCCAAATCGCAGTTTCATGGCTTCAAGAGGTGCAGAGGAATGATATAGGTAAGCTCCTATACTTGACAAAATTTCAATGTTTGTTGCACGGTTTATTTATGCCATTGTCTAATTTCTATAATATCAATTTTATTTTCAAATTTAATGGGCATTTTTATCATTAGATTTAGACCAGTAAGAGGGTATATTGTTTTTAAAATTTGTGGTTCTAATGGTCAGCTTGATTGAATTTTTTTTGGGGTTTGATTGATTCTCGATTTGGGGTTTGTTCTTGATTTTGGACTTGATTGATTTTTTTGTGAATGTAATATTACTCGGGTGATATGCTTATCAAAGTAATGCAGAAGAAGCAGATTCTTCTGAACGCGTAATCACCAGATGGGAATATTCATAAAATTTCCAAAGTAAATCTAGAGGGAACAAAAGTTAACGAGTATCCCTCTGTCATTGTCTATGGAACTTGTAAACAATGATGAACCACCAGAGAATCGAGGTTGGATGGCCTTATTTTGAAAAATTCCTTGGATTCCAAAGGAGCTACCAGGAAGGGAGAGTTCCTTAAGCGTTGGGTTGCTCTTGATCCCTCTGTCAAGGTTCAAACCAAGAATGGGCTTCTCCATACACTCTTCAACTATCCTAGATGCAAGACATACATCTTCGCAAGTTATCGCGAAGATAGAAGTGATTGAAATGAATCGTCAAAAATGGCCAGAACTAGTTGGAATTTTATTGGTGAATATTGGTAGCCCTCAACCACAAAATCCAATGAATCTCTAGCAAAGTGTTGATACCTAGGATGTTGTAGACCTCCGCAAATATTTGTCTAGACAAATAATTTAGCAATTATTATGTCTATAGGTAACTCCCCTTCTGATCATAAATATTATAAAATGGAGAAGTGTTCCCGACAAAAGGAATCTCATGTAGACTATGGAAAATAATGTCTATCCCACTGAATTATTTAGATAAAGAAGAGCAATCTTCAGTTGAAAATTTTGTAGTCTTGTTTTCCATGATAGGTCATTGATTATTTATATAAACTATATATTCTAGATTTTCTATACTGACTTGTGCAACAATTACCTCAAAGGATGGACCCTTGGGATTTTCTTGCATGTTTCCCCCCCTTGATTCATTGTTAAATTTCCTAGTTATTCTCTGAACCAAAGACTGAAATTTTTATGGGTTTGTTTTGATTATGTGGGGTTCATAAAAATACACAACACACACCTCTGGAGTAATGGTATTCATGTGATTTGAATATTTGTTTGACCTTGCTTCATTCTTGGCAGCATAAAAACCCTTTCAAATCATATGAGAGCATTCATTGGCATCCAACATGGCAGATTCCAATCTAGACTTGCGTTCAACTTCATCCATCTTCCAATTTTTCAAAACTCACTCCCATTGTCTGGGAGCAACTAACCCTAGATCACGCTGGGATTTACTACTTCTTAGTCCTCCAAGGATGACGGATTTAATCAGTGCTAATATATATATAAATATTTTCTCCCTCCTAGTGTGTAGATTACCTTTAGTTTGTGATTAATTAGACTGATGCTAACACCACTGGTAAACATATTTCCACGTAATCTGAAGATAAAACTTGAGAGGCAAGCATGAATTCCAACAACATGAATTCAATCAGTGAAGTTATTATTGAACATAACGAAATTATAAGTTCATGCCTTTGCTACTAAGTTTATTCTATGTATATAGCTTAAAATTTTACACTATTCTATAACTAAAAAAAGCTACTAAACCTACCAGATGTCTGAGATTGAACAATGAGTTCAGAGAAGCTTTCTATTTCTTTGTCATCCAAACTCATATACAACCTCGACCATATTAGAACTTGGATTTGATTGTTCCAATAAGTCCTAATTATAGTGAACTTTATGCCCAATCCAAATCTATTTTGAGGATTTCCTAGTGAGGATCAATGGAGCTTCAAGTACCTAAAGAAGCCTTCCAACTACATTTGTTTAGTGAGTGTAAGGTTTTGTGGAAAATTGGCTCCTTAGATCTCAAATATGTACAATAGTGCTACAATGAGTCATGACTCACACTTCCTATACATTAGGTATCATGGAGAACCACATGTTTCATTCCAATCTCTCAGATCAACGCTTGTCTATATCAAATGAAGCATTATGTGTCGAATATGTAGGGATTTCCAATATCTTTGACAATGTATGTTTCAGAAGCATACCAATATATATATATATATATATCTATATATATATATATATATATATATATATATATATATATATATATATATATATATATATATATGAGTGTATGTTATGCAGGTAATTCCTCTCTACGGACAGAGACGATCCCTCTAGCCCTAGAGTGGGTCTAGTAACAAAGGGACAAGCTAGAGTGAAGGTTCCTAATTAATGAATGAAAAATACGAGCTAGATCAACCTACCTGCAGTCCAACGTTGTTGTTGTAGCTGTCATGGTGGTGGTCTTTTGATTCCCGTCTCGGCGGGTCATGATCCTTCCGCAATGATGCTTGGATACCTGCACAAAGATCAGCAAACAATAGTAGCATACGAAACAATGATCTCATTCATAATTAATAACTAGTCAAGGAGGGTTAAGAACATTGCATCAAATAAAACACATTAACACAAGATGGGCACCAGACAATAGTCATGTATATGTATTAATAGAAGAAAGAGTTACAACCGGAGCCTTGACGTCGCAGCCTCCTTCAATGGGGTTCAGTCGAAGCACATCTCGATGGATCGTCAGGGAATTCAGACGGGATGAAGACACATAAGTCTAAGCTCTCTCAATGAGGGTCTCTTCTATTCTATCTTTTCTAACCAAATGTACAGAAATCTCTTCAGTGTTTCAGCTATAATATGTTCAGTTCAGCTAGCACATCAATGAAAGATGGTTGTATTTATAGAGGGAGAGGAGGAGGTTGGGATCCCTACAATAGTGGAAGGGAGGCCTTATCCCTTGGGAGGTTTCCCAAAAAGGTGGAAACAAGAGGCCAAAGGAGGAAGGCCATGGTTATTCCGTCGAACCACTCCAGATGACTCGCCCATGAAGTTTGTTATGATGGAAAATTCGCCTCTATTTTTAAAAAACATTCCATAAACAGGTTGGGTAGCTAACAGGGACAGAGTGCCAATGGGCGCGGGGCCCAGTGTTAATTTCCCGATTGGCACGAGGGCATAACAGTCTTCTAGTGCCAAGGAAAAAATAGGTGTTTCTGATGGTCTGTTTAGGAAATTGTAAATAGAAAAAATGTTGTGCTCATGACAAGGGATGCAATGATGGTATTTGCAAGGCATAACACTTTATTTTGGTCACAGAGCCTCCAATTTTCGGGATGGGGATTGTAGGGACAATGAAAAAATGCTGTGTAACAGATGCCCCCTAGAGCATGAGCTCCAAGAGAGAGGAAGGGGTGAAATTCTTTACGAGAACGTGTTCGAACCAAACACCGCCGTCAAAAGACCTACAATTACAAATACCACTGATATCTCTGATACATGAATATGTGGCATGGGCGCAGCCATCCATAATAGAGTACATATATAAACTGAGATCCGAGGTAAGGACGCATCCATCCAGTAGTAAGGATCAAAAAATAGACTCAGGTATGGTCGCATCCATCCAATCAAAAGAGTCATGCAATAAAGTCATGATAAACCATAATATCCCATAGCCTTGATATTATTAGACAAAACCGAGGGTCTTGCGCTCCATCTCGACCCGAACAAGTACAAATTCAAGCATGCAAATATGTGAGCTGAAGTTGAAAATGCAGGAAAATCACCTGATTACTAACCAATGATGAAAGCTGTTAATAGGCACGAGAGAAACCACCAATAATGATAATGGCTCTCAAGGTACAAAAGGTACACTCCACGGAATGTGAACAGTGATATGGCGTCGAACACTCGTAGAATCACTTGATCGAAGGCCAATGATGTGGACCTGTCATTGAATGCGAAGAACCTGCCATTGAGGCATGCAGGCTCCAAGGTACCGGTAGGGAGTCTCTAGACCAATTTCCTAGAAAATGAGCTGAAGTCGACAGGAAGTGATCCGGTTGAAGGAGGGCCATAATGTGTCCCACATCATCGAAACGATATAGAGGAACATAATGATAATGAATCAGGACCAACAAAGAATCAGAGGGCGACTAAAAACTGCAGAGGCAAAAATTCTCTGGAACATATCAACAACACGACTCTGGATTTGGTAGCATATGACATCAAAGGGATCTAAGGTCATGATGACATGGCAAAGAGAAGATGAGAGGTCAAAACAGATTATCCAAACCCATGAAGGCAAAAATGACGAAATGAGATATCCCCAACCCAACACGAATGCAGATGAGTGTCATGTTCAAGAGAGACATACTGCCAACACAACTAAAGACTGGTTCAATTTTCCCCCACCATTTATGGGGGGCACCCCAATTATTTTTGGAAGACAAGCTTGAAGGAGATAGCATATGCTTGCAATGTAAGTTTGTCCTTCGGACAAATCCAACCTAGTACATTTTATGAGCCCTAGGAAGGAGGAACTTGAGGAACGTCATGGTGACGATGTCCGATGTCATCAGAGTTTAATGAGTCTGACAAAGGAAGAAATCGACATCTTTTCATGTTTAGAGAGTTTAAAAAGAAGTAGAAAAGAAAACTCCAGCATGTCCCTTTTTGTAAATAGTCTCTTAGATCCGAAAAGGTAGAAAACAATATCTAAAAGAATCTCTTAGTCGCGATAGGCTAAGGTATTCCTTTTTCATAAATAATCTATCCCAACCCGAAAAAGGGGTAAACGTATACTGGGTAGATATCGTTTCGAAACCATTTAACGAGTTCAAAATGACAAGAGTCTCGTTAACATTTTTAGTTTTAGAGAGTCTCGTTAACAAGTTGTATTTTATAAAATACAACTTGTTACTTCATTGTTATCGCATTAAAGACCTATCGCTGCATAAGAAGCAAACATAAAACCCATTTATCGAAACAACATAACGTAATAATCGAAAAACATGTCTTAAAACCTATTTAGGGTTCTGAAAAGTTATAAAATGAAAAAAATAGTAAAAAACAATTACTTTTCACTTTTACCTCTTGTGGAGCAATAGTTACCCATTTTACACTGCGATTTTGCGGCGACGATAGCGGGAAATCCAGCAAACCAATCTCGAATCTGTTAGATCCAGGTAAGATCTGACATCATTCCCCACATTTTAAGTCTTATTTCATTACCTACAACCTTAAATTTTGATTTTTGAGGGAGAAATTGTGAAAACTAGGGCACGACAGTTGGCGCAAGTTTCGGGCATGGACTTGCACCAATCGCCCAATTTTCTGAATTGGGGCGCGCCCATTGGCGCGACTATTTCTAAAACAGTCGCACCAACTGCGCAGACCTTTTAAAACTTAAAATGCAAGTATGCAAGGCTAAATTCCACAAATCTTAGCTTTTAATTTGGCTAATAATGTCCATATGAACATGTTTGCAGTTGTAAAGTGGCAAAATGGTGATCAAGTGGAAGGAAATGGAACACAATGAAGAAGATGAGCTTGCCATGTATAATGAGAGATGCACAGAAGCTCTCAGAGACAGTGGACTGAAAAATTTCTTCATGACACCATGCCTCAGAGCTCAACCAAAGCTGCTGCAATACTTAATCAGTATCTGGGATGAGGGTCAAGAAAAATTCATTCTTTGGGATCAAGAACTCGAGATTGATTTCTTATATGTTTACTTCATAACAGGACTGTCACGGAGGGGGGAAACACTAGTCCTGACTAGCACTCGGCCCACCATGGAAAACATGACCATGGTGATCGACAGGGTATGTCGAGGGGCATGAAAAGGAACAGGAAGCGGGAAAGTGGATATCCAAAATATCCCGGACTTGGCACTAAAAGTAGTGCTACACACCATCACATGAGATGCGGGATCACAAGCACCACACAAAGCAAAAAAAACACAACTTCTTCTCGTAGTAGACTGTCTAACACCGACCCTGTACAACTGGGCATAGGTAGTGACGATCAATATGAAACGTCAACTGATGAAATGTAAGAAAGGAAAACTAAAGCAGTTTGGATATGGATCCATCCTAGTATCATTCTTCCTGGAACGACTACCAATTTTCCAGTGATAGGAAATGATAGTCCCAACACCACAAGCATAGGAGCCACGGATGGCCCATTGGGCTGCACTGATGTCAAGGTCAAGGGGAAGCCAACAGATGTCCTGGAGACCGGAATTATTTGATTGGCTCCGCTAACAGCTGATTGTCATGGAGGACTGGCCCTACTCTGGCACAGATTTCACTGGTTATCCAGATCTCCCACTCGTAGAAGGAGAGGATTGGGATGAAGCACTTGGTAAGACTCATTTTTTATTTTTATGAGTATTATGATTTTTTTTGTAATTTAAGCTCTGACATTAAATCCATGTGTTAATGCAGATGTTGGACCAGAAAGACCCACGGGCATGTCTCCAATAGCAAGGCGAATCCCTCGTGACTTTGATATTTCCCCTCATGGTGAGGGAGGCGAGGAGGAGGAAATCGTGTGCAACCTAGAGGGGATCTCTTGTGGAGTTCCAGACTATGTGCAATTCGATGATGTTCCTCGTGCATACCAGAGACACACTGTAGGGGTATCAAACCGAGTCCACCGCTTGCTAAGGTGGATTGTACGAATGGTGACATGCTATCATGATCATCACGCCGATTAGACACCTAGGATTTACTTCTGCATATTTTTGAGAGACATGATGTCTCGGGATGTAACAGAAACACACATATTTTTTGAAACTTATGGTGCACACTGATGCAAACTTTTCGATATATATATATATATATATGTGTGTGTGTGTGTGTGTGTGTGTGTGTGTGTCTTCCTATTTGATATGAGTCTTTCATGTGGTGATGATTTTACAGATTACGCAAATGTATATCTAATACAATGTTAGCCACTGTATCGGTTAATGCATTCATTTGTCTAGGAATATGTTGATATGTGATATAATCAAAATGTCTTTCTAGCAAACGAACATGTAAATACAATCTTAAAATGTGAGAGTTTCTAACTGAATAATTCCCATTAAGTTGAAGAACAACAAACTATGAGTCTAGATTTACAACCAATGCACTAATGCTGAGGGTATTTGCCTCGGTTAATAGTTCAATAACAACACTATACTCAGTGACATTGTTTGTAGTCCGTCCTAGACAAATACCTTGCAGATCTATCAACTCACCAGTAGGATCATAAATCACCAAGGCTGCTGAAGACAAGTTTCGGGTACTGCGGGAAGCACCATCCGCGAAATCGACATAAGGGGTAATAGACATTTGCACAATAAGCAACGATCCAATGAGTAGGAAGATGCTCGAAAAACACAATAAGCCAAAAAATGTACAAAAATGAAAAGAACACCTATGTACACAAAATATGCACGAATGACTCATGCATAATATTTTTTGAGATAAACCCATTTTTGGGTTGATCCAAAGGATGACCTTCATAATCAATGAGCTCATAGGCCCCATTCTTCAAAATGTGTTTAACAATGTAGGGCCCATTCCAGATGGGTTGAAATTTTCCTGCCCCTAGCTTATCATGAGCTTGGTTGTACAGGAGGACGAGGTCTCCTTCTACAAAGGAGCAAGGGGAAACTGACTGGTCAAAATGAGATTTGACCCGCTTCTTCTGTGCCTCGATGACCAAAGCAGCAAAGCGGCAAGTCTCATCCAGCCTTTCTAAGTAGAGAAGACGCTCTTCTTCAGGTGAAGTATTGGGAAGTAATTCAACAACAAATTGAGCGAAGGTATTTCACACTCAATCAGAAGGGTAGCTTCCAGACCGTAAGCAAGCTGGAATGGAGTGAATCCGGTCGCATCCTTGATTGAGGTTCGGTATGCCTAGAGAGCCGAAAATAACATGAGATGCTAGTTGGATTTGTGCATCCCAATCGTACATTGAAGCATGGTGACAAGAACTTTGTTCACAGCTTCAACTTGGCCATTGGCCTGAGGATAGTACAGCGTTGAGTTGTCGTGATGCAAGCCCAACCTGGAAGTCAACTCCGCCACAATATAACGCTGAAAATGGGAACCATGATCGGTAACGATGGCTTGAGGGACACCAAAACTAGAAATGATGTGATTGAATATGAACTGAGCTGTTGTATTACCATCGGCGGCAAGTGTAGGTGATGAAAAGATAAACCTACTATAGGGTAGTTTAACTTTAATTTTATCACTATGAACCTGCAACCTTCAAAATCATATCAAAGTTGCATGATTCATAGTTCCGATCCTTCGATCCTGGGACCTGTGGTTATGGCCCACGTATATATATATCGGAAATAAAACAAAAATAGAGATTTTCATAATCGTTGACCAACAAACGATGGCCCACCTTTATGGCTTAAACCCCAGAACTCAAGACATTCCACTTTACTTTATAAAACATCGGGTCTGATGTTAAGATTTAACGCCGAACTATCTTTATTCGCGAGGACCGTCAATCATAGATCAGACGGTTGTAGCTCCACAAAAATCACATAAACGTTAATTGAATTAAACTGAGGGCTCCACCGTTAACACCATCACACTTCCGTGTAACCTCCGATGCAAACACCGTCGGATCTCCAACGCGAAAGATCGAATAGCTATCGCATAGAATTATCCCCCGTACTTTATCACCGAAAATTTACAGGAAACTGGCAGTTTCGCGCCCGTGACGTGTCACAATCCAATACGATCATGTTCGATTCCAGTGAAACCATTTACCACTCGAAGGCTGTGCGAAAACCATTCATGGTTTTTAAAAACCACCTACACTGTTCATCCACATAATTTCGCCCCGCTTCCACTGCGCCTTCGTCTCGAGGTTAAATATGAGTGTAATTCACATGTTTCCAACGCACTGTCGTGTGGTTCCAAATCACAGCTCCGCCATGTCTTTAACTTACAGTTCCAACCCTATATGGAAATCAGAACGCAATACTCATTTGCCTAAAATGAAAGTTCTTTCTCTAATATGATACTGACATTGGATCGCCATCGATCCTTACAGTGATCGATGGTCGACCAGTAAACTAATAACACGAATTCAATAAATGAATCTAAACCATAAATAAACAATACTCATACACAGAAAACCCCCTAATAATCTTTCTATTATATACAAAATATTTCTTATAGTCTAAGGCATTTCAGCCTTAGTTACAAATTTACCCGTGATTACATTGTATTCATACTTTCTCACCCCTTCTTCACACATTACAAACTCTCTTTTATAGAATTTAAAAGAGCGTGGGTCATCTAAGATCCACTATTTTTTCCCTAAATTTCTCAAACAATCCCCTAATCTCTCGTTTATGCATACATGGAAGATAATTACATTTAATTAGTTCCAACAATTTAGCTCTGTTTTAACAAATTTTGCCCCAATTTACAATGACTGTCCACGGTTTCCTTTCCACAGCTTCGGATTCCAATTTTAATGAAAGTTTGCTCAGATGCCCCTGCATCAGACTCCTGAGGGACAAAAATTTTATGACCTCCTGGTCATATGTCTTCTACATCTGTCAACAATTCTACCCACATCATCTGTGGAATTGCCCTTTGTGATCTTCCTGTAACAACATTCTTAAACAATTCTACCCACATCCTCTGTGGAATTGTCCTTTATGATCTGCACAAAACCTTTGCAATAACAAGTCCTCCCTGCTACCAGATACCTCACCAAGCTTCTCTCCTCTGAGCTTATTATTTCGGCATCTCTCTGGTTCGCTCTTGTGGAACCATTTGAGCACTCCTGCTCTAGGCTGCTGTAATCTTCTCACCTTCCTCTGCTGCTACCTTCATAAAATATAAAATCACAAGCTTTACAAAACAAAACTATACCTCTTCTTTCTTTTTATGAAAACTCCTTCTTGCAGGAAATCCTTTCCCTGCTCTGATACCACTTGATGAAAAGCTAAACCTACTATAGGGTAGTTTAACTTTCATTTTATCAGTATGAACCTACAACCTTCAAAATCATATCAAATATGCATGGGTGTAAGTTTTACGTCAACTGATCTGCAGGACCACGTAGTTTATATTACATATATATATATATATATATATATATATATATATATATATATATCGGAAATAAAACAAAAACATATATTTTCATAATCGTTGACCAAAAAACGATGGCCCACCTTTATGGCTTAAACCCCGGAACTCAAGACATTCCACTTTACTTTATAAAACATCGGGTCTGATGTTAAGATTTAACCCCGAACCATCTTTATTCGCGAGGACCATCGATCATAGATCAGACGGTTGTTGCTCCACACAAATCACATAAACGTTAATTGAATTAAACTAAGGGCTCCATCCTTAACGCCAACACACTTCCGTGTAACCTCCGACATGAACATCGTCGGATCTCCAACACGAAAGATCGAACGACTATCGCGTAGAATTAGCCCCCGTACTTTATCACCGAAAAGTTAAGCGAAACCGGCGGTTTCGCGCCCGTGACGTGTCACAATCTAATATGATCGCGTTCGATTTCAAGGAAACCATTTACCACTCGAAGGCCACGCGAAAACCATTCATGGTTTTCAAAAACCACCTACACTGTTCATCCACATAATTTTTCCCCGCTTCCACTGCGCCTTCATCTTGAGGTTAAATATGAGTGTAATTCACATGGTTCCTATGCACTATTGTGTGGTTCCAAATCACGGTTCCGCCATGTCTTTAACTCACAGTTCCAACCTTATATGGGAATCGAAACACAATACTCATTTGCATAAAATGAAAGTTCTTTCTCTAATCTGATACTAACATTAGATCGCCATCGATCCTTACAGTGATCGATGGTCTACCAGTAAACTTATAACATGAATTCAATAAATGAATCTAAACCATAAATAAAAAATACTCATACACAGAAAACCCCATAACAATATTTCTATTATATACAAAATATCGCTTATAGTCTAAGGCATTTCAACCTTAGTCACAAATTCACCTGTGATTACATTGTATTCATACTCACTCACCCCTTCTTCACAAATTATAGACTCTCTTTTATAGAATTTAAAAGAGCATGGGTCATCTAAGATCCACTATGTTTTCCCTAAATTTCTCAAAAAAATCCCTAATCTCTCATTTATGCATACATGGCAGATAATTACATTTAATTAGTTCCAGCAATTTAGCTCTATTTTAACAAATTTTTCCCCAATTTACAATGACTATCCACGGTTTCCTTTCCACAGCTTCAGATTCCAATTTTAATGAAAGTTTGCTCAGATGCCCCTGCATCAGTAGGCATTGCTTTGGCCCATTTGGTGAAGTAGTCAACAGCTACGATAATATAAGCATGCCCCCCGGCTGAGTGAGGGTTACACGTCATAAAATCGATGCCCCACTTTGCAAAGGGACCAACAGTAATGACAGGGTGGAGATGTGCAGGCGGCGCGCACATTTTACGCTGATAGATCTGGAAATCATGACATTTACAGATAGCGACAATGAAATCCTCGAAGATAGAGGGCCAAAAATACCCAACACAAAGAATCTTCTGTACAATGGCATAACCAGACATGTGACTGCCACAGGCGGCACTAGGAAAATCATTCAAAACTTTTTCTGCGTCCTCGAGGGTCAAACAACGGTGCAGAATGGAATCTATTCCAATGCAGTAGAGTGTGTCTCCGACTATACGATAAGGTTGCGATTGATGGCGGATGCGTCGGCGAGCATCCTTCGTCAACTCAGATCTAAAAGTGGAAGTCTAAAGATATACGATGATATCACCGTACCAAGGATCGAGGGTCCTAATCAGAAAAAGCGAATCGTCTAGAATGCATTCTTTAGAACGAGACAAAGCGGAGTCAGAGGGGAGGGAATAGATCAGATTTAAAAAGACGAGTGATTTCTTCGACTTGGTAGTAGTAAATTCCAAATCGAACCCTTGGAGGATAACAATCCACTTTGAGTATTTTCCCACTAGCAATTGTCGAGACAATATAGTTCATGGGGTTTCATTCAGAAATCACAGTCACAGTACACAACAGAATATAATGACAAAAATGTTGAACCTCTTGAACCACAGATAACGCTAACTTCTCGACATGGGCATAGTGCGTTTCGGTATCAAGAAGGTTACGGGAGAGGTAGTAGATAACATGCTCGTCACCGTCATCATCGTCTTGAACCATAACCATGGAAATCATGCTGAAAGCGACACCTAAATAGAGGGAAAAATCACGATGATAGTTTGGAGGACGCAATAGAGGAGCGTTGACAAGAAACATCTTCAAATCATCAAAAGAATTTTGGGTGATCTCATCCCAAAGGAAAGGGACGCCCTGCTTTAGTAATCACGTGAATCCTTTAGCTACTTCGGCATAGTTAGGTATGAAACGGTGTAAAAAATTAGCCTTCCCCTGCAGACTATGCAGCTGATGTAATGAAGATGGAGAGGGGAGATTAATGATAGCCTCGAATTTGAGCAAATCGAGGCGAATCCTGTCTTTGGACACGATAAACCCCAAGAGTCTACCAGAATTGACGTAGAATACACATTTGTGCGGATTTAGCTAGATATTATAGTG
Organism: Pinus albicaulis; assembly: GCA_034641835.2. Taxonomy (NCBI): domain Eukaryota; kingdom Viridiplantae; phylum Streptophyta; class Pinopsida; order Pinales; family Pinaceae; genus Pinus; species Pinus albicaulis. Next base: position 75,146,885 of record CM076581.1, on the reverse strand, counting down.
TCGACAACGAAGAAATATCTGATGAAGATGGTCAGGATGGTCCTTACACTTAGCTGAATGAGCCAAAAGGTCATCCAGATAAGATTGAACGATGTGTTTATTATCGTGAAAAGCGTATGACATCGCTCGCTAAAACATGGCCTCAGCATTCTTCAAGCCGAAATGGAGTTTCTTATATGCAAAAGTACCCCAGGGATAGATGAAGGTAGTATTATGCTGATCAATCGGGAGAATGTTAATCTGGTTAGAGCTAGAAAATTCATCCATGAGGGAAAATATCTCACTCCCAGCGCAGTCATCAATGATATAATTGATAAAGGGAGTAGGATAACTATCCTTAGGACAAGCCCGATTGATGTCACGATAATCAACACAGACCCGAATGGTACCCTATTTCTTAGCTACAGGGACAATGTTGGAGACCCATTCTGTAAAGGGAATCGGGTAGATGAAACCAGTGTTGAGAAGTTTTTCAACTTCACTTTTAATGGCGGCAGCTTTTCGAGGGTACATAGGACGAAGGCATTGAAAAATAGGCTTCGAACTAGGGTAGGTAGGAATCTCATGCACCACTATACTGGGATCAATGCCAAGCATTTCTTCATAGGACCATGCAAAGACATCGCGAAACTCACGGAAAAGGCTAGTATAAACCTGGACTTCATCGGAAGAACAAATGACCCCAATATGGATGTTCTCGACAATTCCTGGTTTCACATAAATGTCGATAGGCATCGTTTGTGTAATGTTACTGAAGTTACCCTCTGTAAAAACTTCATGTGTCAGAATAGGCGTTTGATGCGGAGGAGGAGGAACCTGAGATGAAAACCTCTCAAGACACGTAGACATGGCCCCGAGGCCAGGCATGAACAAGGAATGATGATGAATATCATCCCACGGAAGATCCTCGAGAGACATGGTTTCCATGATGGCTTCATTGGAGGGAAATATCTCTTTCAAGGGATCGGGCGAATTCGAATCGCTGAGCCAAGGGGATTGAGAATAAGTTTCAAGAGACATGCTCAAAGGAGCATGTTCAGAAGACGGAGGTTCCGAAGCCGTGATGTTCACAATACTCAATCTCGATCAAACTCAATGGCATTGAATCCATGGGTCATCAGACTGAGAGATCATATTGATCTAAATAGTGTTGGGTGGAGGAAGGGGAAAAATACCCATGAGGGCAGGATCTTTGAAGAGATCCAGCCCAACGGGAGTAGGAATCTGATCCACATACAGAATGTTGTTCTCAGAAGAAGAGGTGAAAAATTACAATTGATCAACAGTAACAATCTTTCCTTCATGCGGGAATTTCAGGACACGAAAGAGAGTGGACAGAATGCACAGTATAGTGTGAGTCCAACTGCGACTGAGAAGAAGATTTTAATTGAGCTTGGTGTCAACTACTTCTACCTCGACATTGATTTTCTTCCCTTTCAGGGTAATCAGTAAACTAGTGAGAACACCTAAAGGTTTTGATTCCTTTCCATCAAATGCTTCAAGGGCATTTGGAAATGAATTCAAGGCCAGAGAACCAATGGCTTTCCAGCAAGAAGATGAAATGATGCACGTAGACCCACCCTCGTCCACAACAACATGATGGATATCGAGACCATTAATACCAACTTGTATGATGAGCACAATTTGGTGCGGGAGTCATGGTACGAAATTCTCTAAATCGAAAGCGAGAAGGCTAGTATCAACAGGATCAACCCTACCAATCGCAGATAGAAAAGCCTTTCGTTGAGATGGAAAACTTTGAAGTAATTCTAATCCAGACATTACACATGGTGTCTAAGCCAAATCCTCAACAATACTGTAATTTTGAGTAGCACGAGCATTTGGATTGTAAGAATACTTGTGGAGTACACCTTTGGAAGGTGGCCATACAATGAGCTCAATATTGGGCCTTTCAATCTGAAGAGGGCCAAAAGCAGGTGGAGGAGGAGGACCATCAGCGACCTCTTTCCCCGTTGCTTGATGCGATTCGATATAATATTTCGACCGAGTAGCAATAGAAACGGATGCAGAACTGTTCATCATGAATACTTGAGAGCCAAATGGGGCAGAGGACTGATGTTTCTCTACCATTTGGGTCTGCCGAGATGGAAAAGTTTCTTTAAGAACAATCGTAGTTCCCTGGGTGCCTTTGAGCAGTCTACTTACTTCGACCCGTCGAGGAAAATCCTTGGTGTAGTGCTCTTATTCACAAATCAAACAAGGGTACTTCAACTTACACTATGAACCATTATTAGCTCGAGATTTATTCGAATCTGGTTTTGAAGTATTAGATTTGGCCTTACCTTTACCCTTCTTTTTCCCTGGAATTTTTATCCATCGGATTGGCCTGAACGGCATTGACTTTCACAATTTTACCAAAATTCGGGGTAGGCTGAGAAGCAACATCATTGGAAGGATTAGACTTTTGCTTCCTAGGATTTGAAGGAGAAGACTTCTAAGCAATTTGAGACATAGAACCAATAATACCATCAATGGATGGGGTCGTTGGTGCTTTAGAAGTTCCAGGTCAAGGGGCATCGGCAAGATATCATACAACGTGCCAGACTGAGAGAACACAAGATCAAGGTATCGGGCACGAGAAAGGGATTGTTCTTTAGTTACACATGCCCCCATAGCTATGTCTTTAGCGATTTTATTGACAAAGGAGGTAGTGAACCAATCAGTTAGAAGCTGATCAGGAATATCAAACTTAATCAAGCAATGATGACACCTCCATTCATGAATATGATCTGAGATGTGAGTAGCTCGGTCCTGTTTCAAGTATGTGAGGAGGTGTGTCCCAGTATCATAGCGAACCGGTAACTCAAAATGGGTAAGAAACGCCATGGCTAAAGAGTTGAAATCTTGGAAAATGCCACGAGATAATTCGATGTACCACTTTGCAGCGGCACCAGTAAGAGTCCATTGGAAAAGACAAAGTCGGATGGAATCATAAACCCAAGAGTTAGAGGAATACCACAAGTGGTAAGTCATAACATGCGCTTGGGGGTCTTCTCTGGATTTTCCCTAAAACTTCAGACAATCACCAAGAATCTTAGTCATAACTGGAGGCCAATACAGGTTATGAAGAATAAGATCATTCATAAGATTTGACACATCTGGTAGTTCCAACGTTGCAAGAAATGGTAATTGAGGATTAAAAGGCATTGGAGGCCTTTGATAAGGACCTATGTTAACATTCCACCCAATCTGAGAGAAATTCTACCCCCATATGTTTTGTCCCGGAGGATTCTGACAATAGGGGTTATACGCTTGATAATTCAACCCATACTGGGGTTGAGGACCATGATATAGATTTTGAGCATACCACTGAGGTCATTGTTGGGCAATGTATGGATTTTGTTGCGGAAAGTAAGCATTGCCTTGAGGTTGATTATACACCAACTGGGATTGATTTTGAGGGTAATAAGTGAAACCTTGGGGTGCACTATACCAGCTGATATTGGCCCTGAGGAGGGTAATAAGCACCTTAAGGTTGAGCAGGAGGGCCTTGCTAAGTAGGTGGACCTTGATGAGCAGGTGGACCTTGTTGAGCAGGCGGACCTGGCTGCTGAACAGATTGAACTGGCTTTTGAACAGGTTGAACCAGTCGTTGGGGCTGGGCAGGCTGCCCTTGTGGAGCAGGTTGGACTGGATACTAAGGGCCACCGGGCTGCCCTTGTGGAAGAGGTTTTCCCGATGGTTGTGATGGACCAGGTTGACCCGGAGCAGGATCGTAGGGTTGTCCTTGTTGTCCAAAGTTTTGGCCAAACTGAATGCACGGCTGCTGCTGTTGTGCAAGAGGTTGTCCTTGTGGTGGATATATTTGTCCCTAAGGAACATAAGATGATCCTGGTTGATACTGATACTGAGGTTGACCATAAGGACTGTAAAGTTGCTGGACCAAATATTGACCTTGGAAGGGTTGGCCTTGCGGACCATAAGGTTGTCCCGGTGGGGGTTGTCCCTGTAGACCAGAGGGTTGTCCTTGTATCACCGGGCCTTGATGAGGGATGGTCCAATAAGGGTCAACCGGAGGAAGATAAGCAGCTTGATTTGGATCAATAGGAGGCAAATAAACGGGGTTGTCGTGAAAATCATAGTGACGTGGAGGATTGACAGGAGCTTAGGGCTGCAGAAAACCCTGAGAGATCTGCTGTTGATCATCCAGAGAGGGAGCATACCGTTGGTGAATATCCAACTTGTGTTCATTAAAAGTATAAGTGGAAACCATGGGTGATGAAGCAGATGGGGTTTCCAATGCATGAGTTTGTGATCCACTCATGGCAGGCCTAACCAGGAATGTAGGATTAATGGAGATGGATCTACAAACACCAGAAGCTCTGGATGAATGATGCGTAACAACTGGTGCAGATGAAGCCACACAAATGGTAGGTTGTATTGGGACAGATGTAACAAAAAACAACGAACTAGGTGTCGACGGTGACAGTCCTAATGAAGGAAGGACCGAACTCCTTGGAGGAGTCGAAGTACTGGAGAATGCTATGGACACAACACCAGAAATAATCCGACTCAAAGTTTGATAATCGGGTGGAAGTGACACCGATGGAGGGGAATATTGATCAGAAACATACGAGAGATCTTCAGGGAAAAGCTGGTATTCTCCTGTGGACACAGGCATTTCTCCACTGCCGACAGGACTCGAAGAATCCATGTCTAACGAAGCCGTGAGATCTTCAAAAATACTACGAGGGCTAGGAGGTAAAGCAATAGCTAAAAATGGAAATCTCGAAGTAAGCGAAGGGAATTCTCCCTCGTCCCCAAAACTAGACCAAGCACCTGGAGGAGGCTAATTGAACTCAACTGACTCTTCAGGGGGAGATCGGGTAGCAAGAGGCAATACAGTCGGGAGGATAGGCTACGAAAACTCAATAGACCTAGTGGACTGAGGGGTTTCAAAAGAAACTCTAGGAAAAGAACTACCACTAGGCAGCAGTGAAGAAGACGACGAAACCGGTGGTTCTGCCACTGTGACAGTATTTCAACACAGGAAGGAAAACGAGGTAGCCTATCGAGTGCTTCAAGATCAAAGTCTAAGGAAAAAAAAAAACAATCCAAGTAACAAAATTTTAATGGGCATGTGATCATGGGTAATTAATTTTACGACATTGAAACCAGACTTTGTTGCTTCATGTTTTAAGAGTCGAGAAACAGACAAAAGATGACTCTAATCACTTTCAATTTTAAACGAGCGTGAAAGGAAAAGTGCTCGATGATCTCTTCTCTTTTTAAAAGAGTCATGAAAATATTGAAATTAATACTCAAGTAATCTAAGAAAGAGGGTGTACCAAGTTTCCGTGAGCTTCCATATACACCTTGGTGATCAAATGAAAGAGAAATGACCAAGGACTTAACGTACGTGCAGGTAGTCTCCCCGAATGCTGTGTTTGGTGTATCACGGTTAGAGGGCAGCAGACTCGGCTTCCTATGGATAAGATTTGTACCTAATGGGGTCTCCCTTTATATACTCGATGGTACAGGGAGCACAAGTCCATACTAACGCTGTCTAAAGCCAGATGGTGAATGAAAGCTACTAGGTTTAAAGATGTCGGAACACGTCTCTAGCCTAGACCACTAAAAATGTTGCGTTAGGTTCCAACGTTTTCTTAGGTTAATTCAATTGATTTTAAAGTTGATCTTGAATTAGCATTTCAGTTTCAAGGCCCTACCGAATTGTGATCTCAAATTCCCTAAATGGAAACTATATGCAATAGAACACCATATTCCATTCGATGAATGCTAACTATGAAAAGGATAGAGATATTTCAGAAAGCAGCAAACATAGAAAACATACAAAGAAGTCTCCTAATGCATCTAATACAATCAAAAGAGAAACGAAAACTCTTTCCTAGATGCAAGTGCTAGTTATGCAAAAGACTTTTTCATTTCTGATGTAAATGAAAGGATGCAAATTTTTTATTTTTCAATGAGATGAAGCACATAATGCACTAATTACATTAAAAAACAAAGCAAACACTAGTTCTGAGTAATGCATGTAGATAGCTAAATTGAATGATTCAATCAAAGCAATACAAACACAAAAAGCACTCAAACCAATGACACACTCTTTCAAGCAAAGTGAAAGCCTTCTAACCGACCCAAAATGAGCAATGTAATCTATGCTTGAATGAAGAGATGGAGAGTCAAACAAAAACAAAAGTAATCGTTCAAAAAACCAAAACTCAAAGAATCAAGAAAGACTCAGGCAACTGAACAAGGAATTGAATTGACAAAAAACCAAAAGACTCGACCTTCAACCAGAAGGCTCAATGAGCGAAAGACACCTAGAACCCTAGGACTACAAAATGCACTGATAGGAAAATAGACAAACAACTAAGAAGAGAAAGCCTAAAACAGTAAAAAAAACCCGAAAAAGACCAATTGCAAATAAAAAACAAACCAGAGTCAAGCACAACTGACCAAAAAATCAACAAGGAGGTCAAACCAAACGCTATAGGGTTCGGCGCTAATGTAAGGCGGTAATCCGCGCCAAACAGGGGTTGGTGCTACTGCAACAAAAGCAACGAGCGACAATTGGCATGACTGTGTTAGCCATTAGTAAATTTTTGTCATAGAAAATGATGGCTAAAACAGGTCTTGAGCCTTCAAGAGATTATTTTCATAGAAAATTTCTCATTCTTGAAGCCCTCTGGTGTTCTCTAACTTAAGAGTAATCTTCACTGTTGTTCCATTCAAAAAATATCCACCAAGTAACCCTACTGTTTCCAAGGAAAAAACTGTTTTTCTAAAAAGCCCAATTTCCATCATTTCCTTCCCTCATTTCATTTTCACAATTGCCCCCATATCACTCATTTTACTTCTAGAAACATCCTTTTCCTCCATTTACCCTCCATTCCCTTAAAAATCCTTTTTAAACCATGAAATCCCGTTAAATTGGTTTAAAAACATCCTTTTTCATCCTAACGAACCCCAAAAAACCATAAAAAACACATGAAAAACTTTGATAAACAATTCTGCTCTTTTTTAGGCCTTAAGCCCCTTCGACTTAAACACCGAGCTCCTTTTCCACAATAAAAACTCGCGCCCGCGACCAGGCGCTAGCTCCCATCGCGCATCGACGTTTCCACTTTCTACTTCCCCCTTACCTTTTTTGCCCCGCCAATGCGATCCACCGATATAAATCCCACCGAAGCGATCCACCGATATAAATCCCACCGATGCAATCCGCCGATATAAATCCCGCCGATGCGATCCCTCAATGTAAATCCCGCCGATGCGATCCCATCGCATCGGCCATCGCCATCGGTGTTCCCAATTTTTATTTCCCCGCACCTTTTTTTCTCTGATGCACCGATCTCCCGAGGGCTTAAATCCCTAGCCTTTCTTTCCTTGGCTCCCGGTCCCTTGCTTCTCCATGGGACCATGCCCCAGCACCAAGATGTTAGCCCCATCGCATCAGCAAAACACGTTTTCTCCTCATTTCATTTTATTTTTCCTCCGCCGACGATTCAAACCCCAATTTGATCTGCACCATTGATCTATCAAGATCAACGGTCGTCAATGCTTCATCGCAACTACACTTCTAACTTATCCCTAGCCTTCTTCCCTTACCTTTTTCCCCCGCTCCCTTTGCAAAATGTGTTTTTCTTTATATTTTCCTTCGCACTATATTTTTCCCTTGGGAAATATTGACCGTCGATCTCATCGATTTGACGGTCATCACACCTCCCCTCTCATAATCCGATCACCCGACCGTACCTTCTCATGCATCTACACATACGCTTTTCCTCTGTTGATTCATCTGATCTAATGATTCCCATTTAAACCCGATAAAAAAACCCATCGCACATACCCCCGCTATGCGACAAAAAAGGTTACGTCACCACTGGCCCCACCATATGTTCCACGGCACAACTTCCAATCTTCACTCTCATCCACGACCGTAGATCTTCGGCCTGAAGATCTAATGGTCCCGAATCAATTTTGCGTCCATTTCATCAATAAAACTAATCGCGTAGTTTCAACGCGAAATCAGCGGTATTGGGAGGACACGCGTCGCCCGACGGACGATATCGCATTCGTTCAGGCGTAAACCGCTTACCACTCATTTTGTGCGCAAAAACCACCGATGGTTTTCCCAAAACCGCCAATACAGTTTCACGCCAAATTCAATGTTAAACCCTGTTTTCGCAGGTTTTCTCCACAAAACCTCCTCCACCTGCATTTCACCTCCTCTGCATTTCTCCTTCACCTCCACCAAACCCTCCAAAGCAGTTTTATCTACAATTCGCAGGTTTTTTTATAATAATTTGTGTCTTGTTGCAGGTTTAATGGTGGTTTCATAGTATAAAGTCATCCCACAGTCCAATAAAGGGACAAGGTCGAGGGTGACGATCCTTAGGGCCTGATCAAAGGAAAAAAAGGGACTTAAAGGGTTGAATTCCATGTGTTAATCAGTTTTTCATGGACATCGGTTAAACAGTCAAAACCCCCAGCGCAGCAGCAAAAGAACCTGTTAGTGAATGATAAAGTTAATGAAGATCAGAGAAAGGATTAAAGTGCAAAGTTTAAAGATCAAAAGGCTTAATCCAAAGATAAAGAGATAAGGCATAGTTTGAAGAAAGAATTAGTTTAAAAAGATAAAACAGTCAGTAAAGGAAAAAAGCCCAAAAGATGATAAAGAAGGCCTTAAAGCACAAATTAAAGGTAAATCAGTGTTTAAAGCCACAGAAGTAGACATATCAACAAAGAGAGTTTCCAAATGCCACATCAGCGAGGCAATTAATCCTCAGAAATGCCACCTGCCAGCCTATTTACTCAAAAGGCATACACAATAAATGCACAGTCAGAGATATTTTGCAAAGACAGCTCAGAAGTAATTACAAGCCTACCAAAACCTCCAAAGTCAACAAAAGTGACTGAAGTAGATAAAAGTTAATGTAAAATTAATTAAAACAGAGTTAAAAATATGAAATCTTCTCCCTTAGGCCCTCCAAAGGTCGAGAAACATTTAATCTATATTAATTGATCAATCAGATTCTCCTTGCACTCCACCTCCTCAACTTACCTATATATATCATATGAGGAGTTCATTATTATGGTTGGGTTTTGAATACTTATCAGGTGTAAATAGTTACTGAGGCTACTGAAGCTCTATTTGTAATTGAAGAAACATAGGATGAGATGAGAAGTTTGAAGATGTAAAGACCTACTGGACTTGAAGATTGTAACTCGTTTGAACATCAAATATACAAGTTGATTTATGGGATCCTGGTCTATGTCAACGATGATGTGTTTCTTACTGTAATTGTTATTTTACTTATGTTTTCATACTGTCCACTATTCTCTGATAAAGAACAACAAATATAGATTAGGATTTACTGTAAACTACCCTAAATCTCACTGATAAATATTTATCTTTATGTTTTCTTCTAGTTTTGTTTTAAGGATGATTCAATAGAGTATAACCAGTGAATTGTTGGTGAGCCCATGTTTCCTCAGTATAACTTGAGATATTGTCTTTGAAAGTTTCCTTAAGAGTATGCCAAAAGCAGGCTAGATTCAAAGTTATTACCTGATCTTAGGCTACTTTTTATGTTCATCTTGACTGTTTTTCCTTTGAATATGCTGAAAGCAGACGAGGTTAAAAGTCCTTATTTGATCTTAAGCTATTCTTTGTTTTAATTTTTTCCCCTTGAGAATATGCTAAAAGCAGGCTAAGTTAAAAGTCTTTACTTGATCTTAGGCTATTCTTTGTTTTCCCTTGAGAGTATGCTGAAAGTAGGATAGATTCAAAGTTCTTACTTGATCTTAAGCTACCCATTGTTTTCTTATATGTTTGGTTCTTTCACTCACTTTTGATGTTTCATACCATAACTCAATCTAAAAATATCCTTTGATATAGATGACTTGCCCCATGGACCATTCTTGGAACTTGTTGTCCAATTAAATCCTTTATGATTCCATAGCCCAATGGATTGATGTTGTTTCTCATTTATTCTATCAGCTGAACCATTCTTTCAATCTGTTCATACCTTCACCCTTCTGTTGTGACCAGCAACAACCCCCCTTTTATTTAATATTAGTAATAATACTAAATAAATGGGGACCCTTAGTTAAAAAATCCAAAAAATCAATTAGGATTTGTTTTCCCTTTCAAATAAAACTTTCTATCATAAACTTAGAGAAATCCCTTAGAAAGAACATTAAGAAACACTTAAGTTTATGATAGATTACAATAAAATTGTTCTTTAAACAAAATAGCGCATCCATCACAAAATGGTATATATATTTTATAAAACTGAAAATGTGATTTTGCGCTTTTGCGATAATGCGATCCCAAAAATCCTATACAATAAATATATTGGTCGCAGATCGCATAGCGCAGAAAATAGAAATGTTAAACAAATATCTTTTGCGCTATTTACAATTTTGCGCTTTTGCGAGATTTGCGATGTGTGCTTTTGCGCTATTGCGCAATTTGCGCTATTTTACATAACTGCGATGGTTTCATTTTGAAATATTGCGATATTGTGACATTGCAATATTGCGATATTGCGCAGCAAATCGCAGATCGCAATGTCGCAGATTCATGTAGGCGCGTTGTTCAAAGGCAATCTTCCCATATATCAATATCTGTTATGTGCTTTAATGATTGGATTAAATGATTGGATTGACAATTAATGGTAAATGAGATTTTGTTTTGATTGAAATTCATTTCACGTTAAAATAATATATTTCATCCGCCTTTGCATTTAAAACAGTCTCATCACCTTTCTCATGCCATTAATCTCATTTAACTCGTAAAACGCAGGCACGAAGGAGCAAACGTCTATACAAAGCTTTCACAGGACATTATGGGTAAGAAGGAGAAGAGCTCGAATTCTGAAAACAGAGAAATGGCTTCACTATATGTAGACACCGCTTGCAATAAGGATGTTGGTATATCCACTTGGGAAGGAATGTATAATTTGCTGGAGGAAGAAAATATTGTGGTATTAAAAGTTACGGCTACAACAGGTTCTAGTAATACGTCTGAAGCAACCCTCAAAGAACTGGCTTGTTCATTTCTGCATAGGATAGCGTTAAGGCCAAGGATTCTCCCGTATGCGGACATGGTGAAATGGGTGCTGGACAACACCAATATTTCAGACAGGAAATTTAGAACTCCATCTTAAGAGCTAATCGGGTCATTCACCACAGAAGATGTGAGGCTGATGTATAAGTTGCCGGAACCTCATGCGGCTTATAATAAGCAATTTATTGAAGAATTTTCCAGTTTACATACGAATTTGTCAAAATGCACACAGAAATGGACCAAAAGAGATGAACCATTGAAGAAAAACAAACACGAGTGGACAGTACCAAAAAAGGATGTTTTAGACGCCGTTCACAAGTTCAAATATCCAAGTGGGCAATTTGACACAGTTTCTACCACAAAATAAGGTATGTAAGTTTGCCAAAATTATCCTCTATAGAGCTTTTAGAAGTTACTGAAGAAGCTGTTGGAGGTCAGGAGTTCTCAGGGAAACATAAAGCTCTTCTTGAGAAAAGTCGGGAGTTGAATAGACTTGAAATAACTGTAAGGAAAAATGAGGAAACATTGACCAAATTCAAGGCACTTAATGCTGAGCAAGGAAAAATATGTGGAGCGTGTTCAGCACAGAGAAAAACTACTGCGAAAGGTCAAATCTATAAAAAAGAAACTACTTTGGCTGAAGTATGATATGAGAAAATGGCGAAGCAAAATCGAGATGAAATTGAAAAATTAATAACAGAGCGAAAAGCTCCAATAAAGGAAAACGCAGAAAGAGAAGACAGCAGAGGAGGCGGCTACAGCGGCAAACACTCTTACTGATTATGTAAATGATAATTTACACAAAGCAAATTTAATTTCAGAAACTGTTCCAGGATATCTCCCACAAGCACATCAACTGCATACAGAATGGAGGCAAAAGGCAGAAGAAAGAGCAAAATCAATTCAAGGGCAAGACAAGATTAAATTGGGACTCATACTGGACGTACTTGGTGAAGCCACACAGTCAGCACAATGCGCTTAATTGTATCATCAATGCTACAGAGAAGATTGCGCCTACGCTTGCCGACTCTGTCTTTTCAGGACAGTTGAATTCTGAAGTCGGTCAACCGCATCTTCTCAAAACTATGCTAGATGCCTACAAGTTTAAAGATCAAGTTCATAGATAGTTAGATTTAGTTTTAATTTTACTGTATTTTAGCCTAGGAAAAGGACGGTCATTAAACCGAATCCTTAATTTTTGTAATAGACTATTTTTAGATTTAGCTAAGTAGTATTTAAACCCTTCTCATGCATTTAGAGAGGGATCCTGGATCTTAATATTTTTGACTTGGAGATTACATTTCTGTACCCCATTGGCTTAATATATTTTTAAAAGGATCACATCTGGTGATTTTTATGCAGAATTATCTTTGAAGTGTTGCATTTCTGTACCTTGGAATTTGATTTTGCATCAGAGTTACTAGATTAGAGTATCAGATTTCATTTGAAAGTCTTCAAGATGAATAAGGTATTTCTATCTGTTCACTGTTGATTTCTTTTGTCTTATGATATTCGCTCTAAAAATTGCTATCATTTATATATATTTGTTTTCACAACGCTTCCTTTTATATATCATTTCTGAGTATAATTGAAACGTTATCTTTCATAAGTATATATATAGATGGTATATAATGATGAATGCAATATGCTAATACAACTCTGTTTAATTTCTTAAACAGAGTTATCTTTATTTGTTTCTGCACATTTCAATTTAAATAATAATACATTTTCATGGTTATTGTTAAATTGGAACAATCTTAAGTTGTATTCACATATAATTACCTGGGTTAGTATTAGAATTTCTTTATCAGTATTTAGTTTAAATTAATAGTTTTATTTCAGTCAATTTAGTCTCATTTCCACTCATCCAAATCAACCCATCACCAACCCATTTAGTTATAAGGAAACTGGTCCTTTAAATCCAGTCGGAGCCACCATACCAAATGGAAAAGGAGCTGTCCTAAGGTCCCGACCAGGTGGTTTTCCCCAATGTTTGAAGCAAAGATTTTCTAGGCTTCAACATTTTTGGCGCTAGAAGGAGGGCATGAGCTATGAATGGCAAGTAAATCTTTATCCACAAGCCATTCTGAGAGCAAAACACCCTCATCAACTTCTTCAATTTCTTCTGAAATACAAAATCCTATAGAAGAAATTGCGAAGAATATTCATACACCCACTACCAAAATCTCAAAACATTCAGACAATCAAAATCCTGAGTCTCCTGAAGTTCAAGATTTAATTCATAAATTGAGAGGATTCTCATTATCTCTAGAAGAGTCTGAAATATCTGAAGGTAGTGTAACCTCAAAATTTGTTTCTTCGAAACCTCTTACTAGGCTTCAAAGTGAAAAACTTGGTATTTCTCCGAAAGAATTCCCTTTACCTAGTAGAGTCAAGACAAGAAAAACTCAATCGGAATCAGTAAGTGATATAAGTTCAACATCTAATATTCAAATACCTGTTTCCGAAATCCCAACTCAACAAAGTACAATTGTTTCTACATCATCTCCTCAATCATCATCTGCTCAATCATCATCAATATCAACATCATCTATTCCAACAACTTCTATTCAAATACCACCAGTTTCTACTACTCCTCCAATAGTTGTTCCAATAATGGCTAGACCATGGGCTACTCCAGGGGCAGTCAACATGGCTGCATCTTTACATGATTTACCAGACAATCTTGGAAAATTGCTTCCAAAATTTAGTCCAGATCTTAACATTCAAGCTGAAGAACATATCAATAACTTTATGCTGGCTATTAATTTGAATGGAGTCACACATGAAGATGTTGTGGTCAGACTATTCCCTTATAATCTTCAAGGAGGAGCAGGATCATGGTAATTTTCATTACCTTCGGGATCCATAACAAGTTGGGCCATTTTTGCAGATCATTTTTTAACCAAATTTGGAGATGACAGATCAATAGCTACTTTAATCAACGATCTCTCAAATTTGAAAGTAGAACCCAAGGAACCCGTTAAAGAATTCAACGCTAGATTCAACAAACTCTTGAACAAAATTCACATAGATTCAAGGCCTAGTGAACAAGTCAGAATTGAATGGTACATAACTACCTTACCCTCAAACATAGCAATTTTTGTAGATAGAGCTGCAAAACCTACGTTAGCTGAGAATATGAAAGAGGCTATTGCAGTAGAAAAACGAATTATTTCTCTAGAAAAGAAAAATGCTATTGAGGAAAGGAAATCAAAGAAAGTCATCTTCAAAGATGATTCAAAGAAAAAGGCCAAAGACCCATACGACATGGAAGGTTTACAGAAAGTCCTTAAAACCATGTCAAATGAAATGGTTGAAATTAAAAACAAGTAGCTGAAACTTCTACCAAGAAACCATTCCAAAATTTCAGAAGAAACCAAGTTGAATCTAAACCTCCTAATGCAATCTCTAATGCAGAATCAGAAGAAGAGGAAGAAGAAGAAGATACATCTCTAGTATCAGATGAGGAAGATGAGAATGAAGAAATAGCCAAATTGAATGGAATGTGGGATTTTATTCTCTCTAATTCTGATAGTGAAGAAGCTATGCCTGTAAGTACTAGGAGTAAATATATATCGGAACCAGTGCAAACAGTTCCTAAAAAGAAAATTACAACTCCAAGTACCAAAGAAAAATCCCCTGTAAAGAAAACTTCTCCATTACCTACTCAAAATCAGCCATCTTCTTCTAATCCTCCCACATCAACAACAAAGACTTTAGTGGTGTCAGATCCTATGGAGTACAACATTGTTGAAGACATGAAAAATATTAAAGCCAACATTTCCTTACATGAACTCAGCAAACTAAAACACCAGCAAAAGTTGCTATTGAAAGAATTAAACGCTACACCAATTGCTCCTTTACCAAGTGGTGTAGTTGCAAAAGCAGCTAGGGGAGCTGGTAAGCCACCAGATAAGGTAGATGCTACTGATACAATGCTCATTGGAGAAAAGTCAAATTCTCAAACTCCTCCTTTTCTTTTAACTTATGAGATGTACAATAAAAATATGCACAATTGTTTGATTGATTCTGGAGCCTCCTCCAATATAATGCCTACTTCTTTCTGTGCCAAATTGAATATCGAACCACAGAAGTCAGCAGTTCATATCGTTCAATTGGATCGCTCTAAAGTTCAATTTGTAGGAGAAATCAATTCAGTTACTATCAGATTAGCTTCTGATCCTAGGATTGTCCAAAGAATTGATATTTTGATTGCTGATATTCCTGAATTCTATGGATTAATCTTAAGCAGGGACTGGTTTGCGAAACTTAATGGTTATATCTCAACTGATTATTCACATATGTGGCTTCCCTACAAAAGGAAACCAAATCAAATCAAAATTGAACGAGAAAAACATATGACGCACACTGTCACTGAATTCGAACAACCTAATGAGCCTGTGGCATTCAACAACAATATTCTTGGAGGTTATTCTGCTGAATCATTTCTTGGAAACTTCGAAGCTCCTCAATCACCTTTTTCTGTAAATACTTTTGTTTCTCAGATAGAAAATTTTTCAAAATCTAATTCTTCCAGAATTGTAAATATTTCTGATGTAATTGTAGATAAACCAATAGACAAATCTTTATTTTGGTCATTATATTTTGATGGATCAAAGTCTAGTGATGGAGCTGGAGCTGGATGCATCTTAATTGATCCAGATGGGGAGAAAACCATGCTGTCATGTAGGTTAGAATTTGAGTGTACTAACAATACCGCAGAATATGAAGCCTTGGTTCAAGGACTTTATAAATCTATAGGGTTAGATGTTAAATACTTGAAAGTCTTTGGTGATTCCGAAATTGTCATAAAACAAGTTAGGAATACTATTCATTGCCTTTCAGGACATCTTAAACACTATCAAACCCTAGTACAAGATCTCACCACTCATTTTTTAGCATTCAATATTTCTCCTATTCCTAGGAATCAGAATACATCAGTTGACTTGTTAGCTAATGTTGCATCTAAACTCCTACCTTCTGAAGATTGCAGTCCTGATAGGTTTTCTGTAGAATTGATTTTTCGTCCATCTGTCCCAAATAATGTTACAAATTGGAGAGTATTCTATCATGATCAAGATATTTTAAATTTCATGACTTCAGAGAAATCATATGATGAGCAAATTATTGACGAAGATGATCATGATTTTCAAATTGCCTCAAAAGGTAATGAAAATCCCATTCCGAAATATGTTGTTAAATTAGAGGATTTATATGACATTAAAGATAGATTCAAGAAAGTCACTAATGCTAAACTTCAAAGTTCCACTTTGAAGTTTGAATTAGTAAATCTTGGTTCTGATTCTAAACCTCAAAACATTAACTTAGGACTCAATTTAACACCAGAGGAAAGGAATGTGTTCATTAAACTTCTGAACAAGTATAAAAACGTTTTTGCTTGGAATTATGATGATTTAAAAATGTATGATACTTCGATTATTCAACATACAATTCCAATGCTTCCTGATATTAAACCTGTTCAACAGAAGTTGAGAAAGATCCATCCAAATCTCGAAAGTCAAATCAAATCAGAACTTAATAAACTTTTAAAAGCCAAAATCATTTTTCCAGTCAGGCACTCTAATTGGGTTTCCAATATGGTACCTATAAGGAAGAAGAATGGTGATATAAGAATCTGTATTGATTTCAGAAATTTAAACAAGGCATGTTTAAAAGACAATTTCCCATTACCAACCATGGAACAGATACTTCAAAAGGTAGCTGGTTCTGAACTTATGTCTTTTCTCGATGGATTTTCGAGCTATAATCAAGTTTTAGTTCATCCAGATGACAGATTGAAAACAACTTTCAGAACAAAATGGGGAACTTATGCTTATCAGAAAATGCCTTTTGGTCTAATAAATGCGGGAGCGACTTTCCAAAGAGCCATGGACATAGCATTTAAAGGTCTGATCAATAAATCAGTTGTTGTTTATCTTGATGACATAACAGTATTTTCAAAAAAGAGAGCCAATCATCTACATGATTTAAAGCAAATATTTGAAAGATGTAGAAGGTTTAGTATTTCCTTAAATCCAAAGAAATATTTCTTTGCTTTTAGTTGAAAATTCTGGGATTTCTGTGCTAAAAAGATCATATATATATTTAGAATTAGAAGGAAGTGAAAAATTCTGACTCTTCTTACTAACAAAAATCAATATCCATTTCATAGAACAGATCAAATTTACAATTTAAAAAATTCATTCAATTTTCTTTTATTCAACATAATCAACTCATGATCAAGAAGAATTCAGTATTCAAATGGGGGCGTAAAGAGAAAGAAGCCTTTGAGGAAATCAAACAAGCGATTATTAATGCACAGCATTGAATACCCCGGATTTTTCTAAAGATTTTATTTTGTATACTTTGGCCACCGAAACATCATATGCAGCTGTTTTAACACAAATCAATGATCAAGAAATCGAAGCACCAATTTATTTCTTTAGCTCAAATCTGCAAGGACCTGAGCTTAATTATTCCGATGTTGAAAAACAAGCCTTTGCTGTGTTTAAATAAATTAAACATTTCAGACATTTTCTCATGAAAACACATACAAAAATCATTGTCCCATTCTCTGCAGTGAGGCAATTATTAATTCAAAAAGAAGTAGGAGAAAAGAGAGCTAACTGGGTAATGTTGGGGTTCCCATGTTTTGGCCAGGTTGACAGAGACCAAAAGATGAGACAACATAGAACCACTTTCAGACCTTAGGATCTAGCCCTCCTAGATCCAGAGAGGGATCTCTCTATGATTATCAAAGGATATATGTCTTTGAAGTTCTCAATTGTGATTTTAGGCTAGTTATAGGCTCAAGGTTGTTTGTTTGATTGTGTGAGTTTGGTTGTTGAGAATCAGGAAGGAAGGTTTCACCATAAGACAAGAATGGGTAAAGAAGGAATCTAGGCAAGAATAGATAACTCAGGGAACATCAAGGCCATTGGGAAATGGAGTCAAGAAAGGATTTACTTATGTTCAATGTGTAAGCTACAGTTGGGCTAGTCATCTAGAGCATTTGGATCTCAAAGACTGATTGGTGGGATGGAACACTAAGGAATGAGAATAAAGGATGGAAAACCATCTGATTCCGTCTATAGATAAGGCCAGAGGTCATTTAACTCCAGGCCTGCTTGGACAAAACCATAGGCAACACAATGGGTATTGAAAAGGTTTATATGGAAGGGCAGGTTATGAAGAGGCAGCGAAAGGCTTTACACCTCCCAATGTTCCTAACCTCTTTCAATTAAATCTTAACAAAGACATCTGAACACTGATTCTATCAACTTGCACATCAGAGAGCAGGAAATAATCATCCACTACACTGGTTTAGTCAATTAAAAACAATATTCAGATACACATATGAGCATAAAACATTAAAGACTAAGAGAGCTGGGACATAAGGTACCTAACAAGGGTAAATCTTATGTCATGCGTTCAGATGTCAGTCAGAAGAACATGAAATGAAATGGAAATAAACACAGAGATAAGAAAAACATCACCAACTGCTGTAGATCAAGATCCAATGAAAACTGCTTATCATGTTAAACACAACACCAATCAGGTACATCACTGCCCAAAGCTTTTACATTCAGCCTGAATACATCATATTTCTCAGCCTGTCATACAACTATTACATAGGAAACTTGGCTCGGGACAAAAATGATTGCAATTCTCTGATAATGCAACAACAACCATTATAATGATATCCCTCTGTGCTTTATAGCAGAAGAGACACAGAGGACCGACTGAGGAGGTGGGTGAATTTTAAATGTTACATTTAAACACAACAATGAATGCAGGGCCAAGACCCATTCTGATTGATGCACTGTATATTTAATCATTGTCACCTTCCTCGTGAAAGAAAGATCTGCTCTGGATATGATTTGACCTTTTGGCTGTAGTACTCCAGGTGATTTGAACAAAATGAAAGAACTTGCTGAGAGGTCTGCCTCATGGATGTTAGATCGTTTTGAACTAGAAATTCCTTCAAGGACACGGCGCAAAATAAAGACTGTATGGGAGACCTGTCCTTTATGGAAAAACATTCTGCTGATAAGAAAACCTTGATATTACCTCTTATTGATGTTCAGGATCTCCAGAATCGATCCTCGGGGTCTTCAAAATAATGTTTTGCCTCTTTAAACCTCTGTTTTAGGGCTCAAGATCTTCGTTGACGCGCACTAATCCCTCTGCTCTGTACTGAAAATCCTTGCTGCTTCATTACTGCCTCTGTCAAGTTAGCTCGATCTTTAAATGGCGCCGGAAGGATTTTCGGCGTTTGAACTCTGCTCTCCATTAATGTGAGTCCTGACGGCCCCATTCCTTGACTTTCCTGATGGTACCGGCTCATTAGATCTGATCCTGACTGCACCGCTTGCCATCGAGGTAGTACATTGAACAACGGCGGTCCCATCCTCTGGAAACTCTGCAACACAACGAACTTATGAAGAAAACAGTGGACGGAGCGATGAATGCAGGGTGAACGAGACGGTGGTGCGGCGGTGGCGGAAACAAAGCTTATTATGGTGAAAATGCAGTGGAGTGGCGGAATGTGTAGACAATAGGGTTTGGTAGAAATATGCAGCGCAGACCGTTGGATTCAGGCCTGGAGATGGAGATCGACGGCGGAGATTGACCGGCGTAACAATACATGGAACTAACAAAAACAAACAAAATACATGAAATGCGACGGGGATGAATGAAAGAGTGGGACCCAGCGGAGGCGGAGGGTGATTAGATCCTGACCGTTAGATCCCAGATCCGATGGACGGTTAGGATCAAATTGGAGGATCGAAATCAGGGGGGGGGGGGGCAAGGGTGACACATTCAAAAAGTTCCGATTGCGATCGGGGCGATGTTATGATTGAGCGATGAACATTGATCTGCGGAGAAAAGGACGGTCCAGATTGAATCGGAAGACAGAGAGTAGGACTTGCGATCAGCGGAAAAGGGAAGAGCGATGGCCGTTGGATCATGTAACAGACGGACGGCCAGGATTTAATCGGGAGACGGAAAGAGGGACTTGCGATTGCGATCGGGAAGGGTCTGCGATTGAGCGCTGATCGTCGAATCGGCGGGACGGATCGACGGTCGGGATTGAATCGAGGGGGGGGGGGGGAACTTCCGATTGCGATTGGCAGGGAATTAGCAATGGCCGTTAGATCTGCAGGGGAATGGACAGCAGAGATTAAATCGGAGGATCGCAATCGGAGCACGGGTAGGAAGGCGTGTGATTGATGGGAGGGGATTTGCGATTGGCGGAGGACCGTCGGATCGCGGGGAGATCAACGGTTAGGATTGAATCGGAAGATCTCAATCGGGGGGGCACCGTTGTGAGTTGCGATTGCGATCGGACGGGTGTTGCGATTGGCGCTCCACCGTCGGATCAGAACAGCAGATCGACGGTGAATAATGCATCGCGGGACTTAAAGCATTAAAATGATCGCATCGGGACTTTTGAATATAACAAAGGAGTTGTGCACCCGCCCGACTTCCGATTGCGATTAGCGCTTGGGACTTAAGCGCTTGGTCCCAGCGCACGGGCATGTGTGGGAAGTGGTTAAGGGGCTGGTGGGAAAGGGGCTAAGCCCTATATTAAGGTTGGAAAGAGGGTTTTTTAGCCCATTTTAATGGATTTAAGGGCTGGGGAAGGGGAACGATAGATGGAGAAAGGGGAGAAAAGGGAAAACAAAGGGTAGGGGAAGAAATTAAAGGGGATTTTGGGGGGATTTGAGGGGTAAATGGGGAAATCGAAGGGAGAAGACAAGGGGGAAGAAAAGAGGCTAAATGAGGGAAAAATAAAGGGAATTCAGACAAAGGGAAGGAGGGGGAACTGATGTATGTTGCAGGGGCAAAGGGAGGAATGATAGGCCCTTTTAGCAATTTACTAGCAGAGGGGGATTTGTATTAGGCACAACAATTGAGAGACTTCAAGGAGGATGGATTTTCAGGGGAAAGGCATTCCTTGAAGACTCAACAATGATTTAGCCCCCTATTTGTTTGTCAAAAATTTCATAGGGGGGGCTAACAGTGGCTCCACATGGGGATGGCTTCTTCTTGAAGGAGTCAAGAATTCAGAAATTGATCTCTTGGTGTAGGCCTGATGCCTGCTGCTATAAGCCATATTTCTTCTTTCTTTAGATTAGCTGCCACAATATATCAGATACACAAATCAGCAAAAACATTTTCCCAACCAATCTACCTACCCAAACTAGAGTTCTAACAATTTTCCCTTGGGTGCATTTGAATTAGCAGACCCTTCACATTTTATTTTGCAAAACAAAAACAAACCTATTCTAATTCTACCCTTATTGCTCCATGAGGCCAGATTAGACTGTTGGCCTCATCTATTTCTCTACCTAATCTACTACCTGTTGGGATTAAACTATCCAACAGGTTTCTTCACCTACATTCTAAGACAGGAAATTTAAACACAGCCAAGCCAGGATTAGACTGTCTGACTTGTTGGGCAGAAACTTGAAGAAAACAAAACTGTGAAGGCATGGAATTTTGCAACTGTGAAACATCCTTCTTTCTTTCTCGTGACTCAGGTTTTGAGCATATTTGAGTAACTTCTTTCCTTTGCTCCAGCTCTGATTTTGGGTTTATTAGAGCCAATCCTTTTTCCTCAGAGGTTCATGTTTTGAGCATGTATGAACCTCTCTTTTCATTCTGTTTTTTTTTGGGACAATTTCTTCTCTTTTTGCTAAAAATGAAAATTTGCAACGATATATACAATGGAAATGAAGCTGGAAATGGAGAATTATCAGAAATAGTGTTTGAGCATCCTGCCATTGACAGGACCCCCAAACAACTCGGAACCATCAAGTTCTTGCAAGAAAAACACATTAGGACCCACAGTGGCTTGAATGATGAAGGGACCTTGCCACAAGCTGTCGAATTTGCCATGTTTGCCTTTATCCTCTCTTCTTGAATCCCACTTCAGGACCTTGTCCCCAATTTTGAAATTTGCTGCTTTGGTTCTTTTGTCAAACTGTCTCTTCATGTTCTCCTGCACTTTGACAGCTCTGTTATAAACCTGCTCCCTTGTTTGCTGAAGATGGATTGTCTCATTAATTCTCCTTATCATGCTGTCCTCTTCTGATTGGATTTCTTGAATAAGCTTTACCACTGGTATCCCAAGGCTAGTAGGAAAAACTGCTTCTGTCCCATAAACCAGCTGGAAGGGTGATATGCCAATAGATTTCTTTGTAGTGAGCCTGTCTGCCCACAAGGCATGTATCAACTTTTTATGCCAAGACCTTTTATTCTCTTCCAGCAACTTCTTAATGATTGTAACCAGGATTTTATTTGATGATTCAGCTAAGCCATTACCCTGGGGGTAATAGGCAGTTGAATGTCCAAGCGCAATTCCGTACCTGTGACAGAAATCAATCATTCTTTTGGATCCGAAAGCAGCAGCATTGTCAGTGATTATTTTCCTTGGGCAGCCAAACTGAGATAAGATGAAGTCTTCTAGGAACCTAATGATGACAGAATCAGTGGCATTCCTAGTGGGTATGGCTTCAATCCACTTAGTGAAGTAATCAGTAGCAGTCAAGATCCACTTGTGTTGCCCAGAAGAAGAGGGGTGGATTTCTCCAATGAAGTCTAAGCCCCATTGCATGAAAGGACCTTCTATGGTGATAGGTTGCAGAGGGAGGGTAAGGAGCTTTCTTTTGCCCTGAAAAATTTGGCATTTGTGGCAGGTAAGGATCATTTTATGGACATCACTGAAGAGTGTAGGCCAATAGTAACCAGCCCTGAGTATCTTATTTGCAGTGGCCTTCCAACTCAAGTGGCCTCCACACTCCCCAGCATGGAATTCTTGTTTGATTCTTTTAGCTTCAGTTTCAGGCAAACATTTCAGCAAAAGACCATTTGGATTTTTCCAATATAGACTCTCATTCATAATGCAGTAATTTCTAGCTTTGAGTTTTATGAATATGGCCTTTGTTTTGGACAGTTCTGGAGGGGCATTGAGGTGTGTGAGCACGTAAAGGATATCAGTGTACCAAGGAGAGTTCTGAAACTGCTCCTCAACAGTTGGATGGGGCAATCCTTCCTGCTCATCCAGGGCATTCATCATGTTAATATCAAGGGCCTGTAGATTAGATTCAGCCATCAATTGGGCCAGGCCTTGACCTTTGATCAACTTGGTGGGTTTGATTTCAATGTCATATTCTAAAATTGTAGCAATCCATTTGCCCCTTTTCCCATCTGGGTCTTGGGACAAGATATCTTTGACCACTATATTTGGCACGTAGGCAATGGTGTGAGAATGCAGAATGTACACCCTAAAATCTTTCAAGGCCTTGATCAGGGCATAGGCCTGCTTTTCCATGATGTTGTACTTTAAGGGTGCATCTCTCAAGGCTTTACTGAAGAAGGCTATAGGCTGTTCCTTACCTTCTGAATTTTTCTGCAGCAAAACTGCAGCTATTGTGTGTGGGGAGGCAAATGAAAAGATCAGAAAATCTTTTGAGAAGTCAGGGCTGATAAGGACAGGGGCTTGGGTGAGTGCGAGCTTTACTGACTCAAAATATTTTTTGGCTTCAACAGTCCACTTGATTCCTGCATCTTTCTTCAGCATTTCAGTCATTTTCCTAAGATGCTCAGCAAGATTGGGGATAAATCTTCTAAGGAAATTGATCTTCCCAATAAAGGACTGTAGCTCTTTGATGTTTCTTGGATGTGTAATTTGAAGTATTCCCTCAACTCTCTGGGGGTCTATCCTAATCCCTTTCTCAGATATGATGTGGCCCAGAAGCTTACCTTCTTGCAGCCCAAAAACAGTCTTCTTAGGATTTAGGGACAGACCGTACCTTCTACATTTTTCAAAAACTTTCCTCTGATGTTTTAAGTGTTCTTCTTCTGTTTTAGAAAAGACAGTTAAGTCATCCAAGTAGATAACTATAAAGTGTCCAATCTCATCTGAGAAAGCAATATCCATTTCTCTCTGGAAGGTAGCTCCAGCATTCATCAATCCAAAAGGAATTTTCACATACATGAAGGTTCCCCATGGAGTGGTGAAGGCTGTTTTGAGTTGATCTTCTGGGAGTACCAAAACTTGGTTGTATCCTGAAAAACCATCGAGCAGGAAGATTCTTTTAGAGCCCACTACCTTCTGTAGGATATGCTCCATTCTAGGCAAGGGGTAGTTATATTTCAGGGAGGCTCTATTGAGGTTTCTGAAGTCTATGCACAGTCTAATCTCCCCTGTTTTCTTCCTTACAGCCACTAAGTTTGACACCCAATCAGAAAACCTTACAGGGACAATAATGCATGCATCATACATCTTCTTAATTTCCTTTTCTACTGCAGGCACTTGTTTTGGATTAATTCTACGGAGTTTTTGTCTGAAAGGTTTCTGATTTTCCTTCAGTGGTATCTTATGGTGTATAATTTTGGTGTCATAGGCCTTTAAGTCTTCGTAGCTCCATGCAAACACATCAATGAATTCCTTAAACAAGTCAATGTATCTTTTCTTCATGTCTGCAGGTATAGACTTGGCCAGTTTTATCATTTTGGGTTTGTCTTCAGTGCCTATGTTACACTCTTCTACATGTGATTCTGCATGTTCTATTGTGGGTTTCTTTGCAACATCATCGAAATCAAAGAGGTCCTATAAGGGTGCTAAGCCTCTTGGTATGTTCTTGTCTTTGGCTTGCATCACCTCCATTTCTTCGCTATCTGCGTTTTCACGTTTTATGGCTGAATCTCCAGTTTCTTCAGAAAAGGAATTTATTTCTATACTACAAGGTGTTTCTAGTTCATCTAGGGAATCCTCACTTGGGCAGCTGTCATCAGATTTTGAGTCTGAATCAGAAAATTCAAACTCATTTCTGCCCATCAAGAAATATTCAATCTATTTGTCTCCTTCAAAGACCTGCCAGTATTTTTCATTGTCTGGCATTACAGACCTGAATTTAGTCTGAATGATGATTTGTTGGTCAACTGGGGCTTTAGGATAAGAGCTAGCTAGGCAGGCTAGTCCATTTGCAATAGCGTTTTGAACCCTAGGAACGGATACTAAATCATATTCAA
Source organism: Pinus albicaulis (assembly GCA_034641835.2). Classification (NCBI taxonomy): domain Eukaryota; kingdom Viridiplantae; phylum Streptophyta; class Pinopsida; order Pinales; family Pinaceae; genus Pinus; species Pinus albicaulis. Next base: position 75,121,780 of record CM076581.1, on the reverse strand, counting down.
CAAACGTTTTTAGCAAATCTAGAGTATCATTCCTGTATGCCCTAAGCCTGGGGTGTTTTGCCGAATACTCACCATTCATCTGTTTGATTACTAACTCAGAGTCTCCTCTCACGACTATCCTACGGGCTCCTAATTTTTTCAACAGATTTAAACCCAAGATTAGAGCCTCATATTCTGCAATGTTATTCGTGCATTTGAAATGCAGATTGACAGCGTGGCTCTCCGCGTGGTCATTTTCGGTGTTACGCGGCCACACTCCTGCTCCAGCGCTTTGTCTGGTACAGGACCTATCAAAGTTCATTTCCCACAGGGGCTCTTTGTTTACTTCCACTTCACCTTCTTCCTTACAGCTGGGTTCGCCATTAGGTTGAGTTGGGAGATCTGTACTAGGTTGTAAACTATCTTGTTGTTCGTACAGGCCATGGATGTCAGGGAGGTGGTTAGCTTGCTGTTCTTGTTCTGTTTCTGTTTCACTTGGAGCGAGAGGTCCACCACAGACCCTACAGGCTTCATTGCTGATTTCCTCTTCATTTTCAGTGTGTTGCCCATGGTCTTCCTGATCATATTCTTCCAGAGTGGCCATTATGTGGAGGTCCATAGGCTCGATGTTCTCATTTGTATGCCTATTCTGGGACTCTGGCTCTTCTAAGGATTCATCATTACAAAAGATGAAGGAGTCAAGGTCGGTATGCACAGAATATAATGGTGAATTTTCAGGTTTCTCGGGGCTACTGACTAGGAATTTCATTTGGGATTCTCTATATAGTCTTCTTGATTGGCCAAATATAGGGATAGTGGCATATGAGCCATCCATCTGGATGGTGCCTTGCAGCTTGGCTCCCCATGATCTAGATAATAACATGCCATACTTGGGTGGCACGTCTGCCACCACTACATCCATGACCATACATTTCGCAGGAATCTGAGTCAAACTCACACACAAGTCTTTGATCAGGCCAAGACATTTTACCCTAATCGAGTCAAAAGAATACAAGTCTTTATAGGGTCTGGTGATTTCAAGGCCTAACTTCTCCATGACTACCTTAGGCATTAGATTGTGTGATGCACCGGAGTCATGCATGGCATTATGGAGGATCTTGTCATGAATGTTAAGACTGATATAAAAAGGTGGAACTACCCCTTCCTGAAATTTCCCCTCAATCTTGGGACCGAATAAGAGGGTAGGCTGATCATCACTCAAATTTACAGTGTCATTACTTATACTCAGATTTAATGCTCTCAAAATCTGGCTATCATATACATCCAGAGAGGCCAGCTCAGATAATGGTACAGAGATTTTGATTTTTGCAATCTCACTTTCTAAATTGAAAATGGATTGGCCTTTGGGACTGTTCAAATCTGTTTTATTTGTAACTACCTTAGTAGTTGAATCGGTTTGTGTTTTCTCATTATGTACATGTGTAGACGCAGTTTTATCAGGAGCACTAACTGAGGTGCTAGTGCTACTGGTTGGTTGACTTTGTTTTTCATTGTTTTGGTTACCTTTCTGTTGGTTTTTCTCAGAACTCTCAGCTGTTGATTTATCGTTTACAGCGGTTGCTTTAGAAGATTTTTCAGGCCTCTTTTTGATGGTCACCTCAGGAGTTTTGGTTTTGGAAGTGTCTTGGTTCTTTTTTCTCCTGAGCCCATATGGTTCTCTGACCTGTAACATGGCATCTTGGAACCCAAGTCTGTACTCTTCAGTTTCTAATCTTTCCTCATCCCAATATGAACATGAGGGCTGATCATCCTCTGAGTCACAGTTCAGAATTGAGTCCTATGTTTCGAACATGTTTATCACATTCCCTTCAGACTCTTCTATGATTCCCTCATCCTCATCAAGAAATTTTTGGAAAGGGGGAATGACTTGCTGATCTGACTCTTTCTGCCTGTTGGGAGTGTTGTTGTTTCTTCTAAAGTTCTGATTTTGATTCTGATTTTTGCTTAGGTTACTAACCGTGACAGCCATTTTTTTCATCATTTGTTTCATCTCCTCCATTTCCCTGCACACACGTTCATTATTGGGGTCAGACGTGGAGGCTACATTATCATCCCTGTATGTTACCCTCTTCTTAGATCTCATTTTTTCTCTTTTCTCAATCAGATTGGCGTCTCTGTTTACTGCCCCTTTCTGCATATCCTCCAGCGTGGTATATTCTTTATCTCTGAGCTCATAGGCCATGTCAGCATCAAATCCATTAGGATATTTGGCCAGGGCCATACCTTGTGGAGGTTTCATGTGTGGGGGAAGAGCGTTGTAAATACTGTTGAATCTAGTGGTGTAATCATGAACACTTTCCCCTACGTTCCTCTTAAGGGACATGTATTCTGCTAGGAGCTGGCGAGGGTTTGCTCTAGTTTCCCATTTGTTGATGAAAGTCTGGTATAAAGCAAGGAGATCTTGGATACTACCAGCAGGTAGGTTTTTAAACCACTTTTTAACCTCTCCCCCCGGGCTCTGCGCAAAAATTATCATTTTGATTGTTTCATCATCAACTTCCATATAGTCGAAAGAGTCCTCCATTTTATCTACATGTTGTTGTGCAGTTGTAGGCTCTTTAGCAGGGAAGTGTGGGATTTTTGATTGATAATCATCTGGTAAGGGAAGTAGAGGCTGAGGTAAAACTAGAGGTGCATACCAGGCTGCCATGATGATGTTCTGATGAGGTATAGGGTTGGCTTGAGCAGCTGGTAGTTGGATGACAGGGATGGTAGGACCAGCAGAAGTCTGTTGAGCAGATCTAGGGTGAGAAAGCCCCAAGTTTTGGAGAAAGTGGAGATCAGGTGGTGTGGAAGGAGGGGTTTCGCTGTCCCTAGTGTCTGGCTGGTCTGGAACACTGAATGACCTAGTTCTAGGTGATCTGTTTTGAAGGTCTAGGTCGAAGAAAGGGTCTAATAGAGCTGCAAGATCTTCTGGTGCAGAATTGGCTCTATGAATGTTGCTGGAAATAGTTGATCTCCTACTCACAGGTGTTCTTTTAAGGATTTTCTCAGGATTATCAACTGTTTCAGGTGGGTTTGGATTAGGGAAAGCTCTTGTATGAATGGTTCTGTGAGCCAGAGTGTTGTTTATAAGCCAAGCAGCTTAGTCCTACTTGTTATTTATACTGTGGTTAATGTTGTCTTGGGAACTGGCCTCCCTGTGGAGTCTTCATTATGCTTTGGGACTGGTCTCCCAGTGGAGTCTGGTGTGAAACCGAGATAATCAGCAGGCCTACTGATCACCAGTGGAGTCTTTAACGTTTAGGAATAATGGAGTCGCCAGGTGGAGGGTTTAGGATGATTCTAGGGTACACTGTCCACCACAGTGCTTAGGCGCTATCACCTTTCATGAATCTCCTCTAAAGCAACAAGCTCCAACCAGAGATTGACTGGGAGGGCATTCACAAGATATGTCACCCCTGAAGAGAGGATGAGATCTGGAGGCTACCTGGCCCTATCCAGGCTCTGTCTAAGAGTATGGTGGATATTCAATAATGGAGGATGATTCAAGAAAGGTGTGACTTACCATCAACCTAGCCAGAGTTCTAAGTTTCTGAGGTTTAAAGAGTGTCTAAGACGAAATGTACTCAGAACTCCCCAGTGGAGTCACCATTATGTTGGGGTTCCCATGTTTTGGCTAGGTTGACAGAGACCAAAAGATGAGACAACATAGAACCACTTTCAGACCTTAGGATCTAGCCCTCCTAGGTCCAGAGAGGGATCTCTCTATGATTATCAAAGGATATATGTCTTTGAAGTTCTCAATTGTGATTTTAGGCTAGTTAGAGGCTCAAGGTTGTTTGTTTGATTGTTTGAGTTTGGTTGTTGAGAATCAGGAAGGAAGGTTTCACCATAAGACAAGGATGGGTAAAGAAGGAAGCTAGGCGAGAATAGATAACTCAGGGAACATCAAGACCATTGGGAAATGGAGTCAAGAAAGGATTTACTTATGTTCAATGTGTAAGCTTCAGTTGGGCTAGTCATCTAGAGCATTTGGATCTCCAAGACTGATTGGTGGGATGGAACACTAAGGAATGAGAATGAAGGTTGGAAAAACCATCTGATTCCGTCTATAGATCAGGCCAGAGGTCATTTAACTCCAGGCTTGCTTGGACAAAACCATAGGCAACACAAGGGGTCTTGAAAAGGTTTGTATGGAAGGGCAGGTTATGAAGAGGCAGCGACAGGCTTTACACCTCCCAATGTTCCTAACCTCTTTCAATTAAATCTTAACAAAGACATTTGAACACTGATTCTATCAACTTGCACATCAGAGAGCAGGCAATAATCATTCACTATACTAGTTTAGTCAATTAAAAACAATATTCAGATACACATATGAGCAGAAAACATTAAAGACTGAGAGAGCTGGGACATAAGGTACCTAACAAGGGTAAATCTTATGTCATGCGTTCAGATGTCAGTCAGAAGAACATGAAATGAAATGGAAATAAACAAAGAGATAAGAAAAACATCACCAACTGCCGTAGATCAGGATCCAATGAAAACTGCTTATCATGTTAAACACAACACCAATCAGGTACATCACTGCCCAAATCTTTTACATTCAGCCTGAATACATCATATTTCTCAGCCTGTCATACAACTATTACACAGGAAACTTGGCTCGGGACAAAAATGCTTGCAATTCTTTGATAATGCAACAACAACCATTACAATGATATCCCTCTGTGCTTTATAGCAGAAGAGACATAGAGGACCGACTGAGGAGGTGGGTGAATTTTAAATGTTACATTTAAACACAACAATGAATGCAGGGCGAAGACCCATTCTGCTTGATGCACTGTATATTTAATCATTGTCACCTTCCTCGTGAAAGAAAGATCTGCTCCGGATATGATTTGACCTTTTGGCTATAGTACTCCAGGTGATTTGAACAAAATGAAAGAACTTGCTGAGAGGTCTGCCTCATGGATGTTAGATCGTTTTGAACTAGAAATTCCTTCAAGGACACGGCGCATAATAAAGACTGTATGGGAGACCTGTCCTTTATGGAAAAACATTTTGCTGATAAGAAAACCTTGATATTACCTCTTATTGATGTTCAGGATCTCCAGAATCGATCCTCGGGGTCTTCAAAATGATGTTTTGCCTCTTTAAACCTCTGTTTCAAGGCTCAAGATCTTCATTGACGCGCACTAATCCCTCTGCTCTGTACTGAAAATCCTTGCTGCTTCATTACTGCCTCTGTCAAGTTAGCTCGATCTTTAAATGGCCCCGGAAGGATTTTCGGCGTTTGAACTCTACTCTCCATTAATGTGAGTCCTGACGGCCCCATTCCTTGACTTTCCTAATGGTACCGGCTCATTAGATCTGATCCTGACTGCGCCGCTTGCCATCGAGGTAGTACATTGAACAGCAGCGGTCCCATCCTCTGGAAAGTCTGCAACACAGCGAACTTATGAAGAAAACAGTGGATGGAGCGATGAATGCAGGGTGAATGAGACGGTGGTGCGGCGGTGGCGGAAACAAAGCTTATTATGGTGAAAATGCAGTGGAGTGGCGGAATGTGTAGACAATAGGGTTTGGTAGAAATATGCAGCGCAGACCATTGGATTCAGGCCTGGAGATGGAGATCGACGGCAGAGATTGACCGGCGTAACAATGCATGGAACTAACAAAAAAAAACAAAATACATGAAATGCGACGGGGATGAATGAAAGAGTGGGACCCAGCGGAGGCGGAGGGCGATTAGATCCTGACCGTTAGATCCCAGATCTGATGGACGGTTAGGATCAAATCGGAGGATCACAATCGGGGGGGGGGGGGCAAGGGTGACACATTCAAAAAATTTCGATTGCGATCGGGGCGATGTTGCGATTGAGAGATGACCATTGATCTGCGGAGAAAAGGACGGTCCAGATTGAATCGGAAGACAGAGAGTAGGACTTGCGATCAGCGGAAAAGGGAAGAGCGATGGCCGTTGGATTATGTAACAGACGGATGGCTAGGATTTAATCGGGAGACGGAAAGAGGGACTTGCGATTGTGATCGGGAAGGGTTTGCGATTGAGCGCTGACCGTCGAATCGGCAGGACGGATCGACAATCGGGATTGAATCGAGGGGGGGGGGGGAACTTCCGATTGCGATTGGCAGGGAATTAGCGATGGCCGTTAGATCTGCAGGGGAATGGACGGCGGGGATTAAATCGGAGGATCGCAATCGGAGCACGGGTAGGAAGGCGTGCGATTGATCGGAGGGGATTTGCGATTGGCGGAGGACCGTCGGATCGCGGGGAGACCAGCGGTCAGGATTGAATCGGAAGATATCAATCGGGGCGGCACCGTTGTGAGTTGTGATTGCGATCGGACGGGGGTTGCGATTGGCGCTCCACCATCGGATCAGAACATCAGATCGACGGGGAATAATGCATCGCGGGACTTAAAGCGTTAAAATGATCGCATCGGGACTTTTGAATATAACAAAGGAGTTGTGCACCCGCCCGACTTCCAATTGCGATTAGCGCTTAGGACTTAAGCGCTTGGTCCCAGCGCACGGGCATGTGTGGGAAGTGGTTAAGGGGCTGGTGGGAAAGGGGCTAAGCCCTATATTAAGGTCGGAAAGAGGGTTTTTTAGCCCATTTTAATGGATTTAAGGGCTGGGGAAGGGGAACGATAGATGGAGAAAGGGGAGAAAAGGGAAAACAAAGGGTAGGGGAAAAAATTAAAGGGGATTTTGGGGGATTTGAGGGGTAAATGGGGAAATATAAGGGGAAGACAAGGGGGAAGAAAAGAGGCTAAATGAGGGAAAAATAAAGGGAATTCAGACAAAGGGAAAGAGGGGGAACTGATGTATGTTGCAGGGGCAAAGGGAGGAATGATAGGCCCTTTTAGAAATTTACTAGCAGAGGGGGATTTGTATTAGGCACATCAATTGAGAGACTTCAAGGAGGATGGATTTTCAGGGGAAAGGAATTCCTTGAAGACTCAACAATGATTTAGCCCCCCATTTGTTTGTCAAAAATTTCATAGGGGGGGCTAACAGGGAACAGCCTTGCAAGAATATGATATTGATATTAAACCAGCTAAGATTGTTAGAGGACAAGGTTTTTGCAGATTATTGGCAAGAGCTCATAACATACCAGAAAATCAAGATTCAAATCAAGATATTCAAGTAAGTTAGATAAGTGTTACAGATTCTGAATCTCAGTATGCTGATCTTATCTATTACTTGAAAAATGGGTATGCTCCTTCTAATTTCAGTTATAAGAGTAAACATGCTTTAAGGTTAAAGGCTATTAAATATGAGATCATTGATAATGTGTTATTTAGAAAAAATTATGATTCAATTTTATTAAGATGTCTTGAAAATACTGAAGATGAAAAGGTTTTGCAGGAATTGCATGATGGACCAGCAGGAGGCCATTTTGGAGGTGATACCACAGCTCAAAAAATAATTCGTGCTGGTTATTACTGGCCTACTCTTTTTAAATATACGCATGATTACGTAAGGAAGTGTAGAATTTGTCAAACTGCAAGTGGAAGACAAAGGAAACCAACTTTTCCTTTGCAACTAGTGACTATTGAGCAACCATTCGAACAATGGGGGCTTGACATTATTGGTGAGATAGTACCTCATTCTTCCAAACAGCACAAGTACATCCTTACTGCAACTAATTACTTTACAAAATGGGTAGAAGAAATCCCGTTGAAGGTAGCCAATTCTGATGCAATTATTGATTTCATAGATCAATTCATCATAAACAGGTTTGGTGTACCTAACGCTCTAGTCTTTGATAATGCATCTTACTTCTCTGGAAATAGTTTAATAGAATTTGCAGTCAAAAGAGGTTTTAAATTAAAATATTCAGCAAATTATTATCCACAAGGTAATGGTTTGGCTGAATCCACTAACAAAAATCTTATCAAAATCATTAAAAGGACCATTGATCAAAATAAAAAGAATTGGCACAAGTCTTTAATCTTTTCATTATGGGTTGATCGTATCACTGAAAAAGCTTCAATAGGGACTTCACCTTTCAATTTAGTTTATGGAAAAGAAGTTGTGATACCATCAAATTTAACTCTTCCATCATTAGCCCTAGTGCAATTTATTGAAGAAAATCCTTCTTCATCCATTCAATTGAGATATGATCAAATCCTTAAACTAGAAGAAGATAAAGATAAAGCAAAAATTATTCATGAAAAAAATCAATAGCTTGTAAAATCTTCTTTTGATGCAAGTTCTACCGGCTCAAAAATTTTGTCAATTGTGATCTTGTTCAGAAATGGGATAAAGCACACGAAGAAAAAGGTAAACATACTAAGTTTAAGAAAATGTGGCTTGGACCATTTCAGATCGTTGAAAAGATAGGTTCAAATACATTCATACTCCAAGATCTAACAGGAAAGAGAGAATCTCTTCCTGTAAATGGGCTTATCTTGAAGAAATTCTTTTCATAAGGAGGTAACCCCTTCTTAAACTGTACATATTCCTTTCTGCAGAGTTTTTGATTGTTTTTTGCAAATAAAGGTTGTTAATGAATCTCTAATTGACTGTTTACTATTTACGAAAATTTCTTCGGAAGAATATTATAAATATTTATTTTGTGTAAATAAGAATTTTTAGAGTAATGATCACAGTTTTTGGATAGTTTAAAATAAGATGTTAAACTTTGAAAGATTATTCCAATCATTTGCATGATCTTTTGAAAACTTGAGAAGAATGTAAATCATCATAATTTTATTAAGCAGAGAAAGGTTATTTGTAAAAGAAAATATTTTTCAAAGTTTCGGAACACAAAAAACTCTGAAAATTGTCATCCATTGATTCTTAAGGATAAAACTATTTCACCCCATCCATTTAAGTTGTCATTTTTTAGAATGTAATTCTAAGAAATTTGAAAATTTAAGAGATAAGAGGTCTCATTATGAGCCGACTTACCATGTTCATAAGGAGTAATAAAACTGACATTACCAATACTGCATACCAAAACAGGGTAATGGTTTATAAATATAAGACAAGGGGTCTCATCACGAGCCAGCTTGTTTAGTTTAATTATAACTAGTGAATGGCATTGTTATTAACTAGCTACCAAACCAGAACAATGGCTCTTAAAATAAAAAATAAGTAAAAGACAAAAACATGAGATAATAGGTTTTATGAATTTATCTTTTAAAAAGTCATAATTTTAGTTGGATGGGACAATGAATGGTTAATGGTTTAAAGGTAACTCTGTTGAAACTATGAACGTTTGCTAGCAGCAGAGGCAATACCTATGGCAATAGAGTATATTATAAAACCAAAACTTAAGAGAAATCCACTTACTTCATTATTAACACCAATCAAAGCTTGAGATAACCCAAAAATGTTTTTATTCTCAAGGAATTAGAAAGAAATTGTGAATGATTTTTATTTCTTTTTCATAGTTACATTTTATTTGAATTATCCTAAGGTAGTTTTCATTATCTTTAAAAATCTTTACTTACTAAAGATATAGTGTTCATTTTATTTTTTCAGAGATAACTGTTTCTTTCAGTGAATCGCCAATTGTTGTGACCAGCAACAACCCCCCTTTTATTTAATATTAGTAATAATACTAAATAAATGAGGACCCTTAGTTAAAAAATCCAAAAAATCAATTAGGATTTGTTTTCCTTTTCAAATAAAACTTTCTATCATAAACTTAGAGAAATCCCTTAGAAAGAACATTAAAAAACACTTAAGTTTATGATAGATTACAATAAAATTGTTCTTTAAACAAAATAGCGCATCCATCGCAAAATGGTATATATCTTTTATAAAACTGAAAATGCGATTTTGCGCTTTTGCGATAATGCGATCCCAAAAAGCCTATACAATAAATATATTGGTCGCAGATCGCATAACGCAGAAAACAGAAATGTTTAACAAATATCTTTTGCGCTATTTACAATTTTGCGCTTTTGCGAGATTTGCGATGTGCGCTTTTGCGCTATTTTACATAACTGCGATGGTTTCATTTTGCAATATTGCGATATTGCGATATTGCGTAGCAAATCGCAGATCGCAATGTCGCAGATTCATGTAGGCGCGTTGTTCAAAGGAAATCTTCCCATATATCAATATCTGTTATGCGCTTTAATGATTGGATTAAATGATTGGATTGACAATTAATGGTAAATGATATTTTGTTTTGATTGAAAGTCATTTCACGTTAAAATAATATATTTCATCCGCCTTTGCATTTAAAACAGTCTCATCACCTTTCTCATGCCATTACTCTCATTTAACTCGTAAAACGCAGGCACGAAGGAGCAAACGTCTATACAAAGCTTTCACAGGACATTATGGGTAAGAAGGAGAAGAGCTCGAATTCTGAAAACAGAGAAATGGCTTCACTATATGCAGACACCACTTGCAATAAGGATGCCGGTATATCCACTTGGGAAGGAATGTATAATTTGTTGGAGGAAGAAAATCCTGTGGTATTAAAAGTTACAGCTACAGCAGGTTCTAGTAATACGTCTGAAGCAACCCTCAAAGAACTGGCTTGTTCATTTCTGCATAGGATAGTAGCAAGGCCGAGGATTCTCCCATATAGGGACATGGTGAAATGGGTGCTGGAAAACACCAATATTTCAGACAGGCAATTTAGAACTCCATCTCAAAAGCTAATCGGGTCATTCACCACGGAAGATGTGAGGCTGATGTATAAGTTGCCGGAACCTCATGCGCCTTATAATAAGCAATTTATGGAAGAATTTGCCAGAGAACATGTGAATTTGTCAGAATGCACACAGGAATGGACCAAAAGAGATGAACCATTGAAGAAAAACAAACACGGGTGGACAATACCAAAAAAGGATGTTTTAGACGCTGTTCACAAGTTCAAATATCCAAGTGGGCAATTTGACACAGTTTCTACCACAAGATAAGGTATGTAAGTTTTCCAAAATTATCCTCTATAGAGCTTTTAGAAGTTACTAAAGAAGCTGTTGGAGGTCAGGAGTTCTCAGGGAAACATAAAGCTCTTCTTGAGAAAAGTTGGGAGTTGAAGAAACTTGAAATAAATGTAAGGCAAAATGAGGAAACATTGACCAAATTCAAGGCACTTAATGCTGAGCAAGAAAACATGTGGAGCATGATCGGCACAGAGAAAAACTACTGCGAAAGGTCAAATCTATAAAAAAGAAACCACTTTAGCTGAAGTATGATATGAGAAAATGGCAAAGAAAAATCAAGATGAAATTGCAAAATTAATAACAGAGCGAAAAGCTCCAATAAAGGAAAATGCACAAAGAGAAGGCAGCAACAGAGGCGGCTATAGCGGCAAACACTCTTACTGATTGTGTAAATGATAATTTACACAAAGCTAATTTGATTTCAGAAACTGTTCCAGGATACCTCCCACAGGCACATCAACTGCAAACAGAATGGAGGCAAAAGGAAGAAGAAAGAGCAAAATGAATTCAAGCGCTGACAAGATTAAATTGGGACTCATACTGGACGTACTTGGTGAAGCCACATAGTCAGCACAGTGCGCTTAATTGTATCATCAATGCTACAGAGAAGATTGCGCCTACGCTTGCCGACTCTGTCTTTTCAGGACAGTTGAATGTTGAAGTTGGTCAACCACATCTTCTCAAAACTATGCTAGATGCCTGCAATTTTAAAGATCAAGTTCATAGATAGTTAGATTTAGTTTTAATTTTACTGTATTTTAGCCTAAGAAAAGGACGGTCATTGAACTGAATCCTTAATTTTTTGTAATAGACTATTTTTAGATTTAGCTAAGTAGTATTTAAACCCTTCTCATGCATTTAGAGAGGGGTCCTGGATCTTAATATGTTTTGACTTAGAGATTGCATTTCTGTACTCCATTGTCTTATATATTTTTAAAAAGGATCACATCTGGTGATTTTTATGTGGAATTATCTTTGAAGTGTTGCATTTCTGTACCTTGGAATTTGATTTTGCATCAGAGTTACTGGATTAGAGTATCAGATTTCATTTGAAAGTCTTCAAGATGAATAAGGTATTTCTATCTGTTCATTGCTGATTTCTTTTGTCTTATGATATTCGCTTTAAAATTGCTATCATTTATATATATTTGGTTTTCACAACGTTTCTTTTTATATATCATTTCTGAGTATAATTGAAACGTTATTTTTCATAAGTATATATAGATGGTATACAATGATGAATGCAATATGCTAATACAACTCTGTTTAATTTCTTAAACAGAGTTATCTTTATTTGTTTCTGCACATTTCAATTTAAATAATAATACATTTTCATGGTTATTGTTAAATTGGAACAATATTAAGTTGTATTCACATATAATTACCCAGGTTAGTGTTAGAATCTCTTTATCAGTATTTAGTTTAAATTAGATAGTTTTATTTCAGTTAATTTAGTCTCATTTCCACTCATCCAAACCAATCCATTTAGTTGTAAGGAAACTGGTCCTTTAAATCCAGTCGGAGCCACCATACCAAACGGAAAAGGAGCTGTCCTAAAGTCCCGACCGGGTCGTTTTCCCCAATGTTTGAAGCAGGGATTTTCTAGGCTTCAACACCTTCAAAAGACTTCATTTTTATGATATCACACCCAACCAAAAACAAACAAAACCCTTGTACATCATAACTAGCCTAATATAATATCATAAGCCTTAAAGATCATATCTTTTGAAAACACTTATATAGATAGATCCCTCTTTGAATCCAGGAGGGCTAGATCCTAGGATTCCAAAGTGGTTTTGATGTAGGCTCTAGAAAATTTGTTCTTGCCAATATTGCAAACTACAGAGACCTAACAGTGTGGCGACCATACTGGGGAGACAAACAATATTGAGTAATAGATAAACTTCACAACTCAAAGAACAACAACCAAGACTGGTTATTATTGATTGTTGATGGTGAACAACAACCAAGCCTTGAAAACAAGTAAAAAACCTTCACTTGGCGACTCCATTGGTATTCAGTAACCTTTCTTACCCGACTGGTTTTTCCTAAGACTCCACTAGGGAATTCTGAATGAATTACATCTTGTACATCCTTAAAGACCTCAGATGACCCAAAACATTTCAGATTGGTATTTAAATAAATTAATGGTGGTGGACCATAAAAAGACTAAATGACTCCACTGGTAGAAGACTCTGAAATGGTTGAATAGACACAGTGACCTCTTTTCTGATTTGCAAACATGATTCCAAGGATACAACGAAGATATGCCCCAATGAGTAGAGATCATATCCCTGGGTTCCCACATAAGATGCCCCAGGTGAATTGGGATGAAAACCTGCCTATTTTTCAAGGTGAAGAGTTTGATGACCCTTTGTTACATTTCATAAAATTTCATATACATGTATGGAGGTTAAAGGTGGAATGGCATGAAGACTGCCTTATGAAAATGTTCATGTTGAAATTAGAAGGAAAAGAAAGGGAATGATATGAATGGTTGAGGACTGGTAGTTTGTTTTCTCTAAGAGACCTCCACATAGTATTTTATGATCATTATAAGAAAAAATCCCCTTATCTATCATTAGAGGGAAGTTGTTGTAATCAATTTGAGGACATCATAGAATACCTTGCAGGCATTTATGAAGATTTGGGAAATTGGCAGCCTGAAGATCTCATAGCAGCCATCCATGAATTTCATACCCAAGACAACTATCATAAAAACCTAGATGAATTAGTTGAGGAAGAAATTAATCAAGAAACAGATGAAAATCCTCAGGATCCAACTGAAAACATAACTAATGATGATTCATCATCCCTTTTAGCTGAGGCTCAAGAAAACATCCAGCCTCAAATTCAGTCTTCCCAAGAGATAGAGAACTGTTGTACTTCTGCTCAAAGAAACACAGAAACATCTTCTCCTTTGATAGAAGAAGAAATAGATCAGATTATCAATAAACAACTAGTCTCTGAATTTTTTTATAAAACAAACACTCTTGCCCATTCACCTAATAAACTTTGTTGTAAAGATTCAGAAAATTCCCTTGTAGATCAGAATAACGAAAGACCTACTGATAATCCAGTATGTTTGATTGGTGACATTACTCACATTAATGATTTTCCTAATTTTGTTCTGTCTAATGATGATATTCTCCAAACAGAAGTTGATCTTGCAGGACCATCATTATTATATTTGTGGGAGGAAGATCAATTCCACCAACTCCAAGAAAGTAATGAGACAAAGCAGGCTATTTATGATACTTTTGAAGAAAGCTTTAAAAATGTTGAAGAGGGCGAAGAATCTCTGAATCTTTGCTCTGCTTCATTACAACTCATCAGCAACAGTTTTCATGTGATTGGGAATCAACAGTCTTTCAGCTAAAAGGTTGAGGAGGAAAACAATGAAGAATTTCTTGAGCATAATGAATATAAAGAACCTTCTCCTGAAAGGGTTGAGGTACTCAAAGATACCCCTGCTCAAGAATCTGATGATCTCTTCACAGAGTACAGTCCACTGAATCAGATCATACTAGGACTACAAGAGGACAATGCTACAATGTATGATGAGTCCTCCAGTTCATATAATAATGAAGATGAGGAAGAAGTTCTTTCTCAAAAGAATCTTAATCTTGATCTAGTGGAGGAAAAAGTAAACTTGGTTGAAACCTATCTTCCAAATATTCATAACCAGACATTGTTTCAAGATCCCTATGCTCATTTCTTGAAGATATTTGAGGAAGGGATAAAAATTGTTAGGAGCAGTGTATCACCAAATGAAACAATTTTTTTTAACACTGCTACTAAAGGACAAGTGAGATGGAAGTGGCCCTGTCTGTCTAGCATGGTCAAAAAGATGAGCAAAGACCAGTCATGGAACCATCTGATTGACTGGATGTATTGGAAAAGAGAGTTTGTCAGCTAAACATGTAAATATTTCAGAGTTAGATTAGGGTAGGTAGGAATGTCAATAAAGCTCAGCCTGCGAGCATTTAGTTAGTTTTTTGTTTTCTACTTTTGAATTTGAGAAAGGAAAAAATACAAAAAACAATAGAGAAGAGAAAAAGAGGGCAGAAATAAAAGAAGAAAGGTACAACCCCATGCCAAAAAAGAAAGGAAAAATATGAAAGTGTGCAAGCTTAAATGCCACTACCAAAAAGAACACTACTATTTAGTCATACAGCCTAATCATGACTATATAGGTTTCAATTTACTGTTGATATGTTAGTGAATCAGATTTTCCAAACAATTTAATCTTGGCTTATCAGTAGAATAGATTAGGATAGAAAGAAATTTCTCTAATCAGATCAAAACCTGAGCCAAAGAAAAAAAAAAAGAATGGTTATAATACACTGAAAACTTGAACCAAAGAATCAAAAGAAAGGATGACTCTAAATATATCAAAATCTGAGTCATAAGAAGAATGAAGGATGTTCTTAATTTTCAGATCTTAAGCCTTCACAATTTTGTTTTTTTCTGCAAATAAAGTCTATGTGCAGCTTGAACATACAACCATAGACACCATAGCAAGTCAGACAGTTTAATCCTGACTTGGCTGTGTTTTAATTTTCTGTTTTAGTATGTAGAGAATAAAATCTGTCAGACAGCTTTATCCTGGCAGATAGTAGCTTAGTTAGAGAATTAATGAGTTCAACTGTTTAAACTGGACTCATGGAAGAAATAAGGGTAGATTTAGATTAGTTTCCTACTTTCAATAAAAGAATAAAATTTTGATGTCAAAAGGTTTGCAAGTCCAAGTGCACCTTATGAAGAAAAAATGATAGGAAATTAGGCTATATAGGTAGTTGTTTGGGGAAAAGAAGTTTGTTTACTGATACAAAGTACTGATCATCTTTTTAAGCAGCATGATCAAGGAGGAAAAGGTTTTCAATGGATAAAGCTAAAGGTCTACATTCCAGAGATCAAATTCTGAAGTTCTTGAAACCTCCAAGGAGCTGCCATCCCCAAGTGGAGCCACTGTTAGCCATCAGTAAATTTTTGTCATAGAAAATGATGGATAAAACAAGTCTTGAGCCTTCAAGAGTTTATTTTCACAGAAAATTTCTCATTCTTGAAGCCCTCTGGTGTTCTCTAACTTAAGAGTAATCTTCACTGCTGTCCCATTAAAACAAAATCCACCAAGTAACCTTGTTGTTTCCAAAGAAAAAAATGTTTTTTCTAAAAAGCCCAATTTCCATCATTTCCTTCCCCCATTTCATTTTCACAATTTCCCCCATATCACTCATTTTCCTTCTAAAAACATCCTTTTCCTCCTTCATTTACCCTCCATTCCCTTAAAAATCCTTTTTAAAGCATGAAATCCCCTTAAATTGGTTTAAAAACATCCTTTTTCATCCTACCGAACCCCAAAAAACCATAAAAAAACACATAAAAAACTTTGATAAACCTTTCCACTCCTTTTTAGGCCTTAAGCCCCTTCAGCTTAAACACTGATCTCCTTTGCCGCAATAAAACCTCGCGCCTACGACCAGGCGCTAGCCCCCATAATGCACCGTGCATCGACGTTTACACTTTCTTCTTCCCCCTTACCTTTTCCCCCCCGCCGATGCGATCTGCCAATATAAATCCTGCCAATGCGAGCCACCGATATAAATACCACCGATGTGATCCACCGATATAAATCCCGCCGATGCGATCCCCCGATGTAAATCCCGCCGATGCGATCCCATCGCATCGGCCATCGTCATCGGCATTCCCAATTTTTATTTCCCCGCACCTTTTTTCCTCCGATGCACCAATCTCCTGAGGGCTTAAATCCCCAGCCTTTATTTCCTTGGCTCCTGGTCCCTTTCTCCTCCATGGGACCATGCCCCAGCACCAAGCCGTTAGCCCCCTCGCATCGGCAAAACACGTTTTCTCTTCATTTCATTTTCTTTTTCCTCCGCTGACGATTCAAACTGCGATTTGATTGATAGATCAACAGTCGTCAATGCTTCATCGCAACTGCACTTCTACCTTATCCCCAGCCTTCTTCCCTTACCTTTTTCCCTCGCTCCCCTTGCAAAACATGTTTTTCTTTATATTTTCCTCTGTACTATATTTTTCCCTTGGGAAATCTTGACCGTCGATCTCATCGATCTGACGGTCATCACACCTCCCCTCTCATAATCTGATCACCCGACTGCCCCTTCTCATGCATCTACACATACGCTTCTCCTCCGTTGATTCATCTGATCTAATGGTTCCCATTTAAACCCGATCAAACAACCCATCGCACATACCCCCGCTATGCGACAAAAAAGGTTATGTCACCAGTAGCCCCACCATATGTTCCACTGCACAACTTCCAATCTTCGCGCTCATCCATGACCGTAGATCTTCAGCCTGAATATCTAACAGTCCTGAATCAATTTCGCGCCCATTTCACCAATAAAATTAATCGCGCAGTTTCAACGCGAAATCGGCGGTATTGGGAGGACACGCGTCGCCTGACAAACGATATCGCGTTCGTTTAGGCGTAAACTGCTTACCACTAATTTTGTGCGCGAAAACCGCCGATGATTTTCCCAAAACCATCAATCCAGTTTCGTGCCAAATTCAATGTTAAACCCTGTTTTCGCAATTTTTCTCCACAGAACCTCCTCCGCCTGCATTTCACCTCCTCTTCATTGCTCCTTCACCTCCGCCAAACCCTCCAAAGCAGTTTTATCTACAGTGCGCAGGTTTTTTTATAATAATTTGTGTCTTGTTGCAGGTTTAATGGTGGTTTCATAGTATAAAGTCGTCCCACAGTCCAATAAAGGGGCAAGGCCGAGGGTGACGATGCTCAGGGCCTAATCAAAGGAAAAAAACGGACTTAAAGGTTCGAATTCCATGTGTTAATCAGTGTTTCATGGACATCAGTTAAACAGTCAAAACCCCCAGCGCAGCAGCAAAAGCACTGGTCAGTGAATGATAAAGTTAATGAAGATCAAAGAAAGGATTAAAGCACAAAGTTTAAAGATCAAAAGGCTTAATCCGAAGATAAAGGGATAAGGCATAGTTTGAAGAAAAAATTAGTTTAAAAAGCTAAAACAATCAGTAAAGGACAAAAGCTTGAAAGATGATAAAGAAGGCCTTAAAGCATAAATTAAAGGTAAATCAGTGTTTAAAGCCACAAAAGTAGACAGATCAACAAAGAGAGCCTCCAGATGCCACATCAGCGAGGCAATTAATCCTCAAAAATTCCACCTGCCATCCTATTTACTCAAAAGGCATACACAGTAAATGCACAGTCAGAGATATTTTGCCAAAGACAGCGCAGAAGTAATTACAAGCCTACCAAAACCTCCAAAGTCAACAAAAGTGACTGAAGTAGATAAAAGTTAATGTAAAATTAATTAAAACAGAGTTAAAAATCTGAAATCTTCTCCCTTAGGCCTCCCAAAGGTCAAGAAGCATTTACTTTGTATTAATTGATCAATCAGATCCTCCTTGCACTGCACCTCCTTAACTTACCTATATATATCATATGAGGAGTTCATTACTATGGTTGGGTTTTGAATACTTATCAGGTGTAAATAGTTACTGAGGCTACTGAAGCTCTATTTGTAATTTAAGAAACATAGGCTGAGATGAGAAGTTTGAAGTTGTAAAGACCTACTGGACTTGAAGATTGTAACTAGTTTGATCATAAACTATACAAGTTGATTTATGGGATCCTGGTTTATGTCAACGGTGATGTGTTTCTTACTGTAATTGTTATTTTACTTATGTTTTCATACTGTCCACTATTCTCTGATAAAGAACAACAAATATAGATCAGGATTTACTGTAAACTACCCTAAATCTCACTGATAAATCTTTATCTTTATGTTTTCTTCTACTTTTAAGGATGATTCAATAGAGTATAACCAGTGAATTTTTGGTGAGCCCATGTTTCCTGAGTATAACTTGAGATATTTTCATTGAAAGTTTCTTTAAGAGTATGCCAAAAGCAGGCTAGATTCAAAGTTCTTACCTGATCTTAGGCTACTTTTTATGTTCATCTTGAGTGTTTTTCCTTTGAATATGCTGAAAGCAGACTAGGTTAAAAGTCCTTATTTAATCTTAAGCTATTCTTTGTTTTAATTGTTTTCCCTTGAGAATATGCTAAAAGTAGACTAAGTTAAAAGTCTTTACTTGATCTTAGGTTATTCTTTGTTTTCCCTTGAGAGTATGCTGAAAGCAGGATAGATTCAAAGTTCTTACTTGATCTTAAGCTGGCCTTTGTTTTCTTATATGTTTGCTTCTTTCACTCACTTGCCCCATGGACCATTCTTGGAATTTGTTGTCCAATTAAATCCTTTATGACTCCATAGCCCAATGGATTGATGTTGTTTCTCATTTATCCTATTAGCTGAACCATTCTTTCAATCTTCTCATACCTTCAGCCTTCAAAAGACTTCCTTCATTTTGATGATATCACACCCAACCAAAAACAAACAAAACCCTTGTACTTCATAACTAGCCTAATATCATATCATAAGCCTTAAAGATCATATCTTTTGAAAACACTTATATAGAGAGATCCCTCTCTGAATCCAGGAGGGCTAGATCCTAGGATTCCAAAGTGGTTTTGATGTAGGCTCTGCAGCATTTGTTCTTGCCAATCTTGCAAAGTACGGAGACCTAAGAGACTGTTCAAACAAAAAGCACGCTAAGCCGAATATATATGGGAGAATGGGAAAACCATTGATCAGAGGTCAATATTGACACTCTGGAGCTGAACAAGAAGTTTCTAAACAACCAAGGAAGTCAGAAAAGGCAGACAAGCAAGGAAACGACCGAGGTCAACTTGACAAGGGTGAAACGACAAAATCACATTGTTCCCCAGTGGAGTCACCAATTTGTTATGCAGGTAAATCCTCTTTGCGGACAGAGATGATCCCTCTAGCCCTAGAGTGGGTCTAGTAAAAACGGGACAAGCTAGAGTGAAGGTTCCTAATTAATGAATGAAAAAGATGAGGTAGAGCAACCTACCTGTAGTCTAACGTTGTTGTCATAGCTTTCGTGGTGGTGGCCATTTGATTCCTGTCTCGGTGGGTCACGATCCTTCTGCAACGATGCTTGGATACCTGTACAAAGATAAACAAACAAAAGCAGCATATGAAACAATGATCTAATTCATAATTACTAACCAGTCAAGGAGGGTTAAGCACATTGCATCAAATAAAACACATTAACACAAGATGGGAATTAGATGATAGTCATGTATATGTATTAATAGAAGAAAGAGTTGCAATCGGAGCCTTGACATCGTAACCTCCTTCAACGGGGTTCAGTCAAAGCGCATCTCAATGGATCGTCAGGGAATTCGGACGGGATGAAGACACAAGTCTAATCTCTCTCAATGAGGGTCTCTTTTGTTCTATATTTTCTAACCAGATGTATAGAAATCTCTTCAGTGATTCAGCTATAATATGTTCAGTTCAGCTAGCACATCAATGGAAGATGGTTGTATTTATAGAGGGAGAGGAGGAGGTTGGGATCCCTACAATAGTGGAAGGGAGGCCTTATCCCTTAGGAGGTTTCCCCAAAAGGTGGAAACAAGAAGCCAAAGGAGGAAGGCTGTGGTTATTCAGTCGAACCACTCCAGATGACTCGCCCACGAAGTTTGTTATGATGGAAACTTCGCCTCTATTTTTTTTTAAAATTCCATAAATAGGTTGGCGCGGGTAGCTAACTGGGACAGAGCGCCAATGGGTGGGGGGCCCAGTGTTAATTTCTCGATCGGCGCGAGGGCATAATGGTCTTCTAGCACCAAGGAAAAAATAGGTGTTTCTGATGGTCTATTCAGGAAATTGTTAACAGAAGAAATGTTGTGCTCATGACAAGGGATGCAATGATGGTCTCTGCAAGGCATGGCACTTTATTTTGGTCACAGAAATGAGCCTCCAATGTTCGATATGGGGATTGCAGGGACAGTGACAAAATGTCGTGTAACAGTGTAAAAATTTTTAAAATATTAAATATTCTTAAAATGTCAAGTTTTAACTGAAAATAATAACAATTTTATTTGCAAAATTTAGAAAATATTCATTTAATATTGGTAAATCAGTTTTGTATTAAAAAAAAAAAAATCCCCAATACTCTTGGTTATGCGGGTAGACCCTATAGACTCTTCAACTGAATCAGATCTTGATTCGGCTAATCTTTTGATACAAAAAGGATCTACACACAACATTAATGGTGACCATAGTTCACAAGTTTACAAGACCAACACTCATGGTACGAAATATATGAATGGATTTACCCAATATCCCAGACTCCAAAGCACAACTATTGAAATGATTAACCCCTAGGAGATCTATCTTGCATGACCAAAGGTAAAATAATATATTTTGATTCCTTTTATACAAGGCTAGATAGGCATTATTGTCTAGTCTATGTGGATATGTATCTAGACAAATTTTACCTCAATATCTCAATGGTTGTCTCTACATATGACAATGGTTCTCCTATGTATTCCATTACTGAGACCTTAAAATGTATTATACTATATATTGGGGTTGTTACCATGACACTAATCGAGACATTATTTTTATTCCTTTTACAGCAAGAAGGATACTAATGCTGGCTCTTGTTGTTGGTAAGAGCTGATTATACAACTTCATATAAGGAATAACATGCCACTGTAGAAAACAATAACACTAAACAATTGGGGTTGATAGACATTCTCCAACCCAAATCACCTTCCACTAAAGGAACTGGAAAAGGGGAATATGCTTACCTCCACTGAAGAAACTTCTTGAACCAATCAATAGTGCCCATGCCTACGATACTTTGAAACATGTTGTCTTTTTTTTTTTTTTTTCCATCATCTCAAATCTCTCCTCTTATAGATGGCTCTATTCATATTTTACATATATTGTTGGTGCATTCTTTGTATTTTTCTTTTTAATTATCTAGTGGAGCAATATTCATTTTTTCGAGTATCCTAATTCATTCTCGAGTCAGCTTTGACGCAAATGGGTAGTCCCAGAGCTTTAAGTGTAGGTCCTTCAGTGGACAGTCACTCCCTTCTCAAAGAGTCATACATTATACTAACTTGCTTATTATTTTTTTATAGGGTACCAACCCTCTGTCCACAATAGGAAATTCAAGTTACTATTGATCTCAGAATCAGGTGTTAGCATGTGCTAGTGTGCTTGTAGTTGTTGTTTCTACTTCGTGGAAATATTTCCTCTTGCCTATTCAACAAGGTGAGTAATCACTGATCACGTTTATTCCTCCCATAACATTTTTATGTTGTATATTCCCAAATTATTTTGTGTCAAGTTATTACTAACCCTCACTCATTCCTGGTCTATTTCTTGGATATAAGTCATGAATTTAATTCCACTTATACTTTCTTGATGCACGCATGAATTGTAATTAGTCTGTGATGTTGCCCAAATTACCCCATTAATTCCATAAATGAAGGAATTAACTGAGTCATATATCCCCTTGCTCGGTGAAACAAACCCTATATTTATTCTCCATGGTGGAACAAGACTCAACAATTTATAGAATTTGACATGCATGCCATTCCTATTGCATTATGGACAAGTGGGAAAGATGTGGACGCACATATCATTAAATGATGGTTGTCACTCATATCTAGTTAAATAAACTAATATATAATAATTGGTTAATTACTTTATAGACCCAAAAATTTCATGCACGTAGTACACGGGGCTATTTGTTTGTGCTCAACTTAGTCTCCTAAATTGAGTTCATTAATTGTCAACCAGGGTTGGTAAATTGCTGAAGTGAAGTGCACCATATGTGCCTAAGTAACCTCTTCCTACTTCGTTGTGTTTAGTGTTTTTATGATGTTTTTGGTTTTATGATTTTATGTTAAGAAGAGAAAGAACTAAATATTGGTGAAAAGCAGTTGTTGGTCACACTACAAACAGTCCTAAATCATGTGTGGTATGCAAAACTAGACAGTAACTCACAACACAAATTTAGTCCAATTCTTTTGTTAGAGATATGTTGGAATACTTCAAGAAAAGGATAGATTTAGTGCAATGAGGTCTTCCTAAACAACAATTTACCATATCACAAAGCAGATCTTATCCATGACTAGAGATTTGTTTGAATATATTTGGAGAAGATAGTTCTGCAACACAGTGAATAATTCTACTCTAAATTAATCGAGGGTACTGAACTAATCTACTCTGCAACCTAAATTTTCATTACTAAACCTTATTCGGAAGTTAAAGTCCTTTGGAATAAGTTTGAGGAAAAGGCTAGTTGCACAATTATGAGAATTTGCAGAATAGTAAAGGCCATGAAATGATATTACCAATTCCTGTCTGCATGGTGATATGTTGGAAAAGTTTAATAACGGGAATAGTCTTTGTAAATAATGAAGGCCTTAGTCTAGTAGAACAGAACTATCATTCAACTAACTAGTGAGACTTAGCTATACATTAAGCAAAACATGAACGAGAATTCAATTAATCTATTTTGAAATACAAATGACAGAGTTAAGCTAAAGTTCAATTAATCAAACTGAAAACACAGTGACCACAACTGGGCTAAAATGCAATTATTCAAACTTGAAAGATGGTGAGCAGAATTAAACTAAAATGCCATAATCCTAACTTTGAAGTACAATGAACTAAAGCGCTTTTTGATCTCCGGAGTATTCAACCACCGTGCAACTAATCTATTGCATATTACGAAAACAAGTTTGGCTGTACTATCTAATGCAAATTGACATAAAACACACAGTTCGAAATGAAAACACAATTAAACTCCTAAAATATCATAGTTAATTCCCATTCATCATTAGAGGTATTTTGGAAGAATTCATTAGAAAAGGACTATCTGTAATATGTAATGTAAATGAATGTAAAAGCATGAAGTTGAAAAAAACTATTGAAATTGGAAATTGAAAACGAAATCAAGCTAAGGCTACTTATCTAAATCATCTGAATGGAGCTTCTCGGGCAGTAGGGGCCCTCTACTGCCGGATTAGCTTGCAAATCCAATTAACATTGAATCAGCTCTTGCACTAGAACAATGTTTCTTTCATTAAAGGAGAAAAATACTGAAAAACAGAGTATTCACAGTTCTGAAATCTAACAGCAAAATCCAAAATCTAACCAGCGTTGCTTGGTCTCCCAAGTCATATTTATAATGAAATTACATAACAGAACTTGAGATAATGCAGGGATTACTGTCTTTCCCATTCCTATTCGAATTAAAACTCTTATTGAAGGTTGCGTACTTTGCTGCAGACAGCTGTAGAGTTTGTGTCCCGGTAGAACTCTACCTCTTGGTTTTGGTTTCCCACGTGCATAACCACATGTAGAATTGTGCTCAGACTTTGTAGGGAGCAAGGAATGATGTGCATGCAGTCTGGAATTTTCCCATATGTGCCTTTCTTTGAGACGACACCTGTAACCCACTTAAACTCTAAAACAGCTGCGGAATGCGGGATCAGCTACGGAACGCGTGATCAGCTACGGAATGCCTGTATTCTGTAGCTATTTTGCAGAAAATTGTTAAAATAGAAAAAATCATGAAAATACAATATGTTGATCGATTTCATGTAACCTTTAAGCAATCCTAATCATTTTTCATTGATTTTAGGCTTATGAAGTGATAAAATAATGATGAAATGAAGTGAAGGTTTGTAAAAGAGAAGGCAATTCTAGGGCTTAACACTATTCATAAATTATTGTTTGAGAAACTCTTTTTTTTTTCTTCACTTTCATAAGTGTAACACCTCTATTTTTTCCATTACACTAGTAACTGATTGTCATATTTTTGTGGTCTAGATTTAGAGGTGGATTCACATAATGCACAATTTGAATGACATACCTTGAGTTTTTTGTTATTTCACTGGTAAACATACTATGTAACTCTAATTTATTAGTGGTGTGAGTCTAAAATTAAGGATCCTCAATATCAGGTTGTTTCTTAGCATGAATTCTTTGCTTATCTAGATTGTTCATTATTTGTGCACTACGAGAGATAATTCATGTCGTTTAGTCTATTTGGAGCAGCACAAAACTTCTATACAAGATTAGTAGGTTGACCAATGACACTAACTAACATTCATTTCATTTCTCTACGAATGTTTTTGGAGAGAGAAAGGAGTATAGATAACCATTTTGGCATTTCCACACAAATCCATTTGAGAAAAATATTCTTGTATTCTAGGATACCTACATGCAATTCCATTTGAGAAAAATATTATTGTATGTCAGGATGCCAACAATTGAATACATATGAGATCTAATAGAATTTGATTTTTGCTTTCTTTTCACATAATCAAGGTGAACACATTTCTAACTATCACATTGGCGACTTTTTCAAAGGTTTTGTTGGGTTTCCTCAGTGTGTGGAATGTATCCTTTCTTGGGTATCCAAATAGGGTAAATATTTTCAAGATCTTACTAAATTGTAATGGACATATAAAGGCTTCTAATTTAATTACCTTCTATATGTATTTATTATAGCTTTCCAAAATCCAAATTATATATATATATATATATATATATATATATATATATTTGTTTATTTATTTATTATTATTATTATTATTTCTGTCAATCTTGTAGCCTATCTTGCCATACACTCAGGTTTTGGAGAAGTTTGCACCACACATCTAACATGTAACCTTTTGTCTTGGATGTTTTGTGCTGTCAAATTTTGTGCACTTGAGCCTTTATTGTCTGAGATCATATTTTTTTATTCGCAAATTTCTACTTGATCTATAACATGAGGAAATATAACTTCACATATTTCATGTCATTGTCTAGAGTACAAGAATAGTGCCACAATAAGGGTTGCGGTGATCAGAAACACCTTTTCTACCAAATATTTCTGTTGCTACTGATGTTAAGAAGAGATTCCCATCAAAATACTATCACATGACTTATAAGATGATAGCTCTGGATCTGTCCAAAATTCATGTAGCACATCATAGTTCTCAGATTTGGGCTTCCTATTTCATTTGCTAATGATGAGAACTGATAAGACCAAAATTATCATCAAACCGAAGGTTGCTAGTCACAACAAGGATCCACCGTTATGGTCAATAAAACATCTTAATTGCAACAACACATATAACATGCCCTACACAGGCTTGATTCTTTTATTTCAAGCAAGGGATCATATGCTTGCTAGACAAAATAACATGTTGATCTTTTTGATAGGGTCGCAAACATAGCATCTCAGATATTTCACAGAGATGCAATCACTATTTCAAATAGTTTGGATACCACTTGCAGATAAAAAAACCCTGTGCCAAGAATGAATAGTAAAATTAAAGCACTCGAGAATAACCAGCTTCATTCATCCAATTCAATTACACAAGGGTGTAGAAAAAGAAAACAAGAGAAACTCCCCTTTGACATTTACATGGCCTCCAATTCATATTCAAGGAGGATGTTGTTATACATAGGACCAACACTATGTTGTGATGGGTATATGTAAACCTTTTCAAATGAACAGATCAAGATCATACTCCCTCAGATCATAACTAGGAAATATTTGAATGTTGTAATGGAACAATGCCATATGATTCCTTAGATGGAAATACTTGCAGTGCAAAGATATGTTATGAAGTGATATATTGTCTTATTAGAAGGATCATATATGCTTGATCATACATTATTGTACTATCATGAGAATACAATCCTGTAGCATTATATGAGGTTAATATAAATAGAAATACAGCTTGTTCGAACCCATGCATAAAATATTCATACATCACACAATATTCCTTATTAATATCAAGCTAATTAAAAAAGAATCACCGGTTGAGGCATTAGACCTTAAAAATTGAATATGAACACTTTTTTATTATTAAGACAAGATTTATGTGATTAGGTTGTAGAACTGTATAATCATAAATTTCATAACGGAGGTTGAACAAAATTTCTTGAAGGACTGAATAAAGAGGCTTTAAGCCTTGAAAAATCTGAGATCATTGAAAGAGACAACATGATATATTCCAAAAATGAGAGTGACCATACCTTATCAGTAATGAATTCATGCAATGCGGGAAAGCCATCATTCAGTTGAGATCTATGGCTATTGTTGAGTCCCAAATTTGCATCTTTTCCATACATTTTTCCATACCTTTTTCACTCACCTAAACCTCCCAAATTGTCAATATCATGTGCAAAAGGGTATCTAACATGGTTTTTAATTATGTTTTTGTCTTTTCTATTTGATCTAGATTTTGTTCATACAACTGCGGAATCTTGCCACTTTCCGCAGCTGCTGAAACTTTCCGCAGCTATTTTGTGGAATTATATGCTACAGGTGTCTACAAGGGAAACGAGCCACATGGGCAGGCTAGGAATGACGGGGACATGGTTCGTGTCCTATTGGTTCAAGCAAACTCGTCCAAAGAAGCCGCGGTCAAAGGCGTCCACATGGAAGTCAACCATGGAGTTTCATGTCGGCCGGACTCTGTTTCGTGGCACATAAAGATCCATACGGCCGTTTCTAAGCCTGCGGAGGTTAAATCAACATCTGTGCAGAGCTCTGGAGTCGAATTCAAGCATCCACCTTCCGTAGATTCACTTTCCAACACGGCCATACTCCTATATCCGTGGACGTAGTGGTCTACGTGCTCTCCGCCAGCATGAACTTTAGGAGACAGTTACAGTTTGTTGTTATATATAGTGCGTTTGCATACGCATAGGAAGTTAGTTGATAGTTGATGTTAGCAGATATAGTCACTGTTATCTTTTAGTCTGCTCTGTAGTGATTACGCTGCACTTGTGCCGTAACATTACTATTCTGTAATGAACTGCTTTTTAATATGAGAAGACTCTGTTTTTCAACTTAATTCGTGATTGAGGACCGTTGCCAAAGCTGATGTAGAGGGCCCCTGCTCAGCTAAGGTTTTGTGTATTAGTGTGTAATTTTAATTTCATTCCATTGTGTCATAATCCATTCATATGTTCATATATTGCATTTGTTTCATTTTTGTTCATATATTTCCATAATTTCCATTTCATTTCTGTCTTTCATGATTTATGATTGTTAATCACTGATCAGTGTTCTTGTGCAGGTTATAGATAGGCAGCCCGGGCATTTTTATAGCTTTTTGACTAATAACATGGATCTAACATTGTTCTGCTGCTAGTTTGCTTTTCATAGCTTTTGTTTAAATTCAGTCTTGCTTTGTTCATTTCAGTTTTGCTTATCTGCTTCAGTAGTTAAATTTAGATATATTAAGCTCGTCACAAAGATTCCCTCATACCTGTGCCACAAATGGCCATTGGACTGGATGGTGAGGGATTGCATTATGAAATGTGTAGTTTAGTATTAGTTATTCTTCGCAAATGACAGTATTCCTAGGCCATATATCTTCATTACTTCCGAAAGCTGGGCTACTGGATCGTATAAGAGGATTGCATTATGAAATGTGTAGTTTAGTATTAGTTTCTTTTCTGCAAATTTAGAGATATTAAATCATGCATGACATCTTCAGTTGCCTCCGAAAGCCACAGCTGGACTGATGGTGAGGGATTGAATCATGAGTGTATGGTTTAGTATTAGTTTACTTTCTGCAAATTAAATATCAGTTACTTAAGTTGTTTATGATTACTTCCGAAAATCATAGCTGGACTAATGATGAAGGATCAGAAGATAAATTGATGTAATCTGATTTAGATTTATTTTGTTGCAATTTTGAATTTCCTTAAGCATAGTTTCTTTTGTGTTTAGTCAGCAGCAAGAATAGTTTGGTTTTCATGCTCACTAGTTCACTGTTTTGATTTATTAGATTAGTAGCACCTTTTTATTTCAGCAGCACATTTTCATTTCCTTTCAAGTCTTGTCATTGTAAATTTCAAATTGCTTTTTAAAGTTTCAAGTTGGTAAATCATTATAGGGGATATCATTTCCTTGAACAAACATAACCATACTTGTTTTCATCTTAGAATTTCCATTTCACCTTAGAAAACCAAAAACGACAAAAAGTTAAGAGATAGGTTATCTTGCACATATAGTGCGCCGCACTTCATCAGCTTACGATTCCCGGATTGACAAATTAAATGCAGCAATTTAGGACACACTAAATTGACCAAACATTTTGGTGCCGTTGCCGGGGAAGTGTAACTAGGTAGCCAATTTCTTAAAAAAAAAAACATAAATCATAAAAGAAGGGAAAACTTGATAACTTCTTGAAGTATGCTCTCCTCTTGCACCTAGTGTGATCTGGAGGATCAGAAAAGAGAATTATTGGTTTAGTAATTTCTTAAGTATGCTCTCTTCTTGCACCTAGTGTGATCTGGAAGATCAGAAAGAGAATTATTAGCCCAACTTTTTTTTTAAAAATAAAAAATAAAAAATGACATGCATAGAGCAAGAGATTCTAGGGGAAGGTTTATAGCTAAAGCCAAGAGTTCGATTTTCACAACTCCATCTTCTTCAAGGCATAGACCAGATTCACCATCATCTACCCCTAGCCTTAAGATTTTTGGAAGTCAAGGAACAGCTGAATTAGAGGATTCTCCTATACCACCTACTAAAACCCACTTAGAAAACAAAGAAACTTTCTCTCATCCTTCCTTGGTAGAAGAACTAGAGGACTATAAGGACTCTAAAGAAACTATCATGGCAGAGGAAGTAATAAACAGAGGGGGAGGTAGAAGAGAAGGAAACAATGGAGATAACAATGGTGAAGGAAATAATGATAGAAATAGGGATTTGTTGGGATTCCCTATAGTTGATGAGGAAACTCATGCAACAATGAAAAATATCTCACCATTTGTTCTCCCTAACTTTTATGGATTGCGAAGTGAGGATCCTGAATCATTTCTGTTTGAGTTTGAAGTTGTGTGCCGAACTTATGACTATATGGAAGATTCTCAAAAACTCAAACTGTTTCCTTCAACATTGAAGGGATCTGCTTTGAAATGGTTCATGGGATTAGCCACTCAATCTATCAGGACTTGGAATGATATGAAACAAAAATTTTTGGATAGATACTTGGACTATTGTATGCTCACCAATCACAAGGATGAGGTATTCAAAATGATGCAAAAAGAAGATGAAAATTTGGAAGACCTAATTGAAAGATTTCAATACAACTTGAAAAGAGCAAAGATGAGCAACTTAGATAATGAAACCTTGAAAGCCCTCCTATTAAAAGCCATTAGAGATGAATGGATAGACATTTTGAACATGATGGGGAAAGGAGACATTTCTCAACTTCCATTTCGTGATATAACAGAACTATGTATCCATCTCTCAAGGGGAAAATCTAAAACAGGAAAAGGGCCTAGGGATTCTTCTCTTATTAGGGCTAACAAATCTGCAACCGGATCAGTAAGTAGGGCAGAGATTGGTAACATGCTTGATGAGTTTAAAACTGATATTTTAGGGAGCCTTAGTGAACAACTAGACACCCTTAAAATTCAAAACAAGCAGAAAGCAGAAACAGATGCTTTAGCCATCTTTTGTCCGAAATGTAGGAAGAAATATGCTTTAAGGGAATGTCCCTTGGATGCAAAAGTTGTAGAAACATGTATGGTTTGCTCAGAAAATCATGAGATCAAGGATTGTCCTTCAATCCCTGGACTCAAAGTTGTTTTTCAAGAAGATCCAAATTCAGTGGAATCTCTCTGTTTTGTCGCAAGGAGACCTTGGCAGGGACAACAATCTCAAGGGTTTAATAACCCTATGAATCTTCAAACCCCACCAAATTGGAATCCTTGGCAACAACCTTGGCCCCAACATCAGAATTCATATCAGCCATGGGTACAAGGCATGCAAAATCCTTATGGGAGATTTGCTCAATTTTATCAATATCCTCCATCTTTTCAAAATCAACAAGCTCCACAATTTCCAAGCCAAAATCCACAACTTTCATTGCCATTTCCACAACAACAACCTTCTCAACAAAATACAAATCCTCAACTCATGCTCCCATACCAACACAAGACAAATCAACTTCCAGCTCAGCCATTGCCAAATCCTAACAATAAGAATCCTCAAACTACTTATATGGTAGAAGGACAACAATTTCCTACCTATATGATTGTTCCTCTCAACGTTGTACAACTCAGATCTGGTAGAGTTTTAGAAAAACCTTCTATAGACATTCAAGAGCAAGATACCTCTGAGGAGGACTCTCTTCAAGTCAATAAGGGTTCTGAGGAAGAATCTCTTCAAAATTCAAAAATTCAAAAAGAAAAAGAAAAGCTAATATCCACAACTCCTATAGTTGAGCAACCTGTATCTTCATCTACACCTCCTTTTCCGGAAAGACTACAAATTGATAAGGGGGTGGAAAAACAAATCTTGTTGCCTAACTATGACTTTTTAGATGAATTGAAGAATGTTTGTATCAAGATTCCATTGCTACAAGCCATTCGAGAAATTTCTATTCTAGCAAAAACCATAAAGGAGTTGAGTTTCAAAAGACCAGGAAGGAAACTAAAAGACACAAGAAGAATCCACCTGGTAGGAAAGATTGCAGATATTATGATGGGAAAATTACCATGCAGAAGTATGTAGATCCAGGAAGTCCAATTGTCAAGACACATATAAATGGGATAGAAATTCCAAACACATTGATTGACTTAGGGGCTGCTATCAACATTATGAGTAGACAAACTATGGAACAGTTAAAACTTCCTAACCTTCTTTTTACACCTACTTTATTGCAACTTGCAGATCGATCGGTTATTAAACCAGATGGTGTATTAGAAGATATTTCGGTCTCCTTAGATTCTTGGGAATATCCAGTAGATTTTATGATTTTGACTCCCAAAAGTAATCTAGGAGGACATCCACTTATCTTAGGAAGACCTTGGCTAGCCACAGTTGATGCTTTTATTAGTTGTAGATCTGGAGACATGTACATTTCAAATGGTAATTCGACAAAGAAATTCAATTTGTATCCTCCAGCAAGAGCAATCACAGAAATAGGAGACAATGAATGGTTCGATGATGAGAACACTATACAACCTGTCTTTACCATTTCTGAAATTAGTGAGGATAGTCAAATTCTGAACACATTAGAAAATTTTGAGATATCTTCAGAATATGACCCCACACAATTTCAGTTGGAATCTGACATAGAATATTTATCATCAGGACAAATGTCTCTTTACTCTATGGAAGAGTTTGGTAGTTCTACCATTGAGATTTTTCCAGGAAAAACATTGAATATCAACAAACATTTGGAAAAGTCACAACAAGAGGAACTAACCAAAATATTGCAAAAAAATTCTACTGCATTTGCATGGGAGTATACTGACATGAAAGGTATTGATCCTAAGACTTGCATCCATCATATCTATATTGAGGAAAACAGTAGACCAATCAGATAACCTCAAAGAAGGATGAATCCAAATCTTAGGGAGATAGTGAAAGAAGAGCTCCAAAAACTTCTCAATGTAAAATTCATTTATCCAATTTCAGATAGCCGATGGGTTTCTCCTTTGGTTATAGTACCTAAAAAGAATGGTAAATGGAGAGTATGCATTGATTACAGGGAATTGAACAAAGCAACTTTGAAGGATCACTTTCCTTTGCCTTTTTATTGATCAGGTATTAGATACATTAGCAGGTAAAAAGTACTTTTCATTTTTGGATGGTTTTAGTGGCTATAATCAAATTCAGGTAGCACCTGAAGATCAAGATAAGACCACATTTATTTGTCCATGGGGAACTTTTGCCTACCGAGTGCTTCCTTTTGGGTTATGTAATGCACCTGCAACATTCCAAAGAGCAGTACTAGGAATTTTTTCTGATCTAATCCATGATTTTGTAGAGGTTTATATGGATGATTTTACAGTTTATGGTAATTCATTTGAAGAGGCATTAGAAAATTTGGAAAAAGTTCTCATAAGATGTAAAGAAACAAACCTCTCATTAAGCCATGAAAAATGCTTTATGATGTTTACTGAAGGGATTGTTTTAGGACATCATATTTCAGGAGATGGGATTAAGGTTGATAGATCAAAAGATGAAGTCATCTCCAAGTTGCCTATTCCAAATTGTCAAAGAGATGTTAGAAGTTTTCTAGGATTTACTGGATACTATAGAAGATTTATAGAAAAATTCACTAAAATAGCATCTCCACTCTTCAAACTGCTTACAAAAGACTGTGAATTCAAATGGGATCCTGATTGTCAATCAACCTTTGAAACTTTGAAAACAAGAATATCTGAAGCACCTATCTTGGGAGGACCAAATTGGAAACTCCCTTTCCATATTTCTACAGATGCTTCAGATACAGCTCTAGGAGCTGTGTTGGGTCAAAAAGATTTAGTTCCTTATGCCATTTATTATACCAGTAAAAATTTGACTCCCACAGAGTTGAACTATACTGTGACTGAAAAAGAGTTTTTAGCTGTTGTTCATGCAATTAATAAGTTTAGACATTACATACCAGGCTATGAAACTTTTATTCATACTGACCATTCTGCAATTAGATATTTAATGAACAAACCTGTTACTAATGGCAGAGTGACAAGATGGCTTTTACTTTTGCAAGAATTCAATATTACTGTGTTGGATAGACCAGGAAAACAGAATACAGTAGCTGATTTCTTGTCTAGGATTCAGAATACTAAAGAAGATTCTCCGGTAGAAGATAAGTTTCCTGATGAATATTTGTTTGCAGTAACTATTAAGACCCCTTGGTATGCAGATA
Organism: Pinus albicaulis; assembly: GCA_034641835.2. Classification (NCBI taxonomy): domain Eukaryota; kingdom Viridiplantae; phylum Streptophyta; class Pinopsida; order Pinales; family Pinaceae; genus Pinus; species Pinus albicaulis. Next base: position 75,088,291 of record CM076581.1, on the reverse strand, counting down.
TTGCTAACTATTTGGTTACAGGGAAACTACCTTCACATTTATTTCCAAGAGAAAAACGAAAGATTATTCAGGAGAGTTCAAAATATTCATGGATTCCTAACGAATTGTTTAAAACAGGGCCAGATCTTGTGATCAGAAGATGTGTCAGGGAAGATGAAATGCCTGATATTCTTAAGGCATGTCATGATGAACCATGCGGCGAACACTTTGCGGACAAAAGGACGGCCTATAAAATCCTTTCTTTGGGATATTATTGGCCTTCCCTCTTCAAAGATGCAAAACAATATGTCAAAAGGTGTGATAGCTGCCAAAGAGGAGGGAAACCTACCCTTTCAAATGAAATGCCATTGCAAACACAGGTACTCATTGAACCCTTTGAAAAATGGGCTTTAGATTTCATTGGACCGATTAATCCACCATCGAAGCAAAAGAAGTATATATTGGTTTGCACTGAATATGTTACTAAATGGGTAGAAGCTAAAGCATTAGTATCTGCTACTGAAAATTCAGTTGTTCATTTTCTTTATGAGGATATTTTTACTCGCTTTGGTGTTCCAAGAGAAATTGTGACAGATCATGGGAGCCAATTCACATCCAATTTGGTGGAGAAGTTGATGGAAGAATACAAAATCAAGCACAGAAGATCTACTCCTTACCATCCACAAGCAAATGGTCAAGTGGAGTCCACAAAGAAAGTTCTTGAAAGTATCATCACCAAAACTGTTCATCTACATAGAAGAGATTGGGCAGAAAGGCTTCCAGAAGCCTTGTGGGCCTACAGAACTACATGGAGGAATACAACAGGACATTCTCCCTATGAACTTGTTTATGGGAAAGAAGTCTTGCTCCCCATTGAGTTCCAAGTCAAGACCTTCAAGATAGCAATTCAGTTGGGGATGGACTTATCAGAAGCCCAAAAGCATAGAATGGAGCAGTTGAATGAGCTAGATGAGATCAGACAAGAAGCAATTCTAAGAAATGATCTAGTTCAATATCAAAGAACTAAATGGCATGACAAATATATCAAAGAGAAGAAGTTCCAAGAAGGAGATTGGGCATTGTTATTTGATTCCAAGTTTAAAGATTTTCAAGGAAAATTTCAGACTCATTGGCTTGGGCCATATGAGATTGACAAGATCTTTAGCAATGGAGTGGTAAGAATCAAGACCATTGATGAGTTTCAAACTCCTCTTATTGTGAATGGCCATAGATTGAAAGTTTATCATAAGCCACTCTCAAAAGAGGATTTTGTCAAGATGTTTCAAGAAAGTTCTGCAATCAGGCTGGGACAGAAGAATTCTTCTTCTCCACCAACCTAGCTTTTGTTTTTCAGTTAAAAAAAAAAGAAAAAGAAAAAAAAAGAAAAGAAAAAAAAAATGGTATAAGCCTGAAAACCAATCATTGATTGGCAGTCTTATACAGAAAATATAGGGTGAAAATCAGGGAAACCTGACACTCTATATTTTCCAAAAAAAAAAATCTCTCCTTCATTTCACAAGCTTTGTCACCACCCACTCCACTTCATTCCACTTCATTCCATTTCATTTCATCTCATTCCACTTCATTCACTTCATTTCATTCCATTCCATCAATTAAAATTTTTTTCATGACCATTTCCATCTGGTCATTTGTCATTTGTTCATTTCCATTCATCAAAGTAATAGCTGTGTCAGTTTCCGCAGCTGACATCTGTTTCCGCAGCTGACTCCAGTTTCCGCAGCCAGAAGCAGATTCCGCAGCTACTACTCTGTTTTCAAAGAGAATGTACAGTCAGTTGTTATTTTCATAATTATGAAATAAAATGCAGGTGAGAGGATCAATGGAGCATTCAAGACACCAATGGAGATTAATCAGTTGAAGACCAAGGGCAAAAGCAAAGATTCCAAAGGTATGAATAAGATTTATTTCAAATAGTATTAAAAACACATTTTTATATATTTTTAAACCATGAGCTCTACCCATTACGCGCAATGATTATATTGACAGTTCCGTAACCTTTCACGATCTCCATGTTATCCTTTCGCATTCATTCATAAACGGTTTCATCATTGAAATTCCGATTCTCACTCATGTTCCAATATCCCACCGGAGATAATGAGACGTATTTGAGTTGACAAAGGACTCTTACAAGCCGCATAACTTCATAACCGTTGATTGAAACATGTTCATATTTATTACACAGCCACCAAAATTCAAAACACGGCCGAATGCATTATACTTTGTTAACCTCTTTGTCGTGTCTCTGTCGTGTTTACAAAACCCCACTTTACTCATTCTCACTCCCTGTTTCACTCCATTTCGTTCCTTTTGCTCATTCTCACTTCCGTATATCTACCCACAGTCTTACTCCATTCCGTTTATGGTGCTCATTTCCATTCTATAATACATTCCCACAGTCATTGTGCTCGATCCTGTGTATTCAGTCGTTCCATTTCCACTTAAACCCTCACAGAGGCAAATTAGTGAAGCACAGAAAAGTGAAATGGGTAAGTTGCTAAGGGCAGAGTCGGAAGGACCAAAGTTTATAGAGGGATATCCGCAAGCAAAAGAGATATTGAAGAAAGCTAAATGGCTGCGTTTTATTCAGAAATTCAGAGGTTACCACAAAGAGGTTACGAAAGCGTTTGCAAGATCATTTGATGGCTCAGAAGCAGAAATTGGAGACCTCAAGTTTTCGGTCAATGAAGCATCAATAGCAACAGCCACAGAACTACTTCAGGAGGGAGAGCGTTGGTTCAAAAATAAAAGCATCAGTGATGAGGCATGGAGAACAATCCTACGAAATCAAGGTATGGATATCACTGTTTTTAAAAGAGGAATCCCTGTGCATGCAATAAAAGAAGAATGGGCCACTTTACTACTAATTGTTCAAAAATTTATTACATGTGAAGGCCGTTTTGGGTCTATGTACATGTACCATACCAGGCTATTGATGAATTTTCTAGAAAACCAAACTCTCAATCTCCCTTATTTTCTATTCAATAGCTTAAAGAAAATGGCTGTGACTATTCAAAAACACTTAGGAGATGTAGAGCCTCATTTATATCACCATGGCCTTATAAAAATTCTGATTGAAAAGGAGTTAAGGGAAAGAAAAGACACATGGGAACAATTCCTAGTTAGAAATTTCTTTGAAGAACCTCAGGAAATTCCTGAAGGTAGTTCAATTAGAAGGAGTAGAAGAAAAAGAATGAATGTTGAAACCCAAATTACTCCTGCTCAGGAAATTCCCGCAGCTAGCACAGCAAGAAGAAGTAGGAGGAAAAGAATAATTGAGGAAATCCAAAACACTCCTACCACTACTATGGAAAGAACTGATAGAGAAGAGAGATTGGTAAAAAGGAAGAAGAAGGAAATCAAGGCCAAGAAGCCAATAATACCAAAAGGGAAAGAAACTATTGAGGCTGTACATAAAACTCCTTCTTCTGAAGAAGAAGATCATCAAATACTCTCTGAAAGATTAGTTTATCTTCAAAAACAGTCATCTATATCCAAGAAGGCAGAGAAAGGGAAACAAAAACAAAAAGATAATGTACCACAGCGTGTGAGGAGAAGCAGCAGGCTTAAGGGAAAATTGAGGAAAACACAAATTAAGGGTCCTCATTTCATTGATTTAGGTGAGGAGACATCTGAACAGTCCCCAACTGACCATAGTCCATCTCAGTCAGTTAGTGAACCTGGTTCCTTTCATTCCCAATCAGACAATGAGCATACTCCATCTTATTCTCAGCAAAATATTGATGTAAGCCCTCCTCGGCCAGATTTTGAACATAATTCTCCTTTGCAGCATTTTGGGGACATCCCAATGAAAATGACACCTGAAATAGACCCCAAGCAGCAGGAGGTATATGACTATATAGAATCCTTGGAAAAGGTAGCCACAGATCCAAGTACTTCTTCCATTCAGCCACATACATTGCAGGATGATTTAGTTCAATCATTAAAACATGAAATTTTTGAGCTGGAGCTTTTAAATAGGCACATCAAAAATGAAAATGAAACATTGAAAGAACAAGGCAAGATGGACAAGATCATCCATGATAATACTATGTTACATTTGGGAATATGGCAAAAGAAAAATAAGAAATTGAAAAGGAAATGCCAGAAATTGAGCAGAGCACTTGTGAATATCAAATTTAGGTGCTTAATGAAGAAACCTAGAATGATGGCAGTACCAAAGAAGAAGAGAAGGGGGTTGGATGTGCTGGCTGAAGTATCAAGGCACATGAACTGAACAAAGAGTATCAAAATTTTGGTTGCATGAGGACATGCAACACCTTCACAGTGGGGGTATGTTGAGTCCCGACTTTGCATCTTTTCCATACACTTTTCCATACCTTTTTCACTCACCTAAACCTCCCAAATTGTCAATATCATGTGCAAAAGGGTATCTAACATGGTTTTTAATTATATTTTGTGTTTTCTATTTGATCTAGATTTTGTTCATTCAGCTGCGGAATCTTGCCACTTTCCGCAGCTGCTGCAACTTTCCGCAGCTATTTTGTGGAACTCTATGCTACAGGTGTCTACAAGGGAAACGAGCCACATGGGCAGGTTAGGAATGACGTGGACATGGTTCGTGTCCTATTGGTTCAAGCAAACTCATCCAAAGAAGCCGCGGTCAAAGGCGTCCACATGGAAGTCAACCATGGAGTTTCATGTCGGCCGGACTCTGTTTCGTGGCACATAAAGATCCATACGGCCGTTTCTAAGCCTGCGGAGGTTAAATCGACATCTGTGCAGAGCTCTGGAGTCGAATTAAAGCATCCACCTTCCGTAGATTCACTTTCCAACACGGCCATACTCCTATATCCGTGGACGTAGTGGTCTACGTGCTCTCTGCCAGCATGAACTTTAGGAGACAGTTACAGTTTGTTGTTATATATAGTGCGTTTGCATACGCATAGAAAGTTAGTTGATAGTTGATGTTAGTGAATGTAGTCACTGTTATCTTTTAGTCTGCTCTGTAGTGATTACGCTGCACTTGTGCCGTAACATTACCCTGTAATGAACTGCTTTTTAATATGAGAAGACTCTGTTTTTCAACTTAATTCGTGTTTGAGGACCGTTACCAAGGCTGTGTAGAGGGCCCCTGCTCAGCTAAGGTTTTTTGTATTAGTGTGTAATTTTAATTTCATTCCATTGTGTCATAATTCATTCATATGTTCATATATTGCATTTGTTTCATTTCTGTTCATATATTTCCATAATTTCCATTTCATTTCTGTCTTTCATGTTTTATGATTGTTAATCACTGATCAGTGTTCTTATTGCAGGTTATAGATAGGCAGCCCGGGCATTTTTATAGCTTTTTGACTAATGACATGGATCTAACATTGTTCTGCTGCTAGTTTGCTTTTCATAGTTTTTGTTTAATTTCGGTATTGCTCTGTACATTTCAGTTTTGTTTTTCTGCTTCAGTAGTTAAAATTTAGATATACTAATCTGCTCATAGCATCTTCAGTTGCCTCCGAAAGCCACAGCTGGACTGATGGTGAGGGATTGCATTATGAAATGTGTAGTTTAGTATTAGTTTCTTTTCTGCAAATGTAGATATATTAAGCTGCTCATAGCATCTTCAGTTGCCTCCGAAAGCCACAGCTGGACTGATGGTGAGGGATTGCATTATGAAATGTGTAGTTTAGTATTAGTTTCTTTTTTGCAAATTTAGATATATTAAATCATGCATGACATCTTCAGTTGCCTCCGAAAGCCACAGCTGGACTGATGGTGAGGGATTGAATCATGAGTGTATGGTTTAGTATTAGTTTACTTTCTGCAAATTAAATATCAGTTACTCAAATTGTTTATGATTACTTCCAAAAATCATAGCTGGACTAATGATGAAGGGTCAGAAGATAAATTGATGTAATCTGATTTAGATTTATTTTGTTGCAATTTTTAATTTCCTTAAGCATAGTTCTTTTGTGTTTAGTTGGCAGCAAGAATAGTTTAGTTTTCATGCTCACTAGTTTACTGTTTTGATTTATTAGATTAGCAGCACCTTTTCATTTCAGCAGTACATTTTCATTTTCTTTCAAGTCTTGTCATTGTAATTTTTAGTTTGCTTTTAAAGTTTCAAGTTGGTAAATCATTATAGGGGATATCACTTCCTTGAAAAAATACAACCAAACTTGTTTTCATTTTAGAATTTCCATTTCACCTTAGAAAAACCAAAAACGACAAAAAGTTAAGAAATAGGTTATCTTGCACATATAGTGCGCCGCACTTCATCAGCTTACGATTCCCAGATTGACAAATTAAATGCAGCAATTTAGGACACACTAAATTGACCAAACAGCTATGATGCAAAGATAATCATGAGGCCATATGAGAAGGAAAAATCTTATGCCACTGTCATGGGAAGATAAGTCCTTGTGCCATAGTCTCTGAGCTAACCAAGCGAGGATGTCATTACCATACGATCCTCAGAAAAAATATGTCATGATTGATTAGTCTAACCCTTGCTTGGCTTGTCATCTCCTGGCTTTGATTCCATGTTAAAATTCGAGTTAACATGTTCTATGAGAGGTTATTTACTTCGTAATAAATTTATATTAGACCAAAAATCATCAACATATGACTGTAACTAATGAAATAACATTCAGTGTAAATGTAGAAGACAAGCCAAGCCACAAGAACACAAAGATATGGCAGAAGCCAGGGAAAAACCCCAATATGGGGAAAATCATTGATTAATTCTTCTTATTATTATAATCAAATGTTCAGCAGAGGTAGAGAGAGTACAACCATGAGCTTGAAAATATTAAGATCATAATCACTGCTCAAATAAAAAGAACTACCTCTCCAAAGCTAATTTCTATTTAGGTTTAACCTTATGCCGATGAAGTCCACTAATCCATCAGATGATCTCATTCCAGGGCATCAACCTTACTTCCTAATATATGAATACCATCAATTAATAGATCTAGACAGATACCATCCTCTTCATGTTCACTTGAATATGGAGACAAGGCCCAAGGCGTAGCTATGTGAGAAAATAACCTCACGGTTGCCTGTGACAAGGACTGTGATTGACTTGAAGGAGTGCGGCTAGCAATTAGAGAAAAGACTTACACAGAAAAACCTCCATCCAGTAACCCTAGACAATAGCGGATCCTTTTCTTCCCTAACATTGTGGCTAGAATCAACCACGATAAGCCCAAATCTAAATCATATATACCTCGACCTCCTGAGGAACCCTGCCTGAAGATGAGAAGAGATTACCATAGCTAGCCCAGACATGCCCTAAAAACCTGCGGCCTACCCAACATAATATATGCAGCCCTAAAATGGAAGAGAAAACCCAAGGCATAATACTCCTCCATCTGCCTTCATAGCTCAACTAACTCAGACATGATTCAAACTCGTTTTGATGTGTAAAATGAGGTTTGAAGGTACCTCTATATATGCTAAACGATGGGCTTGAAGAGACATAACCCTTGGGTCTTATTGAGCCGACATGTAGAAGAGGTCGACCTTGTTGAAGAATAAATTCAAAATACCACTTCTACTTGTTCAAATTTGACGATATTTAGATTGATTTTGGTCCTCTCAAAAAGAGGAATTCAATGTTGCAATTATCTTCCCCATAGGAGCTGTTCAAAGTAGAATTTTGCCCTAGTTGCCAATTTTAACAACATCTCTATAGACATACCAATCAAATTTCCACATGCAAGGGTTACCTCTTGAGGTATATGTTACATTGTTGATATAACAAACCAGTTTGTCAACTGAGGGGTAACAATATTTCTTGTTAGGAACCTTTGTTACTCCTACATTCACTAGCAATTTTTGTGTTTCTCAGCCAATTGTCAGACCACTGAAACAAGAAAAAAAATTATGACTATGGAAATTTAGAATGATCTGAATATCTTGGTCTCTTTTGTTAATTCTTATCATGGTTATTTTATTTTCCCATCAGTACTACATGATTTTTAGATTTCATATCATGCCAGAGCCTTTGAAAATGTTAACTTCAAGCTGATTATCTAAAAAATGATCTTTATCTCCTACTTTATTATTTTATTCTTATCATGGGTGTTTTCTATTCTTGTCAACTCTGCATGGTTTGGTGCAAATGCAAGCCTTATAAAATGTAGGATGCCCATTAAATATTTTTTGTTGAATATCTCCAACATGATTTTAATTTACTGGTTCCTCTTGTTGAATTTTATTATATGGGTGTAGTTAATTTTTGTTAGCTCTGCATGATTTTGTATTGTGCCAATGATACCTCAGAAATTCTGGACCTTTTCCCAGGATTTTAATGGCCATTTAACCACACCAAGTATTTATTGTGTCATTTAATAGTACTATTTCTTTTTGTGCAGCTTAAGACGGAAGAAGAGATTTTAGAGGCTTTTAAAACTTCCTTAGAGCCTAAAAAGGATTGCTTTTGTTTCATTGAAGTCATTGTACACAAGGATGATAAAAGCAATGAGTTTCTTGAGTGGGGGTCCAGGATCTCGTGAGAAAAAAATAGGTTGCCAAATCATCAGTAAGAGGGATTTTAAAAGTCGACCAATTAGAAACACTTTCTACATCCCATGTTTTATATTTCATTACTTCTTAGTCCTCTTGTTGGTCCATATGTTCTAATCATCTTATGCATATGAATTTTGATAATCTAACAGATCTGATGTTTGCTTTATTTTCACACAATTAAGGTGAACACATTTCTAATTATCACAGTGGTGACTTGTTCACAGGTTTTGCTGGATCTCCTTAATGTGTGGAATGTATCCTTTCTTGTGTATCCAATTAGGGTAAATATTTTCAAGATCTTAGTAGAGCGTAATGGACATAGAAAGGATTCTTTAATTACCTTCAATATATATTTATTCTATTTTTCCAGAGTCTTCTAACTTTTCTATTTTCTTTCAATCTTGTAGGCTATCTTTCCATACACTCAAGCTCTAGAGAAATTTTCACCACACATACAACAGGTAGCCTTCTATCTTGGATGTTTTGTGTTGTCAAATTTTGTGCACTTGCGTCTTCATTGTCTGAGATCATATTTTTTATTTTCTAATAATGCTATGAATTGATTTTTCTGTATATTTTAGCTACTGAGATCATTTTTTATTTTTATTTTTGGTTAATGTTATGCATATATTCTTTTGTATGTTGCAGCTTAGGATGGAAAGTAAAATAGGATGGGGATTTCTATTAATGGTGTGGCCCTCAATTTTGAGGTTTGTGAAATATATTTTGGAGAACCTGACACAAATGACCAATATATGTTTTACTAGTTAATTCATTAGGTGAGATGCATGGATGTTGTGTAGGTAAATCCCCTCTATGGACAGAGGCGATCCCTCTAGCCCTAGAGTGGGTCTAGCAGCAAGGGGACATGCTAATGTGTTGATTCCTAGTTTATAAACGAAATTGAGTCGGGATAGATGTCCTACCTTTGTTCCAACGTAGTTGTCGTAGCTGTGGTAGTAGTCTTCTGATCTTCGTCTCGACACGACGCGGTCCTTCAACAGTACTCAGGTGCCTGCATAAGGATCAAAGAATGATAGCAGCATATGAAACAATACTTGCATCCATAACTTTCTAATTTGTCAAGGAGAATTAAATGTATTGCATTAGAGTAATCATATAAAATGAAAAACGAGAACCAAAACATCAGTCATGTATTAATGAGAAGAGAGAAAGAGTTTACAACCAAAAAGCCTTGACATCACAGCCTCCTTCAGCAGGTCCAGTCAAAATGTGTCTCAAACATTCGTCGGGGAAATGGACTTGGCGAGGCAATAAGCATAGAATCTCTTTCGACAATGGGTCTCTCTCTACTCTATCTCACACTAGCTATATCAGACTTCTCAGTTATTCAACCATTTTAGCTATTGTACAAAATGTTCAGCTAGATGCATCTATGTGAGAGAGATGTATTTATAGGAGAGGAGGAGGAGGTTGGGATCCCTCATATGGTGGAAGGGAGGCCTTATCCTTTGGGAGGTTGCTCAAATGTAGGGAACAAGAAGCCAACAACGTTATTCAGTTGAACAACTCATGCTGACTCCGCTGACAAGGTGGTTGGAATGGAGACTTCGCTTATATTTTTTTTAAAAATTCTGAAAATAGCTCAGTGCGGGTAGTGCACTGAGACAGAGCACTAATGGGCGCAGGCCCCAGTGTTAATTTCTCTATGGGCACGAGGCCATAACTTCCTACCAGCGCCGACCCAAAATCATATGTTTTTGATGGTCTATTCCAGGAATAGTCAACATAGGAAATGTTATTCTAATGGAAAGGGATGCAATGACACTTTTTACAAGGCATGACACTACATATAAGTCACATAAATGGTCCTCCAATGTGCGGGATGGGTATTGCAGTGACGGTGAAAAAATGTTGTGTAATAGATGCCCTGTAAAGTATGAGGTCCGAAAGAGAGGGAGGAGTGAAATGCTTTACGAGAACACGTTCAAACCAAAAAACACCGTCGGAAGACCTGCAAATACAAGTACAACTGATATATCTGATACATGAACATCTGGCATGGGCGCAACCATCCATAATAGAGTACATATAAAAATGAGATATGAGGTATGAATGCAACCATCCAACAATAAGGATCGATAAATAGACTCAGGTATGGTCGCAACCATCCAATCAAAAGATTCATGCATATAGTCAAGATAAACGAAAGCATGTCGCAGCCTTGATTTTATCAGAAAAAAACCCAGGGTATTGCGCTCCATCTCGATTTGAGCAAGTACAAATTCAAGCATGCGAATATGTGAGCTGAAGTCGAACATGCAAGAAAATCACCTGATTACCAGCCAATGATGAAAGCTGTTAACAAGCATGAGAGAAAACACCAATAATGACAATGGCTCTCAAGGTACGACAAATACAATCCAAGGAATGTGAATAGTGATCTGGCGTCGACACCTGTAGAATCATTCGATCGAAGGCCAATGATGGGGACCTATCGTCGAATGCGAAGAACTTTCCATTGAGGCATGCAAGCTCCAAGGGAGTCTCTAGATCAACTTCCTAGATAATGAGTTGAAGTCAACATGAAGTGACCTGGTCTAAGGTGGGCCATAATTATTCCCACACCATTGACATGAGACAGAGGAATAATATGATAGTGAATCAGGACCAGAAAAGAGGGCTAGAAGTAGGTTGAAAACTGCAAAAGGAAACTTCTCTTGAACATATCAACAACACGACTTTGGATTTGGTAGTATTTGACATCAAGGGATCTGAGTTCATGATGACATGGAAAATAGAAGATGAGAGGTCAAAACAGATTACCCAAACCCATGTAGGAAAAATGACGAAATGAGATGTCCCCAACCTGACACGAATGCAGATGAGTGTCATGTTCAAGAGCGACATACTGCCGACACAACTGAGAACTGGTTCCATTTTCCCCCACCATTGCTGGCGAGTACCCGAGTTATATTTTGAAAACAAGCTTGAAGGGGATGGCATGTGGTTTTCATGTAAGTTTGTCCTTCGGACAAATCCATCCTAGTACATTTTACGAGCCCTAGGAAGGAGGAACTCGGTTACGTCATGATGATGGTTTCCAATGTCATTTAAATTTTAACAAGTCTAACATAGGAAGAACTCAACGTCTTTTCATGTTTAGAGAGTTTGAAAAGAAGCGGAAAATAAAAATCCAATAGGTTGCTTTTCATAGGTAGTCTCACAGATCCGAAAAGGTAGAAAACTATATCTGAAAGAACCTCTTAGATGTGATAGGCTAAGGTATTCATTTTTCGTAAATAATCTATCCCAGCCTGAAAAAGAGGTGAACGTATACTGAGTAGATATTGTTTCGTAGCCTTTTAACGAGTTCAAAATGACAAGAGCCTCGGTAATCTTTTCAATTTTCGAGAGTCAGAAAAGCACTGAAAGGTGACTCCAGGGGTGACTTTTTCGTGTTTTTACCGAGTCCGAAAAAGTATAAAATACAACTCGTCACTTCATCGTCGTCACGTCGAGGACTTATCGCTGCACAAGATATGCACGTAAAATCCATTTTTCGAAATAACATAGAGAAATAATAAAAAAATATACTTCAAAACCTAATAAGGGTTCAGAAAAGCTTATAAAATGCCAGAAATGGTAAAAAAAAAATTACTTTTCATTTTTACCTCTTGTGAACAGTTTGTTACTCTTTTCACTGTGATTTTGCGGAGCTAATAGCGGGCAATCTAGAAGGCCAAAAATGAATCTGTTTGTTCCAGGTAGGAACTCATACTCTTTCCTGCATTTTGATATTATTTTCATTACCTGCAACCCATTTTTGTAGATCTATGGGGGGATTTTGTAAAAATTAGGGCGCAGTGGTCGGCGCGGGTATCGGGCACAGACTTGCGCCGATCGTCCTTAAAATCAAATGGGGTCGCGCCAACTGCGGCAACCATTTTTAGCTTGAAAATTCAAACAATGGGCCCAATTTAACCATTTCAAAAGCATTGTTTCTGGCTAATGACAACCATATGGATGTTTTTGCAGGTGTGAAAGGACAAAATGGTGATTGAATGGAAAGAACGAGAACCTAGTGAAGAAGATGAGCAAGCCATGGGCAATGTGAGATGCATGGATGCTCTCAGGGACTGCGGGCTTCTAAAATTCTTCATGGCACCATGTCTCAGGGCTCAACCAGAGCTATTGCAGTACTTAATTAGTGTCTGGAACATTGATCAGGAAAAATTCATAATTCATGATCAAGAACTCGAGATTGAGGTCTCAGATATTTATTTCATAACCAGATTGTCACGGAGGGGGGCAGTACCAATCCTGAAAGGCACCCAACCCACAATGGAAAATATGAGCATGGTCATCGATAGAGTGTGCCCAGGAGCAAGGAAAGGGTCCAAAAGTAGAAAGGTGGATATCCAAACCATTCCTGATCTGGCACTAAAAGTAGTATTGCACACCATTACGTGGGCTGCTGGATCGCAAGCTCCGAATGAGGCCACAAAAACATAGCTACTTCTTGTTGTAGATTTCATGGCACCGAACCTCTACAATTGGGAACTGATGGTAAAAATTAACATGAAACGTCAACTGAGAAAATGCAAGAACAACAAGTTGAAGTATTTTGGTTACGGGTCCATTTTGGTACCGTTCATCCTAGAGCGGTTACCAATTTTCCAACGCCAGGAAGTGATAGTTCCGACACCACTAGCTCGAGAGCCACGAATGGTTCGTTGGGCAGCTATGACACCAAGATCAGGGGGTGGTCAACAGATGTCCTAGAGACCAGAATTCTTCGAGTGGCTCCGACGACAATTGGTTGTTGCCAAGGACTGGCCCTACTTTGATAGATTTTACTGGTGATCCAAATCTTCCAGTTCCAGAGGGAGAAGATTGGGATGAAGTATTGGGTAAGGCTCATTTTTATTTTGATGAGTATTATGATTTTTTTTTTTGTATGTTCTGATGTTGATCCACATATTTGCATATGTCATCCCAGAAAGACCTGCGGGATTATCTACAATAGCACGAAGAATTCCTCGCGATTTTGATGTGGCTCCTCTTGGTGAAGGGGGCGAGGAGGAGGAAATCATATGCAACTTGGAGGGAATCTCCCGTGGGATCCCTGACTATGCAATATTCGATGATGTTCCTCTCGCGTACCAGAGACACACTACAGGGGTGTCGAACCGTGTTCATCGCTTATTGAGGCGGCTTGTACGGGCAGTGACGTGCTATCATGAGCATCACGCTAACTAGACACCTAGGCTTTTATTTCCACATATTTTTTGAGATACATGATGTCTCAGGATGTAACCGAAACATACATATTTTTTGAACATATGATGCACGTGGATGCAAACACTCGATATATATATATATATATATATTCCTGTATAGATCTTGTCATGTGATGATGATTTTTTACAAATTACGCAAATGTCTATCTAATACAATATTAGCTATTGTATCAGTTAACACATTCATTTGCCTAGGAATATGTTTATATGTGATGTAATCAAAATGTATTTCCAACAAACTAACACGCAAATAAAACCTTAATATGTGAGGATTTCTAACAGAATAATGGCCATTAAGCTGAAGAACAAAAAGTTATGAGTCTAGGGTAACAATCAATGCACGAATTCTAAGAGAAATGGCCTCGATCAATAGGTCAATAACAACACTATATTCAATGAAATTTTTTGTGGTTCATCCTAGACAGATAACTTGGAGGTATATCAACTCACCAGCAGGATCATAAATCTCCTAGGTTGTTGAAGATAGGTTTTGGGTACTGCGGGTGGCACCATCCTTGAAACTGACATAAGGGGTAGTAGACATCTGCACAATAAGAAACGATCTAATAAGCAGGAAAACGCTCGCAAAGCACCCCAAGCCAAAATGTAGAAAAATGAAAAGCACCTATATACAAAGAAACATGCACAAATGACTCATGCACAATACTTCTTAAGATACAACCCATTTCTGGGTTGATCTAGAGGATGACCTTCATAATCAATTAGCTCATAAGCCTTGTTCTGGAAAACGTGCTTAACAATGTAGGGCCCATGCCACATGGGTTGAAATTTTCCTGCCCGCAGCTTATCATGAGCTTGGTCGTACATGAGGACGAGTTATCCTTCAATAAAGGAACGAGGGGAAACTGACTAGTCAAAATGAGCTTTGACCCGCTTTTTTTGTGCTTCTATGACTAGAGCAACAAAGCGGAGAGTTTCATCAAGCCTTAGTAAATATAGAATACAGTCTTCTTCTGGTGAAGTATTCGACAAAAAATCAATAGCTAGTTTGAGAGAAGGGATTTCACATTCAATCGGAAGGGTAGCTTCTAGACCATAGACAAGCTGGAATGGAGTGAATCCGGTTGCATCCTTCACTGAGGTCCGGTAAGCCCATAGAGCTGAAAACAACATGAGATACTAGTTTGATATGTGCATCCCAATTGTACGTTGAAGCATAGTGACAAGAAATTTGTTCACAGCTTCAACCTGGCCATTGGCCTAAGGGTAGTATGGCGTTGAGCTGTCGTGACGCAGACCCAACTTGGAAGTCAACTCAACCACCATGTAATGACAAAAATGGGAACCATCATCGGTAACAATGGCTTGAGGGACACCAAACCTAGTAATGACATGATTGAATAGAAATTGTGCTTCTGTCTTACCATTAGCCATAAGTGTAGGCATTTTTTCGTCCCATTTTGTGATGTAGTCCATAGCTACGATAATATAAGCATGCCCCCCGACTGAATGAGGGTTACACGTCATAAAATCGATGCCCCATTTTGCAAAGGGACATGTTATCACAAAATTTGACCTGATAGGCTGCTAATCAAATCAATCTCATGTAACTATTTCAAACCAATATTTTGATTGAGGTTTTTCCTCCTCAACCTGAGAGGGCCCTCTCAAAGGGTTAATGATTTTTGATAAAAATATAGATGGCTAACTCTATGTGGGGTTAATAATCAGATAGATGATAAATGTAGGTTGAAAATCACATCAGAAAGTACACATTGGGCTTATGGAGTCAAAATAGTTTCAGTAAAATAATAAATCTACTTAACATGGAAGTTGAGGCATATCAGAGTTCTAGTCAAGAGATACACATGTGAAACTGTAAGAAACACAGTCAGTTTATCCATATAGGAAGTCAGAGCATCAAAGATGAATTCTGAGTAACATAGACAAAAACCACTACAATAGGATAATAAAAGATGCAATTAGAACAATAACACACTAGAAATCCTTCTGAATCCCAAGTTGGCTAAGTAGAATTCTCTGTATTAGCTGAAAACTAGTCAATTACAATGAGCACAGTTTTTTGCTGAAAATGTCCAACCTTTTTCTAATTCGACCCAATGGCCTTTAATAGACCATTTAAAACATGATATGATCTCATATTAGGCTAGATACATCGAATTTATAACTCTTGACACCTTTCATAAGCATAAAACATCAAATTTATGACAAACAGACACCTTTCCCACTTACTAGTCGTATTTCAACTAGGATTCAAACTCTTCATTACTATATTTAACAACCTTATCCTAACAACCTTATATATTTGAAATTACATCATTTGCCAAGTGTATCATCACATGGTCGAATTTCGATGATGGGCTTCAGTTCTTCATGACCACTTTGCTGACCTCCACAAAAACAGGAAACCAAACCCTGTTTTTTAGGTATAAGATTCGTTTCCTTCTTTGAACATTCTGACCATCATTTAAACTTTATTTCGTGGTCCTTGGTTGTTGGAGATTATCTTAACACGTCTCATCACTCATCCCTAGCCTTCAGCTGTCCAAAAACTGCTGCAAAACTTGTTCAAAAGGTTGTAATTTATGGTGCTACGAAAACACAACAGTTTCGTAGCGCCCTTTGTAGCGCTGCCATTTCAACCTTTTTTCTTCAAATTTTTGCCTTCTTTCCTCCAAGATTATTTTAATTACCCTTCAATACATATTCCATGAAAATTAAAGCTCTTAAATCATCCTTTAACCCCTTGAAAATTGATCAAAAGGAGCAGAAAAGGCAGTTACAGTAGTTTCGTAGCGCTTTTCTACTTTTTTACATTAGATGTGCTATGAAACTGCTGAGTATGCAGTTTTGTCAAAAATTCTGTCAAGCGAAAAGTATTATTGCCCCAAAAATCAAAATATTACTTATCTCATCATCTAAAAACCACAGCAATCATATAGTAAATTCATTTTAGCTTTTTTGAGGCATTTCTTCTTCATTTGCAATAGGTTGGCCTATTGGTTTTTCCTATTTTTTTTTGAAAACTAGGTCTTGGGACAGAGCCTATATCTCCTACTCCATGATTTATTTTGAGAAACTGAAGGAGGTAGTTGTAGACCATTATGTCTTGAATAAAAACCTCTCTTGGTTGTTTGAAACACACCTCCTTCTGTCCTGAAACTACATTTGAACAACATGTGTAAAACAGGAAAACTCTGTTTCTAAAAATAGGGCTTCAATGAAATCCTTATATCTCTCAACTGATAAAACCTGTGATAAAATTGAGAGATTTTTTGGTATTTTGGGTTTTCATGAAGACAAACCTCTTCCAGAATTCCAAAAACCTTTTTCATTTGGCCAGAAACTGAACTTGAAGTGGACTACTAAACAGTCATGTACAAGATAGTTTCGTAATAGCAGTTTCGTAGCGCATTTTAATTTATCAATTTCGGCCACTTCCTAATGAATTTAAAGCAAATGAGAGAGGGTTTTGTATTTAGGTATGTTATGAAGATAAACCTCTTTCATATTTCCAAAATTCGTTTTCAGTTGCTCAGAAACTGCCTTTGAATTTGACTTCTCAAAATCAGAAAAAATAGAGTTCTGCTGTTTGCGCTACAAAACTATCAACGCTTTCGTAGTGCAAAGTGAATTTTTTGAACTAGTGGCACTATGAAAATGAGGTTTCTTGGATAATTGGCCAATTTTGACACGAAACGTTTAGGAAATGACCCACAAATGAAAATGATGGATATTTGACATGAAGGGACTTCAAAGAAGACTTTATCATAACCTAGGGATGGGCTTTAAAATATAAAAATCTAAAACCTACCCTTGATCAAATCCTAAATTGACTTCTAAACCCAATTTTGAACCATGAACAAAAACAAAATTGACACAATGATGTTTTGAAATTTTTTGGGTGATAACAGTGGCTCCACTTGGGATGGTGTGCCCCTGTGGTACACCAAAGAACCTGTAGTTCCAGTGCCATCCATCTTCTTGGAAACAAAAAATCTGAAATTTTGCCAAATTTTCTTCAAACTCTTATGGCCTTCACCTCGGGCTCAAGCTTGATAATCACTGTAGAAAAAACAAATATGTACCTACTGAAAGGATGCTCAGTCAACTTTGAGCTTATTCACACACTCCTACCTACCCTATCAGCTGCAATCTCCATTTTTAACTCAAGCAACATGAAACTTCCAATGAAGCCAGTCATTGATCTGATCTGATACTTGAATTTCTTGACTACACTTGAACCAAAAACAAACAAGATACTGGAATGACCAAGGCAACATAAGATGCATCTGATCTTCATAATGAAAATATAACTGTAAATCTGGACTATAGAACCTTTCCATGTAGTCAGCTATAGGATCAAAGAAGACATGATCTGTTTGATGCTTCTCATGACATTCTGAAGCTTTGGACAACTCATCCATGCTTTGATCAACCACATAATACTTCAGTTGTGTGCTCTCAAACTGTTTTTCAAACTGATTTTCAAAAACAATGTATTCTTCCTCAAACTCAAAGGAGAAAGGTGGCAGCACCCTCTCTTTGTTTTCTGGCATAAAAATAATTTGAAAAGACTGATCTTGATCATGAATATTATGAGATTGAATTTTATCTTCTAAAACTTCAATATCTTTTTCATGGTTATTAGCAACTTCATCCACAAATTGAATCTTAACTTCTGATTTGCAATCAAATGATTTCAAATTAGAAGACAAGGATAAAGAAAAATTTTCACCTACTTCTTCATTAGTGTGATCATCATTTGATGTAGGCTGATGCAAGAAATTACATGAAGAATCAACTTTTTCTTGTACCTGAGGATTGTAGCAAGAATTTTCCAATATTTCCTGTTTCTGTTTGAAATGATTCTCATACTCCCGATGATCAAAAGAATAACAAGTCTACTGCAACTTTTCATCAAAATCAGAGGATGTAACATGATTATCATAAATAAAATCCTGTTGGGTTTCATTTTCATCCAAGAGAGAAGATATCCTTTCTTCTTGGTGATGAAATGGATTGTCATGAAGGGCCTCTAAATTTTCCTCATCCATGAACTCATCATCTTCACAAAAATTCTCCAAATATTCAATAAAAATCACACAGTGTTTACAATAGTATTTGAATAGCAATAAGGAGGGATGACACTCTTCATACATCTCATAAAATGCAACATGGAAATCTGTAATATCCCTTTTTAGGAATAACTAACAATCCATGGCTGGAAAATGCTTTTTCCAGAAATGGAGGCAGCAGGATTTGATACCAAGACCTGGATCCGTTAGACCAATGTGTCTAAGACCAAAATTCAAGGGTTGGGACCAAATAAATCCTTCTAGGGTGATGAGACAAGCCTCCCACACCTAGTTCCCTTCAGAAATTGCCCACAGAATGGGGCTGCAACAAGGTATGAACATACAATGGATTCTCTGCGTTATTTGTCTAAGATTGCTTAAGAGAAGATGTAATAGCCAACATATATGATTATAGCAGAAAAAGGAATGCAATGACTTGAGGAATCAATCATTCAATCGGTACAATACAAGCCTCTCATTACATACATGATAAATATGAAGAATACTGCTATATGAAATAAGCCCTAGGCTATGACTGCACTGTCTATATGAGACACTCCAACATTTAATATGAAAATATGATGATATATCAATGATGGCTCAAGAAATGAAGGGGAGCAAGCTCTCAACCCCTGAAAACACTAATACAACAATCCTTAGAAGGATTGGCTACAATACATGTACAAAATGGGAAAATACAATAATGCAGGAGTTGCTGGGTAGCAGCAACTCATAAAAAAAATAGAAGGAGATGGCTGAATATGATCTGCAATCTAAAATGGCCTCCTCCAATGGAAATCTAAAGTGAAAGGCTGATCCCTTCACCTAAGATCTCACCCTCCAAATGTCTGCTAATCCCTCACAGCAAATGCTCTCCAAGAATAACACTGTCTAAGAGAGGGATTGCGCTGCTAATGATGGTAAGTGGTTGGCATGGTGCCAAAGATGGTGGAATAAGCTCATGAACCTCATTTTTTGATCTCCCAAAGGGATGGAAGCTCCCTCCTCTGAAAAACTAGCCAAGAATGGTGTTGTAGAAAACCTCCCCAGCAGCACCTAGCAACAATGCACAATCTCCAATTGAAACTGCGCTGATGAAGAAGGATGAAGCTTGACCTTAATGTATGAATATGGGGAATAGAGTGCAATCCTCCAAGAGCTACTCAAGAAGGAGAGGAAATCCTAAACATGAATTTCCCAACAATTCTTGCTAAGCAACAAGAAGTTGCAGCAAGTCCAAAGGACCAAAGATGAATAATACTCAAGATATCCCACAATGGCTACCTTGCCCTCCTTTTAAACAATGTGAGCTCTGTCTCAATGGACCCCACTAATTAGGGTTTCCTTCCTCTAGAATATTCCCTCCTTATCCCACTGCGCTGGCCCACAATGTGCTCTCCACCTCATGCCACTGTGTTGTTTGACTTGGTCAAACTTGACCTAGTCATCCTACAAAAGCCCCTTTTCACACATGGAGGTGTGAAATACAGCTCTATAAGTGATCCCCCTTCATGCTAAGAGGATTTTTATTCCCTATAGATAAAATGAATGGGTCTCCTACCCATTTTATTCATCTCCTAAGTGCAAATGTCAAAAATTAATATTCCACAAAATTTTGGAATATTACAAAATCAGCAAGAGAATATAATGAACCATTTGGAAAGATTTCATACCCAGACCATGCTTTTCCTTTTAAAGTGGCCATAAACATCTTCATGAGACAATCCTTAGGGAACTGAACCTTAAGACCGTGTACATGCATATGGAATCTAACCAAATGAAGAGCAACATTGTCTTTCTTTTCATCTTTGAATATAGGAAGATCAGTGTAATATCCCAAAATAGGGAAATTCTACACTATTGGGAATATCTTAAGATATTCCAAATGTGGATTAACAACAATATGCAAACATAAGAATGAAAGAGTAGGGTTGCATCAACTCCAGAAAATGATAGAAGAACTCATAGCCATCTTATAAACATTATAGCAGCTGAATTTGTACAATATCTTGAGGGAATGATCAATCAAGCTTAGACAATAATCACCCTCAAGAAACAAGTACATGAAACATGACAAACACTGCTACACAAGAGTGCCCAAGCTATGACTGCGCAATTTATATGAGAAACTACAACATGCAAAAATAATAATACAATGATATGAAAATATCAGGCTCAATAAATGTGGGGGAGCAAGCTCTCAACCCCTGAAAATAATAGTACAACAATCCTTAGAAGGATTGACTGAAATATATATACAAATGGAAAATCTGTAGAAATGCTGGAGTTGTAGGGTAGCAGCTGCAACTCAAAACTGGAATGAATGGAGATGGCTGAATAAGATATCCAATCTGAAGCAAACCTCCTCCAATGGATCTCCCAAGTGCAAGGCTGATCCTAGCACTGAAGATCTCACCCTCCGAGATAGTGGTGCAAACCCCCACTGCAGATACACACTGAAATAACGTAGTCAAGGAGAGGAACTGCATTGTAATGAATTGGAGATGCTTGGCCTGATTCCAAGATATGCAAATCAGCTTTGAAACCTTCCTCACTAACCTTCCCGAGGAATAGAAGCTCCCTCCTCTGAAAGATGAGTCAAGGAATGGTGTCGTGGAACCCTTCACTGCAACACCCTGCAACACAACGTTATACTTCAGCAGAAATAACGCTATGACTGAAGGAGGTGGCTTTGACCTTGAGCCTAGATGCGGAGAAATGAAGTTCAATACTTCAAGAGGCCTCTCAAGAAGGAGAAGGAATCCTAAACAGGAATCCCTCGTGCTAAAAAGTACTGCAACTCTGCTAAACAGCCCGAGAATGCAAAGAGTCTACAAGACAAAAATGAAATACTCAAACATGTTTCTTTATGGCTGCCTCTTCCTCATTTTATGCAAGTGAATGCCTCTTTGCCCTGGACCCCACACATTAGGGTTTCTTCCACAAGTGATCTTCCTCCCTGTCAAACTGCGTTGTCTTCCCAAGCAATCCATACCCTCTTATGCAGTGTTGTTGACTTGGTCAAACTTGACCTTGTCCTCATGCATTTGCCCCCTTTCACACTGGAAGGTGAAAAATAAAGCTACTCCATTGATCCCTTTCACACTATGAGGGATTTTATTCCTACTCATGGGTCTCCTCACCCATTTTATTTACCTCCTAGATGATATGAGCAAAATCAATGTTCCAATTAGCTCATGCTAATTTTGGGAACATTACAGTCCTCCCCTCTCAAAGATTTCTTGTCCTCAAGCAAGTGCAAGGATAGAATGAGTTATTTATCCTCCTCTCCCTGTAGCATCCATGTATGATGATCTCCTCCAAGTAAAAATATGCTATATCACCAATCAAGTCTCCACATTTCTCCTCCTCATCATGCAAGTCAGCTATCAAGCGATCATCATGTAAAGGTGAAATACTCAAGAGGATAACAAAGTGGTGTCTAGAGGTCCCTTTGAGGAATGGGATCTGAAATATAATGGGAACTATCTCTCCCATATGGATCCTCCATCCCCAAGCTATTAGCCAAGCAAAATGAGTCACCTCCCAACTAGGGAACTCCTGAAAACTGTCCCCCATCTTTGGCTTCGACAAAGTAGGTGGGATGAAAATCTGCATAAGTTAGACAAGGTAGCCTACCCCATGTTGTCCAGTTCTCCACTTATGATAAGTGTGAGTGTTGGCTGATCTTGGGCAGCACTAAGGTTTCCCTTGAGTGGCAATATGAGGACTAGATCTCCAAAGATCTCTCCTCCAACGCTGCAAATCAGGCTGGCCCAAACCATTCCATATATGATGAGTTGGAAATCACCATCATATGGAGTCCATTCAATCCTATGGGCCCCATCATAAAGAGAAAAATGTGTTGTTGTGGTGGCCATAGTATCTCCCATGCTCCCCTTAGAACATGTACTGCAAAAAATATGGAGATCTTCTCTCTCAAAGGACACATCCATCTAATGTGTCTCTCTCCCCAACATGCTCCTCATAAAAATAGAGACAATAGAACCATAGGGAGAAAAAATGAGAATAATTCTTGCTGCCATGTGTAACAAGTGAGAAGGACAATGGTCCCTCAAATGTAGCCAATGCGGCTTGACTCTCAACTGCAATAGAGACTGATAAAATGTGTGGCTTTTTAACCACTTGCCTGCTACTCCAATCTCCTCATAAGTATAAAGGAAGTGAATGATGTATGGTGTACAATGAGCATGTACTCCATAATGCTCCTCCTCCCTAAGTCCTCCTAGGGAGTGGCCCTTAATCATGCTTATGGCCTCAAGTAGACCATGAAGCTCAAAAGAAAGAATGTTCCTCCTTGGAGCAACATCCTGCACATATATGGTTAGGGGATATATACATACATTATATAAATCATCATGTAAACAATCAGCACCCTTACCATATGTTCTGCTCATACAAAGGGAGTGGCTCATAAATGAGTCTCCTCTCATCCTCAAAGAGAAAAGAGGTGGTTGTGCTAACTCTTCCAAAGAGTTATGTCTATCCTCCTCGAGCCTACCCAAGACTCCCAACGCTGTATCAAGCTCTACCAAGGTCCCCACTCCTCTGAAATCACTGAGTGGTGCCTCAACTGGTGAAGCATCCATCCTCCTCTGCTGATCCAGTGGTCTCCTCGGAAAAATGTCTCCATGCAATGAGACATCATCATCAAAAGATGATTGCATATATGAATAGACAAATCTTCCCATGCCCTTACTGTGCAATCTAGTCTTCTCCTTGGGTGCATCAACCTCCTGAAGTGGATGGGGGTGTGTACATATCATCTCATGATGTTGATTCTCCTCCCTACCTCCTCCTTGTATCTCCATGGTTCCACACCTCCTCATCAATGGAACATCTAGATCATGAGTTGTGCCTTGATATCCACACATGAGATCGTGGGGACTTCCTTGCAAAGATGCAAGAATCCCTCTACTTGGAGAAAGAGCTCCTTCTTCCTCTGCATGAGGCACTAGATAATCTCTAGATGAGACATCGTTGTTGCCCTCAATCTCTGCAACATGAGTGGGCAACCTCCCAATGATTGGATCCCTCTTTGAAAAATAGATCTCCATGCTTCCTTGCTCAAAGGTGTGAGATGAAAGTCTTTCTTCTAACAAGGTATGGTGCAAGTTTTCAGCCTCCTTCATGGTTTTCTGAAGTGGAATTGCGTTCTCATACAAGGCTTTTGTTTGAGTTTCATTGTTTAGCTCCACCATTGGTGTCTCATGAATCATCCTACCAAATCTTCTCACTAATTCCTTAGTGAAGCTTGCATAAGATGTAGTGTTTACATTTCTTAAAGAAAAGGATTCAAAAATCCACCAGGCATAGGCCTTACCTCTCATATGTAGCACTGCAACTTTGATGGCTTCATCTTCGGGAATTTGGTGCTGCTGCAAGAAGGTATCTAACTCTTCCACCCAAGCTTTGGCTGAACATGTAGGTGAACCTTCAAAGGTATATAGAAGAAATCTATCCTGTTGCTCTCTTCTCTTCACCTTGATCTTGTAAAACTCTGAAAAACTGAGATGATCTCGGAATTTCTGAGTTTGAGACCCATACTCTTTTAGGAAATCATTAAGAGTTTCTCTCCTAGCAACCTAT
Source organism: Pinus albicaulis (assembly GCA_034641835.2). Taxonomy (NCBI): domain Eukaryota; kingdom Viridiplantae; phylum Streptophyta; class Pinopsida; order Pinales; family Pinaceae; genus Pinus; species Pinus albicaulis. The sequence goes on along the minus strand of CM076581.1, from coordinate 75,063,870 downwards.
TCTCCTATTCCCATCTCTCTCTGGGAAATCCTAGACATGTGACTGCACTATGTATGATGGTGTGTGGCTGCTTGCTCACACTCCTCATATGAAAATCTAGAGTTTTCTTTAGATTAAAACTCTTTTGGGGATTCTTCATACATCTCCCTCCTTATTTTCTTGAAATCTTCATGAATATTTTGTATAGATTTAGGAAGAAGCTTTGTGAGCCTATCCCCTTTTTCTCCTCCAAAAGATGGAGTCTTTTTCCTGCTCATATCTCTGTCTCCTTCTCGATGAGAATAGGAAGTGCAGGGTCCTTCCTCTTCTACATGATTATCCTCCTTGGGAAGGTTCTTCATGGATCTAAAATATGATGAGATAAATCCCATCCTCTCCTTTGGCTGAGACTCACAGGCTGAGCCAATATTGTAGCTCTGATACCCCTGTAATATCCCAAAATAGGGAAATTCTACACTATTGGGAATATCTTAAGATATTCCAAATGTGGAGTAATAGCAATATGCAAACATAAGAATGAAAGAGAAGGGTTGCATCAACTCCAAAAAATGACAGAAGAACTCATAGCCATCTTATAAACATTATAGCAGCAGAATGTGTACAATATCTTGAGGGAATGATCACTCAAGCTTAGGCAATAATCAACCTCAAGAAACAAGTACATGAAACATGACAAACACTGCTACACAAGAGTGCCCAAGCTATGACTGCACAGTTTATATGAGACACTGCAACATGCAAAAATGATAATACAATGATATGACAATATCAGGCTCAAGAAATGTGGGGGAGCAAGCTCTCAACCCCTGAAAACAATAGTACAACAATCCTTATAAGGATTGACTGAAATATATATACAAATGGAAAATCTGCAGAAATGTCGAAGTTGCAGTGTAGCAGCTGCAACTCAAAACTGGAATGAATGGAGATGGCTAAATAATATAACCAATCTAAAGAAAAACTCCTCCAATGGATCTCCCGAGTGCAAGGCTGATCCTAGCGCTGAAGATCTCACCCTCCGAGATAGTGGTGCAAACCTCCACTACAGATACACACTGGAATAATGCAGTCAAGGAGAGGGACTATGCTGTAATGAATGGGAGATGCTTGGCCTGATGCCAAGATATGAAAATCAGCTCTAAAAACTTCCTCGCTAACCTTCCCGAGGAATATAAGCTCCCTCCTCTGAAATATGAGTCAAGGAATGGTCTTGTGGAACCCTCCATTGCAACACCCTACAACACAACGTTATACTTCAGCAGAAATAACGTTGTGGCTGAAGGAGGTGGCTTTGGCCTTGAGCCTAGATGTGGAGAAATGAAGTGCAATCCTTCAAGAGGCCTCTCAAGAAGGAGAATGAATCCTAAATAGGAATCCCTCGTGCTAAACAACACTGCAACTCTGCTAAATAGCCCGAGAATGCAAAGATTCTACAAGACCAAAATCAAATACTCAAACATGTTTCTCTATGGCTACCTCTTCCTTCTTTTATGCAAGTGAATGCCTCTTTGCCCTGGACCCCACACATTAGAGTTTTTTCCACAAGTGATCTTCCTCCCTCTCAAACTACGATGTCTTCCCAAGAAATCCACACCCTCTTAGGCAGCGCTGTTGACTTGGTAAAACTTGACCTTGTCCTCATGCATTTTCCCCCTTTCACACTGGAAGGTGAAAATAAAGCTACTCCATTGATCCCTTTCACACTATGAGGGATTTTATTCCTACTCATGGGTCTCCTCACCCATTTTATTCACCTCCTAGATGATATGAGCAAAATCAATGTTCCAATTAGCTCATACTAATTTTGGGAACATTACAATCAGTTAACCATTCAACCTTTTCCATAGGATTTGGAAAACCAGGGATGTGAGACCGATTCATAGGTGCATACCTGGAATTTATTCTTGAAACGGAATTCATCTTGAAACTTCATGAAGCTACTAATCTTTAAGCAGTGGAGTCACCTTCCAATTTGTTATTTGATGTGTGGAGTCGCCAGATCATATATAAAACCAATATGTGCCTAAGTGTCTACTGCTCTCAAACCTTAGAACTGAAACTTTGTCACTCTTCCGAGGGAAAATATACACCTTCGGTCTCCTGGCAGACACACCAAAATGTTATCACAAAATTGGATCTGATAGGATTCTAATCAAATCAATCTCATGTAACTATTTCAAACCAATATTTTTATTGAGGCTTAGCCTCCTCAATCTGAGAGGGCTCTCTCAAAGGGTTAATGATTTTTGATAAAAAGATAGATGGCTAACTCTATGTGAGGGTAATAATCAGATAAATGATAAATGTAGGTTGAAAATCACATCAGGAAGTACACATTGGGCTTCTGGAGTAAAAATAGTTTTAGTAAACTAATAAATCTTCTTAACATGGATGTTGAGGCATATCAGAGTTCTAGTCAAGAGATACACATGTGAAACTGTAAGAAACACAGTAAGTTTATCCATATAGGAAGTCAAAGCATCAAAGATGAATTTTGAGTAACATAGACAAACACCACTGCAATAGGATAATAAAATATGCAATTAGAACAATAACACACTAAAACTCCTTCTAAATCCCAAGTTGGCTAAGTAGAATTCTTTGTATTAGCTGAAAACCAGTCAATTACAATAAGCACAGTTTTTTGCTAAAAATGTCCAACATTTTTCTAATTCGACCCAATGGACTTTAATAGACCATTTACAACATGAGATGATCTCATCTTAGGCTAGATACATCGAATTTCTAACTCTTGACACCTTGCATAAGCATAAAACATAAAATTTATGACAAACATACACCTATCCTACTTGACAGTCCTATTTCAACTAGGACTCAAACTCTTCATTACTATCTTTAACAACCTTATCTATTTTAAATTACATCATTTTAAAAGTGTATCATCACATGGTCTAATTTGGATGATGGGCTTCAGTTCTTCATGACCACTTTGCTGATCTCCACAAAAGTAGGATACCAAACCCTGTTTTTTAGGTATAAGATTCTTTTCCTTCTTTGAACATTTTGACCATCATTTACACTTTATTTCATGGTCCTTGGCTGTTGGAGATTATCTTAACATGTCTCATCACTCATCCCTAGCCTCTAGCTGTCCAAAAACTGCTGCAAAACTTGTTCAAAAGGCTGTAATTTATCGCGCTACGAAAACACAATATTTTCGTAGTGCCCTTCATAGCGTTGCCATTTCAACCTTTTTTCTTCAACTTTTTTCCTTCTTTCCTCCAAGATTATTTTAATTACCATTAAATACATCTTCCATGACAATTAAAGCTCTTAACTCATCCTTTAAACCCTTGAAAACTGATCAAAAGGAGCCGAAAAGGCAGCTACAATAGTTTCGTAGTGCTTTTCTGCTTTTTTACACTAGATGCGCTACGAAACTGCTAAGTATGCCATTTTGTCAAAAAATTTGCCAAGAGAAAAGTATTATTGCCCCAAAACTCAAAATATTACTTATATCATCATCTAAAAACCACATCAACCATATACTAACTTCATTTTATCATTTTTGAGGCATTTCTTTTTCATTTGCAATAGGTTGGCCTATTAGTTTTTCCTGTTTTTTTCATGAACAATAGGTCTTGGGACAGAGCCTATATCTCCTACTCCATGATGTATTTTGAGAAATGGAAGGAAATTTTTGTAGACCATTATGTCGTGAATAAAAAATTCTCTTGGTTTTTGAAAAAAATCTCCTACTATCCAAAAACGACATTTGAAAAACATGTGTAAAACATGAAAACTCTATTTCTAAAAATAGGGCTTCAATGAAATTATTGTATCTCTCAACAGTTAACACCTGTGAGAAAATTGAGAGAGGTATTTGTATCTAGGATTGTGATGAAGACAAACCTCTTTCATAATTCCAAAAAACTGTTTCATTTGGCTAGAAACGGAACTTGAATTTGACTGCTAAATAGTCATGTACAAGACAGTTTCGTAATAGCAGTTTCATAGTGAATTTTAATTTATCAATTGTTGCCACTTACTAATGAATTTGAAGAAACGGAGAGAGGATTTTGTATTTAGTTCTGTTATGAAGAAATATCTCTTTCAGATTTCCAAAATTCGTTTTTAATTGCTCAGAAACCGCCTTTGAAGTTTACTTCTCAAAATCAGAAAAAACAGAGTTTTGTTGTTTGCGTTACAAAACAATCGGCGCTTTTGTAACGCAAAGTGAATTTTTTGAACTAGTGGTGCTACGAAAATGATGTTTCTTGGCTTGGCTATTTTTGACATGAAACTTTTAGGAAATGACCCATAAATGAAAATGATGGGTATTTGACAGGTAGGGACTTCAAAGAAGACTTTATCATAACCTAAGGATCAACTTTAAAATATAAAAATATAAAACCTACCCTTGATCAAATCCTAAATTGACTTCTAAACCAAATTTTGAACCATGAACAAAAACAAACTTGACACAATGATGTTTTGAAATTTTATGGGTGATAATAGGACTAACAGTAATGACTGGGTGAAGATGTGAAGGCGGCGCACGCATCTTGCACTGATAAATCTGGCAATCATTGCACTTACAGACAACAACAATGTAGTCTTTAAAGATAGTGGGCCAGAAATAGCCAACACAAAGAGTCTTCTGTGCAGTAGCATATCCAAACATGTGACCTCCATAGGCACCACTGTGGCAATAATTCAAGACCTTTTCAGCCTCCTCGAGAGTCAAACGCCAATGGAGAATGGAATCAACTATGATGCGGTAGAGAGTATCTACGACTATGCGATAGGGTTGCGAGTGATGGAAGATGTGTTGGCAAGCATCCTTCTTGAACTCAAATCGGAAGGTGGAATTCTGAAGATATACGATGATATCACCGTACCAAGGATCGAGGGTGCTAATAAGAAAAAGCACGACGTCTAGAATGCGTTCCTCTGGAACTAGATGGAGCAGAATCAGAAGGGAGAGAGTAGATTAAATTGGTGAAGACCAATGATTTCTTCGACTTGGCGGTAGCGAATTCTAAATCAAACTCTTGGAGGATAACAATCCACTTCAAGTATTTCCCCCCCAACAACTGACGAGTCAATATGTAAGTCATAGGTTTGCAATCATAAATCACGGTCACTCTACGCAACAAAATATAGTGACGAAAACGTTGAAAGGCTTGAAAAACAGCCAACACCAACTTATTGACATGTGCATAGCATATTTCAGTATCAAGAAGATTGCAACTTAAATAGTAAATGACATGTCCTTCGCCATCATCATCATCTTGTACAAGAACCATGGAAATTGTGCTAAACGCGACGACCAAATAGAGAGAGTAATCACGATGATAATTTGGAGGACGCAATAGAGGAGCTTTGACTAGCAACGCCTTTGGTGCATCAAAGGACTTTTGGGCACTCTGATCCTAGAGGAATGGGACGCCTTGCTTCAGTAATTGTGTAAATCCTTTGGCCACTTCAGCATAGTTAGGTATAAAACGGTGCAAGAAGTTAGCTTTCCCCTGCAAACTCTGTAGCTGATGTAAAGAGGAAGGAGAGGGGAGATTAACGATATCTTCAAATTTGTTAGAGGATCAAGACGAATTCTATCTTTAGAAACGATAAATCCTAAGAGTCTACCGGAGTCCACACAGATGACGCACTTATGCAGATTGAGCGGGATGTTATAACATCGAAAGTGAAGAAAAATATGACGGAGATGATTAGGATGGTATCTACACTTAGTCGAATGAGCCAGAAGGTCATCTAGATAAGGCTGAACAATGCACTTGATATCATGGAAAGCATATGACATTTATCGCTAAAAGGTAGCCCCAACATTTTTAAGAACGAAAGGGAGCTTCTTATAGTCGAAAGTACCGCAAGGAAAGATAAAGGTGGTCTTATGTTGATCGGCCGGAAGAATATTAATCTGGTTGTACCCAGAAAACCTGTCCATAAGGGAAAATATCTCACTCCCAGCACAGTCATCAATGATTTGATCAATAAAAGGAGTGGGATAGTTATCCTTAGGTCAAGCACGGTTAATGTCACGGTAATCAACGCATACACGAATGGTACCATGTTTCTTATCTACAAGTTCAGTATTGGAAACTCATTCTATCAAGGGAATCAGATAGATAAAACCATCTTTAAGAAGTTTTTCAACTTCTCCCTTAATGGCGGCCACCTTTCTAGGGTTCACAGGGCAAAGACGTTGGCGAACAGGCTTCGCACCAGGATGGGTAGGAATTTCATGCACCACGATACTTGGATCGATGCCAGGAATTTATTCATAAGACCATGCAAAAACGTCGCGAAATTCGCAGAAGAGACTAGTATAGAACTGGATCTCATCGGGAGAATAGGTCACCCCAATATGGATGTTCTTGATGACCCCTGGTTTAACGAAGATGTTGATAGGCATCGTCTGTGTGATGTTGCTCAAGTTACCTTCCGCAAAGACCTCGTGTGTCAGAACGGGAGTTTGAAGCGGAGGAGAAGGAACTTGAGAAGCGAACCTCTTGAAACAAGTAGACATGGCCCCAAGGCCGGGCATGAATGAGGAACGATGATGACTATCATCCCAAGGAGTATCCTCAAGAGACATAGTTTCCACAATGGCCTCATCAGAGGTAAATACCTCTCTTAAGGGATCGGGTGAATCCGAGTCACCGAGCCAAGGGGATTGAGAATAAGTGTCAATAGACATACTCAAAGGAGTGTGATTAGGAGGTGGTGGATCTGAAGCCAAAATAAGTTCACAATAATCAATATTGATGGGACTTAATAGCATCGAATCTCCACATGAATCAATCTGCTCAGGTGAAGGGATGATCCACGGATTGGAAGACCAAGAGATCATGTTAACCTGAACAGTGTTGGGTGGAGGAAGAGAAAAAATACCCATGAGGGAAGGATATTTGAAGAGACCCAGCCATACGCTCTTGTAAGGCGTAGGAATTTTATCGACGTACGAAACGTTTCTCTCAGAAGACGAAGAAGTGAAAAAAGACAACTGATCAACAGTGACAATCTTTCCTTCGTGTGGAAATCGCAAAACACGAAAGAGAGTGGACGGAAAGCACAACATGGAGTGAGTCCAATTGCGACTGAGGAGAAGATTGTAATTAATCTTGGTGTCAACTACCTCAACCTCGACGTTAACTGTTTTCCCTTCTAAAGTAATCGGTAAACTAGCAAGAACACCAAGAGGTTTAGATTCCCTTCCATCAAATTCTTCTAGAGCATTTGGAGATGAATTAAGAGTTGGAGAACCGATGGTTTTCCAACAAGCAGATGACATGACACACATAGACGCACCCTCATCCACGACCGCTCGATGGATATTCAGTCCATTAATCCCAACCTAGATGATCAATGGAAGGTGGTGAGGGAGACGTGGGATGAAATTCTCCAAATAAAAAGTGATAAGGCTTGAATAAGCAGGATCAACCCCACTGATGGAAGATAGCAAAGCTTTCCGTTGAGACGGAAAACTCTGAAGTACTTCTAAAGTAGACATAGTAGATGGCTCCTAAGCTAAATCCTCAACAATGCCGTAATGTTGAGCAGCACGGGCATTAGGGTTGTAAGAGGAATTACGGAGTACACCTTTGGAAGGTGGCCGAACAATGGGCTTAGTACTGGGCATTTCAATCTGAAGAGGGCTAGAAACAGGAGGAGGAGGAGGACCATCAACTATCTCTTTCCCTGTTACCTGATGCGATTCGGTATAATCTGTCGATCGGGTAGCAATAGAGACGAATGCAGGACCATTCATCATGAAAACCTGAGAGCCAAATGGGGCAGAGGACAGAAGTTGTTCTACCAACTAATTTTTCTAGGATGGAAATGGTTCTTTGAGAATAGCTGGAGTACCTTGGGTGCCTTTGAGTAATTGACTCACTTTGGTCCATCGGGAACAATCCTTGGTGTAGTGCTCTTCGTCACAAATCAAACAAGGGTACTTTGGTTTACGTTGCAAACGATCATCCGCACGAGGTTTTTGAGAATCCTATTTCAGGGTATCAGCTTTGGCCTTACCTTTACCCTTATTTTTACCCTTGGAAGCTTTATCTTCCGGATTGGCCTGAATGCCATTCATTTTCACGTTTATTCCATAATTCAGGGGTGGCTGAGAAGTAGTATCATTGGAAGGAGTAGATTTTTGCTTCCCATGATTTGGAGGAGGAGACTTCCGAGAAGTCTCAGACACGGAACCGATGATATTGTCTATGGATGGCGTCACCGACGCTTTGGAAGTTCCAAGTCAAGGAGCATTAGGAAAGAGATCGTACAACGTGCCGGACTGAGAGTACACAAGATCAAGGTACTGAGCACGGGAAATGGATTTCTCCTCAGTAACACATGCCCCCATAGCGATGTCCTTAGAAATCAGAGCAACAAAGGAGGTAGTGAACCAATCAGTTAGAAGCTGATCAAGAATTTCAAACTTGATCAAGCGACAATGATGCCTCCATTCATGAATATGATCAGAGATATGAGTAGCTCGATCTTGCTTCAAGGATGTGAGGAGGTGCATCTTGGTTTCATACTGAATTGGTAACTAAAAGTGCGTGAGAAATGCCATGAGATAAGAGTTGAAATCTTGGAAGACACCATGAGATAATTCAATGTACCACTTGGCAGCGACACCAGTAAGAGTTCGTTGGAAAAGATGGAGTCAAATAGAATTGTAAAGCCAAGAGTTAGAGGAACACCAAAGATGATACATCATAACATGTGCTTGGGGGTCTTCTCTGGACTTGCCCTCAAATTTGGGACAATCACCAAGAATTTTGGTTGGAACTAGAGGCTAATACGGATTATGAAGAATAGGATCGTTCGTCAACTTCGACACATCAAGCAGTTCCAACGTAGCAAGAAAATGTAATTGAGTATTGAAAGGCATTACAGGTCGTTGATAAAGACCAACATTTGGATTCCACCAAGGTTGAGAGAAATTTTGCCCCCATATATTTCTTCTGGAGGACTCTGTCCATAGGGGTTATAAGCTTGAAAATTCTGCCCATACGTGGGTTGAGGACCAGGGTATTGATTCTGAGCATACCACTGAGGTCCTTGCTGAGCAACATATGGATTTTGTTGTGGAATGAAAGTAGTGCCTGTTAGGGTCCTATAAATATAGGATTCATACTTTTGAATTTACTTTTGATAGTGTTGTAAAATATCTACATACCTTTCTTTCTGCAAGTTGTTTTCCCATATTTTGAAAAAATAAAAATAAAAATAAAAATAAAATAAAAAAGAGGGTAAAACATCCTAAAAGAAAGATCAAAGGACTTAAAAAATACATAGACCCTAAAAGAAAAAAGATGAAAATAAACCATGAAAGTGTGCAAGTTCAAATGCCACTACTTTTTACTTTTTGCAAATGATTATGGCAGAGTGTCAATAATGCCATAATCCATGATGAGTTAAACTGTTTAAACTTGACTTGTCATTTTTTCAATTTCCATGTTTATATAGTGAATAAAGTTTTGTCAGTTTAATCCTGACAAATCAGTAGATATGTAGAGAATAATGAGGAGCTCATCAGTTTAATCTAAGCCCTCGGATGAAATAAGGTAGAATTATATAGTTTTATGCTTTCAAAAGAACAAAATGTCTCAAGGTAGCAAGCTTAAATGCACCTGCTAAAAGGAAGAAAAAAAAATGTTAGAGTAATATTGGGTAGGTAGAAAGAAGTGGGAAAAATCATGTAAATATTCTTCACCGGACAAAAATCACTAATTTCCCTCCCCTTGTAGGTATTTAGTATTCTATACTTCTAGTCAAAGAGGCTCAGAGCATTTCTTTGACTTCTGTTGGGACTGGACCCAAGGCTAAGTGACTAGATAGTGGAAAATGTTGAATTCTTATGATAAAATCCCCTTTACCACTATTTTATCCCTCATTCATACATTTAAGTTATCTTCATAAGTAAAGAATCCTTCTTACTTAATGAAACTTAAAATCCATTTAAATAACTTCCTTCATTCATAAAAATACAAAAACCCTAAAAGACACTCTATCCTGAAGTAAAAGTGGCGAATTTATGAAATAATAAGCCTTTCTTTAAAAAAATTCACTTTACTTAGTCATATAAGTGTATTTTTGTGTATTCCTTTCCCCTTGTCATATAAATTTTTAACTTATGCTATTAAATCCCTAAAATTACCTTATCCTACCTATATAATTCCCTTTATGATAAATATCCCCCAAAAACCCATCATTATAATATTTTAAGCCAAATTTACTATCCACATGCTGAAATAAAACCCAAAAAATACCCCCTTTGGCCTAAAACAAACTATATAGAAATACCACACCCCCTATGGTTATAGACCTTTCCAAAAGTCTAAAACTATATAGTAAAACTAAAAATGCAAAGTGGCTTTTATTGCATATCTTATGTACTTCTAAAAAGCGCTATAACATTTCCCTACCCATCACATTTTATCCTAAGTGTTAAAAATATATTAAGTCTTTTATAAAGATTTAAACCCTCGCGCCTTTGTAAATGCACTTACCTCCCCGCATAAACTTAGGCCAAGGTTAAAGTGTGACCATTTCCCTTTTCCCATTATATAAAACCTCATGTTTTATATAAAATTAACCCAAGGTTAAACCCTATAATCACGTTCCATGCGCCCCCATTCACATACGTTTTAATCCCTTTTAAATACACATAAGCTATGCTTATATATAACCCCTTTGGATATAAAACTTTGGTTATAATGCATATAATACAAAGGTTTTATTACATTATCAATTTCTTAGCGCATATCAAATACCCCGGTCCCACATACCTTTCGACGACACCTTCCCTTTTAATCTTGGCCCTTCACTTCAACTTGTTGGATCTGACGGTGTAGAATCAATATCGTGCTCGTAAACCAAACGTTCGCCTAAAGCCAAAATCAACACGAAATGAGTTGTTTTCAATATTCCGCCTCCCATGACGCGGCACGATTTCATTCGATCGCGTTCATTGCACCAAATACAACTTACCACCATGAGCCAACACGAAAACCACTGATGGTTTTCACATTTGAAAAGCCAAACCACTCCCACCAGCGGATTTGACCTGCATTGAATGCATTAAGGATGATTCATATATTAAAATTAAAACCTTTGATATATTGTTTTTGTGTTTATTTGTGCATTCAAAACTAAAAAAGAACTCCACCCAACTGTATTGAAGCCACCCGACTATATTTAAGCCCCTGCTGATAAATTTCCAATTCAAAATCCAGATTTGACTGCAGATTCTCCTATTTGAAGACTATAAAATCCATTTCTCTACACCAGGACCCGTCTGCAGGAACACACAAAATTTGTAGAAAACCCTTCCAACAATAAAAAACCCGCCATTTGAGGTATTTTTTGACAAACAGACCTGCAATTTTCAAGGTTAAACCATCCATAAGTAAAGTAAAGTTTGAATTAGGAGATTTATCCATAGAAATTGCCCAAAAAATGCCCAAAACAAGCCAAACCCTCGCAAATTTTCCCCAGAAATTGTGTGTTCAAAAATCGCCTCTTCTGAAGCCAATTTCCTTAGTTGTGTTCACTTAAAATCAATTTCAAAGAACAGGGAGGAGGTTGAAGCCCAAATATATCCTGAAAACGCCTTTTTACAAGTCCAAATTATTCATAAAACCCTCATTTTCTGTCTTAAACCAATTTTCATATCTCAGATACCTAATTGAGAAAAGATATCACTTGAAGCTTATCCTTGGCTTATAAATTGATAAATTTATCCTCTGTTTAAAGAAAGCAACTCCTGCAAATAGTTTAAGCTTGCAGAAGTTAGTACAAAATGACTAAAAAAAAATCACAGTTAAAGCTGGAGGTTCTAAACCAACCAAACCTGGAGGATCCAAACCCCCTAAACCTGTAACACCTAAAGATATTAAAGATACTCCAGCCCTCACTACTAAATCCAATGTGTCAGTAAGTCCTCTCCATCCACCTGTAGCTGCTGAAGAAACCATTCCATTAACTGATATGGATTACAAGATTGCTGACCCTGTGGTAGAATTTAACCTTTTAGAAATCCATAATCGGTGCTATGATAAATATTTAGACAAAGATGAAATTCCTATCTGGGAGACTCATTTGCCCCAATATGTAGTTCCTTTGACTCACCCTGGGCAATATCTTGTTAGACTGTGTCAAAATCATTATGAACCAGACCAAAGGGCTATTATTAATGCAGACAGAGAGGTCCTTTTTACAATCACAGCAGAATCCATAAATCAAATGCTGCAATTACCATCTGATCCTCATTTAGTCCCCCTTTCTATTGAATATTTAACTCAGTTGTACTTAAGCCTAGATTTCCCAAAAGGGTTTATGATATTTTAAGACTTTATGCCTTCCCATGTTGACATCCCTAAGTTGAACCCTCCTTATTCAACTGCCAAATTTCCTGAAGGGTCAAGGAATATTATTTCCATGTTATCTTTTATACTGGGATATTTCACAGATGGATTCACTAATGAATCCATTCTTGGATTTCTATCCACTTTATCTCGAGATCAACCCCCTGCACTCATTTTTTATTATGCCAGTTTTATATCAGACAATATTCATCACCAGCTTACCAAACTACCCACTGAAGGGGTTTTAGGTACTCATCATACTTGTTTCATTTGTTTTTATTCTTCCAAGCTAACAATTTTCCAATTTCATTGCAAAAAATGGACTTAGAGGGCCAGCCTCTTTCCATCATCTTTTGGACTTCTTTGCTTAGGAAAGAAGGAAATGATTTTAGTCATATATATTTTTCAGACCTATTCCTCCAGCCAACAATGAATATATTGTACAACGCAGAGCAACCCAGAGTAAATGAATACATGAAAAGAATATTGCAGTTATCAGGACAAAATAATATGGGAGACTGGTTTCTTTATGAAAAACACACAGAGATACAAATTTTTGGCTCAAACTTATTACCTTATAAGTTGCCAAAATACATGTGCATGAGAGTTTTTGCATTGGAATACTTAAGGCAAATTATAAATTTTGACTCCATCAACTTCTTAGCTGCCAGGAAAAAGACCCAATTCAAGCTGAAAAATCAAGTTGGGCCTTTCATCATAAATAATAGAGAAGTAGAAAAGGAAATCACCAAGATACTAGCAGGGTTTAAATTTCAGGAGAGCTTTCCATGGAACTATGATCCTCAAGGGATATTGAGTAATTTAAGGGTTAAATGCAAACTTACACCATTTATACATGAACCTAAGCCATAAATTGAGAAGTTTGCAAATCAGATAGAATGGGTGGAAAACACATTGACAGATACAATCATCAATGCAGAGGCAACAAGAAAAATGGTTTTAACACAGGCCTTGGAAGTTGTAACGCCACTAGAAACTTCAGTTAAAAGAAGCAGAGAAGAACGAACATATATAGCGGAAACAACCACAAAAACAAAATTCAAGTCGATTTACAATAAAAGGCTCAAATTCAGTTCCATAGGGAAAGAAAAGGTAATTGATGTTGAGGATACAAATGAGCCTGAGGTAAGCAATGATGAAGCCATGGTGATAATCAATGAGACTCTTGCAGAGATTGGAAAAGATCAAAAAATAGGTAAAGATGATACCGAGATGATTGAAAAAATATATATGCTTGCTTCTTCCTCACAGACAGCTGAGGAAAAAGACCTAGATATAAAAGAAAAATATAAGCAGATAAAGTAGAAAAATGAGGAAATTAAATCAGAGATATATTCTCAATTCCTCAAGAAAAAACCAGGGAATCAGAATAAGCTATTGACAGCCTTTGACTATTCCACAAAAAAAATGATTATGTCTTTTCTGAAACCAACTACTTCAACACCTAAGACAGTGGCAGACTATAAAAATATTGAGTTTGAAGTAGATACTGAAAATGTGCATGAGCTAGACCAAATAGAATTCCACAGACATAGCTCTGAAATGTTATATTCAATTGTGGTAACAAAGGCTATGAGTGCTAATAAGTTGCAGAATACCATTATCAACATGCAGGATAAAATGAAGCTGGAAAAAGGCTATTTGTATGCTAAATACCTAAGGATTAAAGCCTTAGAGGATTTGATTTTACAGGTGGGATATGATCCTTGAAATGTGCAGGCAGCTGAATTGTTGATTAAGAAAAAGAATGAACATATTGCAGCTTTGAGGAAACAGCTTAAGCTTCCTCAAAGTGAGCACCCACAGACTAAAGAGATCCTTCAAGAGCAAAGTGAAAAATAAGAGATGATGAATCTCATCCTCAAACTAACTGCTCAAATCAAAGAAATGGAATCTCAAATGGACCAACTTGTGCAAGAGAAAGAAACCGTGAAAAAGACTGAGACTCCTATTATTCCTTCAGTAATACTAGTGAATACCACAGTAGTGGCATCTACATTATGAGAAAAGCTAGCACCAAAGGAACCACTAGAAACTTACGTACCAGTGAGTTCAACAACTACTTCAAACACAGAATCTTCCACATCACAGGTCCAACACACAGATGGAGCAGGTCAGATTGTGAAGGCTATGAAGGAAATTTCCTTGAAAAATAATGAAATCAATAGCCTAAAGAAAATGATTGAAAATATTTTATCCACAAGTAAGTTAGCTCAAATAAATGCTAAAACCCATGAGTAGAAGGCAATTAGAATTGGAGAGCAAATTAAGGGATTGCAGAAAGAGCTAACATTCACTGAAAAAATTGCATTTTTCAAGAATTGTTTATGGAAAAACATAATTAAGGCCATTCAAACTCAATGGCCTTCAATTCAGATTATATATGAGCAAAGAGACTTATTGTTAGCAACACAGGCAAAGATTCAGAAGACTAAGGATGAATTAACTGATAAGCCAGCTCAGGCTTTAAAACTCATCATTTTTTTGAACAGCAAGAACAGAGCAGAGTTGGAAGAGTTACAGATACTGGATAGTGTTATTTCCTAAATCTACCTCAGGCTGAAGGAAGGCAGAGTTCAGGGTAACATCAAACCATGCTCAGTCTGGTAGCTAGCCCTACCAGAATAGGAGAGGGCTCTCTCCGGGTCAATCTCAACGAAAAGTAATCAAGAGGGCTTGAGATGACTGAAAAAAAATCTAATTTTAGGCTAGGTATATAAATAAAAGAGTTTGATTTTGATTTTGGGGTTTTTCGTTGGATCAAAGGGAAAGACAGTTTTGGGTGCGGGGATAAGGCCTAGTTTTTGCAGAGTTCTAATTGGGGCAAGGAAGGAAATAGTTTTGATGTTTTAGATTGATTGAATGGATGGATCAGACTGGTGGGGAGCTAAAGAGGTAAAGAGGGTCTCAAGAGTCCTCCTCAAACATATGAAAACATGTAAAATTAAACAAAACTAAAGGCAGAGCAAAGCAAGCTACTGAATTCTACCTTTAACACTGATTTGCTTAATTTAAGAAGAAAGCAGAATGAAAATGGTACAAATAAACATCAATGAACTTACAAATACATGGAGAAAAACACCATCAAAACAAAGAGCCACAAGGATCCCAAAGAGGGCTGCAAACCCTGGTCTATTCCTTTGCCAAAATTGCAGAATGAATGTACAATGAAGTGCTGAGCAATCCTAAATGTCCAACCCTGAAAAATGACTGAGAAAGTACATGATATAGACAAGCCTAACTCCTCCCCATGCCTCTAGGGGTCGAGCTCATAATTCTAGGAGCTGTTTCAACCATATCTAAACTAGGAACTGAAAAATAGGCAATGAAACAACTTGCCTCTATATGCTAGGAAACTGATCCATTCACTCACATTTCACCTTTTGGTGAATGAATCTTCTAGAACAAGTAAAAATGTGCCAAAATTACATCATGTTCATGAAATTACATCAAGGTAGATCAAGAGTTACATTAAAAAGTGAAACTGGCCAAAACTAGGCGAAATTCTGAGCTGCTGAGTGAAAAATAGGCCAAAAATCTCTATGCGCCGCGCCCAAAATCTCTATGCGTAGCACAAATTTGGAGCTGATTTTGAGGCCCTTCCCGAAGTCAAAATTGAGCTCATGATAGCTCGTTGGAAAGCCTTGCCTGTCTAATTTCCAACCCAAGTGGAAGTTCTAGATTTAATTTCCATTTTCTTCTCCAAAACTTCAATCTCCCAACACTTCTTCCTGTGGGTGCAAAAAGTGGTAGAAAGGCCATTTTTAGGGTGTTTTTGACCCTTTAGGCAACCCAGAACTTGATGAAATCCTTAGGTAATCCATGAGCATACATAAAGTTTCATAAAAAATCCAGAAATTTAAAGTTTCCCCCCTGAAGAGCTACCAATTATAAGCACGCGCAAGGTGGCACTACGCGTTGGGCAGGAAAATCTGTTTTGTGACCCAAAAATTCAAAAATGACAAAATTTTCTCCAAATTCCTTGAAATTTGGGCTGAAGGTCCCTCATAGAGTGCTATGCTCAGCCAAAGAATCTTCGACCAAAATTTGGAGCCTATCATGCCTTTTACGCCACCTCAGTGCCCTCCTTAGCCTTGCTTTCAGGATCTTGATCTTCGCTTTGAAAACATGTGTGCACGCCCAATAGTGATTCTTCATGTGTCTAAGCATATTCTTCTCCTTGTTTTCCTTCTCCAACAGCTTCTCAAGATGAATGTTGACTCTCTCAAGCAAAGTCTCTCTAACGGCCTCAATCTCGCGCTCAATAGGTGTCATCTCGGATGGGCTTCTTCGGGCAGCTTGCCGGTCTTCACGGATGTTTTGCAACTCCATGATCGTCTGCTGATCCTATAACTGTTTTTTCTGCTGCTCCAAATATTTTATGACTCATTGAGCTCTCTGCAACTTTTCGGTCAATGTGTTGATCTCAGTTTTCTGCTCCTGAATGATCTCCCTCAATTTTGAGCTTGGAGAGCTCAAATCCACATCAATCAATGTGAAATCAGTATCCTGACCTCTTGAAGGGCCCTCCTCCTTCATAGGCCTCTTTCCTCTGTCCTGTACCTGTACCTCTGCTAATGACGACAGAAACGAGACCCCTTCCACCCCATGTGGAGATAGTACTCGTCGGGCTGCTGCAAATAATGCTCTCATGCCTCTCTGATAAGTAACAACCACTGGCACACTGATAGGCTCTGTCTCGGGACCTTGAAACTGATGTGAAGGCTCACCCGCATCATGAAAAATATCTGGAGGAGGCTGAGGGGCTGTGAAGAAGTCACGGGAAATGAAATCTTCCCATGCAATGCCCTGTAATCCGAGCTGATGTATGACAATGATCTTGATGAGCGTATAATGATAAATGTTGTTGTATTGCTGCTCGGGGGTCTTCTTCTGCATAAGAGTAGTCATCCTCTCTATGTTTCGGCACATGAAATATGGAGTGTTCATCATCTTTACTCTCGTGAAATGCATCAACAACCTGATGTGGTATGCATAGAGGCGTGAGAATCGGCCCTCACAACTAAAGTATCTAATAATGAGTCTCATCAATGGCGCATATGATTATTTCAGGAACTGGAATGGGAATACCCTGCTGAGCTGCCTCACATAGCTAGGCCTAATGTATGGCTCATAATGTACTCTATCCACCTGCTGTTCTTTGTTCCACTCTTCACCTACATTTGGTATTCCTGTTGCCTGAGAAATGGTTTCTGGTGTCAAGGTGAAATTTACACCAGTAAGAGTCACCTGACCATCATGCAAATGTAAAACAAACAACCCAGCCAACTCCTGATGATTCTGAATCTGAGCAATCCTCTCACAATACTGATAGCATGACTGCTCTCGGAAACATGCCATGGAAAGTGGGCAGGCCTGCAACTGAGTCAATGAGGTGGGCTCTTCTCTCACGTGTTTTCCACCTTTACAAGGCCTTCTCGGTGCATGTAGCTCTGTCGTAGAGTCACTGTCTTGTTCATATGATGAATTTGTGTCCATCTCCATGGTGCTGCAAGGTGTATATCAAGTGTATGTTTGGTTTGTTGAAAATGACAAATTGGTGCCTTTGTTTCAATTGCCAAAATATACCAAGTAGGAAGGGGCTATGGTAAATAGGGACAGTGGGTATAGTGGACTATCAAGTGAAATTAGAATGCAATAACAGTCACTTGACTGTGTTTTAGGAATGTGGAGTTTGGGGATTTAGGAATTTTGAAAATGATATGGGAGAGTGATGGTGATGGGGAATTGTAGGGTTTAGAGATAGGGATAATGGGAATGAGTGATAATAGGATTATAAGGGAATAGGAGAGGGGTCTTATGATAATATGACAGTGATGAGAAACATAGGTGAAAAATGGAATGGGAGTGTTTTGGCACCAAAGTCAAGTTTTAACACCCAAATTCAAACCCTAGGAGCAGTTTTTAACCAAATGATAGGGTTTATAATTTCACCAATCAAACTCTCCAAACCAATCTTGAAACAACTCCAAACACAAGCTATTGGCAATGGAAAAAGCTCACAAACTTACTTGGAGCAAAAGAGTTTGAGTCGTTTGGAAAATTTTGGAAGCAGTGATGAAATTCTGCTTGGTAGCTCTGTGCGTCGTGTGCACAACCCAGTGCGCCGCGCTCGTTGAAAGATACACGGTGATGTGCGGCTGTATGCGCTGCGACCTCCTTGTGCACTGCGCCTTCTCCCAACACGCTGCACCTGCAATTTTCACCACAGTCTCAGCCTCAAACACAAGCTTTCGCTCCTCCATGATTTTCCTTTGGGTATTTGACAACTTCTTGCATGCAAATGACATTTGAATGGTGAAAATATCTTGTATAGTCATGGATTTGATTTTTGTTTTGCAAAAACCCACTTTCTTGTGTCTCAACTTTGGCACTTTTCACTTTTTAATACAAACTTTGTTTTTCTTGTTTCCACTTTGATTATTTGACTGAAATGACGAAACTCTTGTCTATTTTTTGTAGGGATGACTGGCACGGAATTTGGCAAAGGTGACCAGGGCTGCGCCTGAATATTTTGACAACTAAAAAAATTTAAAAATATACATGGCATTTACTACAAAGGACAAAATGACGATTTTTTCAAAACAGAGTTTTGAAGAAAAGTCACGATCAAGCAATATGACAATGAAATTTTGCGATGAAAACTTATTTTGAGCCTCCCTCATGTGCTTTCTGGCATTATTAGTCATTTTGAAAACTAAACCCTAGACCTAATGACTGAAAACCCTAAAAGACTCTTTGCCCACCAAAATACCAAACATTGACTGCCATTGACTGGAAATGATTTTGAAGGACTTTGATGAACAGACCTGAGCTAGCAGGTACAAGACACGAGGGACATGAGCGACAAGACCCTTCCGTCAGAAGACCGATGCTCCTAATGGAATGCAAATGACTGAACTGAATGAGACACATAAAAATGAAATGAAACAAAAGAGATTTTTGATCTCTGACGGAGGGATGAACAGACCGACTCTAACAGATAGAACAAAGACCATTTTGCAGATTAAAAAGGTAGTAACAAAGAAAAATTTGATGAACTACCTAGAAGAGAAGTGTAAAGCAATGAATATTTTCATAACAAAGTTTATGGTGAAGTATACAAACTTGAGAAAGAAGGGTTTGCTAGATATTCATGTCTTTAATGAGAAATTAATGCCCCAGAAAGATTATGATAACAAAATCAGAGAATTTGCCAAGGAGAAAGTAAGTAAACCATTGCCACAAGGCACTCCTACAGGTAAAGTCATCCTCCAACACTTTCAAGATTTTTTCTTTCTTCAACATGAGATCAAACATATTTTTGTGTTTAAGCCCAATTTTGCTAAATACACAGAGGCAGATGAGAATTTTAGAAAGCTGAAGAATGTAAAAATTCCCAGTGAAGAACAATGGCGGGCATTTACAGATTTAATGTGAAAAGCAGAGGTAAAACAGTGAAGAAAAACACACTAAAAATAGTCAAACAGAAACAGTGAAATAAAGAGATAGTCAGCTAATTTTTTACTACAGTAAGACATATTTTTCAGCAGTAAAGAGTGAAATATCAGTCAAAGTGTATCAGTGTTTAAAGAAGCAGCGTTAAAGAGTATTAGAGGAAAGTGTGTTAGCCAAGGCAACTCAAACTAAAGATATTTTCTAGTAGCCAACAAAGCAGGACATCAAATCACTCAAAGCTACTTGATTAGATAAAGTAGTTCTATTTATTTTGGATAAGTGGACAACTTGCTGATTTGTTAAGCAACTGTCCCTCTTATTTTGTAAAGATATTTTATATTTCCTAAAGATATTCCTGCATTTCTCTAGGATATTTGTAACTACATTTTGTATAAATACTTCTACATTTGAAGTATTTTGGGTGGAATAAAATTGGTAGACTTTACTATAGACTTTTTACTGAAACATTGGAGGCTATTATGTGTTGATTTCGAAGTAGCAGTCTGGACAAAGCTAAACTGGCATCATAATTCAGGATCCCTATGATAAGATGATGAGTAAAGTACTTTCTTCTTGTCATTATTTTCTTTCTTTAGTTTCATGCATTCCATTATATATGTTTGTTAAATCTTAATGAGTAACTAGGAATATTACTACAGGCTAGTCCTTTACTCCCAGTTTTTAACTGGTTACCATTTAAATGTTTTCTGCTGATTTCTGATTCTAGGAATTCTTAATTGCTCCTACTCCCATTTGACCCCTACCTCCTTCTTCCACTTTCTGGATCAAAGGATCCTTCATAGCCTTTTATCCCGATCATACCATTTCACCAAAAACACTTTTCCCAAATATCTGAGGGTTATCTATCTTGCCCTGAATACATTTGTATCTTTTTGGCCTTGAATTGTAGTGTTGCTAGCTAGATTTAGACTCCATAGCCCAATGGACAAGTAGATTTCTCTCTAGTTTACCTCTAAGTGATTTTTTCCCACCAAAACCTTTAAAAACAAAACCAATTGTTCTATCATAACTAGCCTAAAATCATAAATAAAAAACAAAGATAAATCTTAAAGAGAGAGCCCTGTCTGAATTCTAGGAAGGCTAGATCCTAGGATTTGAAGTAGGTTTGTGGTTACCTCGGACTATTTCTCTTGAACCTGGAGAAATTACTGAGTGATAACAGTGCCTTCTGGTGCATTGTACAACACTTGAGTTTGGCCTGGCGAAAGATACGCAGTGCCTTAAGGAGCATTGTATACCATCTGAGATTGACCTTAAGGGATATAAGTGACACCTTGGGGTGCACTATATACGACCTAAGATTGACCTCGAGGAAGATAAGTGGTGCCTTGAGGCTGAACGGGTTGTCCTTCCGGAGCAGGTTGACCAGGATACTGAGATTGGACAGGCTGTCCCTACTGAGCAGGTTGGCCTAGATACTGAGGGCCACCAGCTTTTCCTTGTGGAAAAGGTTGGCCTGATGGTTGAGACAGGCCAGGTTGCGCTTGAAGACCAGGTTGACCTGGCGCAGGACCGTAGGGTTGTCCTTGTTGTACAAAAGTTTGGCCTTATTGAACGTAAGCTGGATGTTGTTGCACAAAAGGTTGTCCCTGTTGGTGATATACTTGCCCCCTAGGGAAATAAGATGCACCCTATTGAACATGAGATGGACCAGCAAAACTGAAGAGTTGTCCTTGTTGGGCCAAAGGTTGTCCCTGGTAGGGTTTCCCTTGCGGACCATAAGGTTGTCCTTGTGAACCGGAGGGTTGTCCCTGCTGGATCAAAGCTTGTCCCTGGAAAGGTTGTCCTTGTGAACCAGGGGGTTGTCCCTGTTGGTATGTGAACTGACTGGGGTCAATCAGAGGCAAATAGACGAGATTACTGTACGCATCATAATGGTGTGGAGGATTGCAAGAGGTTGCTAACTACTGAGAAACCTGAGGGATAGAATTCTGCTGCTGAGGACCCTAAGAGGTAGAATACTGTTGTTGAATGGACAACAGATACTCATCGAATGTATAACCTCTAGGAATGGAAGTGGAAACCATAGGTGTAGTACAAATAGGTGGAATTTCCACAACACAAGGTTGTGATCCACACATGGTGGGCCTAACAGGTATCCTGGGATTGATAAAAATATAACTACGGATAATAGAAGGCCCCGATGATGACAGAGTCATACTAACAATCGGTGCAAATGAAGCCACACAGACAGTGGGTTGGATAGGTACAAAGGTTACGATAATCGATGTCATAGGAATCGAGGGTGATTCCCTTGATACTAAGACAACTGAGCTCACGGAGGGAGTTGACGTATTAGACCATATTGGATCCTGATATAACGATTGAACGCCAGAAATGATCTGAACCAAAATTTGATAACCACGTGGGAGAGACACTGGTTGTGAAGAAGGTTCATCTAAGACATAAGGAAAGTTGTCCGAAGGGAGCTGATAATCTCCTGTAGAAACATAAAGCTCTTCACTACTAACAGGACTCAAAGAATCCATGTCAGATGAAGATATTTTATCATGAAAAAGACGACGAACAGTGCCGAGTAAGGCAGTAGACTATTGTGTAACAATGGAGAATAAAATAAAGGTTGCTTGGCGAAAAGATGCAGATTCTATTGCTTTGCTTACTTGTCCATTTTTCCAAGCTTGTTGACGCCCACGTCCTAACCAACTTCTCTCTTCAAAAATTATGTTATTGTTGAATTGGGGACTTTTGTCTTAATTGGGTGGAACTCAATGGACATAATGGTTATGAACATGTCTTTCTTCCTAAATAGTCATAGGATTAAATATAGAGGGGGTAGCGTATCTACATCTCTATATACATAGAAATCAAATCGCCGCATGCAAGGGTTACCTCTTGAGGTATCTATTACATTGCTAATGTAGCAAACTGGTTTGTCAGCTGAGGGGCAACTATATTTCTTGTTAGGAACCTTTGTTGTTCCTATATTGACTAGCAGTTTCTGTGTGACTCAACTTATTGTGAGATTTCTTAAACAAGAAAACAAGTTGTGCCTCTCGAAAATTAGAATGATATGAATATGCTGGTTTCTTTTGTTGATTCTTATCATGGGTATTTTATTTTCCCATCAGTCCTACATGATTTTTATATTTAATATCATGTTGGAGCCTCTGAAAATGCGGACTTCAGGTTTATTGTCTCAAAAATTATCTTTATCTGCTACTTTTTTTTATTCTTATCATGGGTGTTTTCTCTTCTTGTCAGCTCTACATGGTTTGGTGCAACTGCAAGCCTTAGGAAATACAGGATACCCAATCAATATATTTTGTTGAATATATCAAGCATGATTTTAATCTGTTGGCTCCTCTTGTTGACTCTTACTATATATGAGTATTTTATTTTTTTCAGCTCTACATGGTTTTGTATTGTGCCAACGATCCCTCGGATATTCTGGACCTTTTCCCATGATGTCAGTGGCCATTTAATTGCACCAAGTATTTATTGTGTCATTTTACAGTACTACTTATTTTTTTGCAGCTTAAGATAGAAGAGGTTTTAGAGGCTTTTAAAACTTCCCTATAGTCTAAAAAGGATTGATTTTGTTTCATTGACGTCATTGTACACAAGGATGATACAGGAAATGAGTTGCTTGAATGGGGGTCCAAGGTCTCGCCAGAAAACAATAGGCTTCCAAATCATCAGTAAGGGGGATTTTAAAAGTTGAGCAATCATAAACACTTTCTACATCCCATGTTTGAGATTTCAATATTTTTTTGTCGTCTTCTTGGTCCTTATGTTCTAATCATCTCATATATCTGAATTTTGATGATCTAGCAGATCTGATGTTTGCTTTATTTTCACACAATCAAGGTGAAAATAACAGTAAAAATATAATATTTCTTAATCAAGGTTTGTAACATATTGTTTAAAGCTGGTGAAATTTCAAGGAATAATGTCATGTCATTCCCCAACCTAATTATTCAAAGAGATGTTTTTTTGTTTCTTTTTCTAGAGTCTATTTATCTTTTCTTCTGATAGTCCCTCAAGGAGATGGTAGGTAGACATAAATTCACCTCTTTTGTGTTTGACATTCCCAAAGAGGGATGTTAGGCAAAGATAAATTTTCTTGGGAGGCTGAAATTCACCTCTTTGGGTTCTACCAATCCCTGAAGGGATGTTGGAAGAGAAATTTTCTTGAGAGGTAAGCCACATCACATGATGATTAGGGCCATTTACATTGAAGATTTAACAAGGAATTTGGGGTTAGATTTTACTTACATATTTGAATTAAAAGAAGTGAATTTTACAGTAACCACATTACAGGATGATTAAGGTCATTTACATTGAAGGTTATTTCTAAAAATATTGTTTTAACACCAGTTGCTTTGAGAGGGCTGGGGTCTGGACCTAAAAATATACACCATTTATACATTATAATTCCATGTTATTTTGTATCCCTGAGTTCTAAGTTACATATAATGCTGAAGTTTCACCAGCTCATAATAAATTTTTTTAATTTTTCAAATTCGTTTTTGACTTGCAAGGCTCAGTGCAAACATCCAAGCCTTTTTAAGTGCCACTTCAAACCTCCTCCAAGCTCCCTATATGAAAGTAACTAGCTAAAATAAAAGTCTAAACATATCAAAACCAATCTCTTTGTTTATTGTCTTTTCACAGGTTTTGATGGATCTCCCATGTGTGGAATGTATCCTTTCTTGTGTATCCAACTAGGGTAAATAATTTCAATATCTTAGTAGAGCGTAATGGACATAGAAATAATTCTTTAATTACCTTCAATATGTATTTATTATATCTTGCCAGATTCTTGTAACAATTTTATTTTATTTTTATTTACACACACACACACACACACACACACACACACATATATATATATATATATATATATTTTTGTTGTCAATCTGGTAGCCTATCTTGCCGTACACTCAAGCTCTAGATAAGTTTGCAACACACATCCAATAGGTAACCTGCTGTCTTGGATGTTCTATGTTGTCAAATTTTGTGTACTTGTGCCTTCATTGCCTGAGATAATGATATTAAGCTATTTTTCTATATATTGCAACAACTGAGATCATAATTTTGACCTTTTGTTATTGATATGAATCTATTCTTCTATATATTGCTTAGGATGGAAAGTAAAATGGGAAGGGGGTTTCTATTAATGGTGTGCCCCTCAATTTTGGATAGCCTGACACAAATGGACAACACATATTTTACTAGTTAATTCATCATGTGAGACGCATAGAGAACAAAATAAAGGTTTTTTTGGCAAAAAGATGCAAATTCTATTGGTTTTCTTCCTTGTCCATTTTTCCAACCTTGTTGATGGCCACTTCCTAACCAACTTCTCTCCTAAAAAATTATGTTATTGTTGACTTCGGGACTTTTTTCTTAATTGGGTGAAACTCAATGAACATAATGGTTAAGAACATGTCTTTCTTCCTGAAGAGTCATAGGCTTAAATCTAGAGGGCGTAGCGTATCTACATCTCTATAGAAATAGCAGTTAAATCACCACATACAAGGGTTAACTCTTGCGGTATTTGTTGCATTGCTAATATAACAAACCAATCTATCAGCTGAGGGGAAACTATATTTCTTGTTAGGAACCTTTGTTGTTCCTATATTCACTAGCATTTTATATGTTACTCAACCAAGTGTGAGACTACTTAAACAAGAAAACCTGTCGTGCCTCTCGAAAATTAGAAAGATCTGAATATGCTGGTTTCTTTTGTTGATTCTTATCATGGGTATTTTATTTTCCCATTAGTCTGACATGATTTTTAGATTTCATATCATGTTGGAGCGTCTGAAAATGTGGACTTTAGGGTGATTGTCTCAAAAACAATATTTATTTGCTACTTTCTTTTATTATTCTTATAATGGGTGTTTTCTCTTCTTGTCAGCTCTGAATGGTTTGGTGCTACTGCAAGTCTTAGGAAATGTAGGATGCCCAATCAATCTATTTTTTTGAATATCTCAATCATTATTTTAATCTGTCAGCTCCTCTTGTTTAATCTTATTAGATATGATTATTTTATTTTTGCCAGCTCTGCATGGTTGTGTATTGTGGCAATGATGCCTCGGATATTCTAGGCCTTTTCCCAGGATATTAGTGGCCATTTAATTGCACCAATTATTTATTGTTTCATTTAACAATACTACTTTTTTTGCAGCTTAAGACAAAAGAAGAGGTCGTAGAGGCTTTTAAAAATTCCCTATAGCCTAAAAAGGATTGATTTTTTTTCATTGACGTCATTTCACACAAGGATGATACAAGAAATGAGTTGCTTGAGTGGGGGTCCAAGGTCTCATCAGAAAATAGTAGGCTGCCAAATCGTCGGTTTAGGGGATTTTAAAAGTTGAGAAATTAGTAACACTTTCTACATCCCATGTTTGATATTTCATTATTTTTTGGTCATCTTGTTGGTCCATATGTTCTAATCACCTCATATATCTGAATTTTGATGATCTAGCAGATCTAATATTTACTTTATTTTTACACAATCAAGGTGTGCATACAACTAAAACTATAATATTGCTGCATCAAGGTTTGTAACATTTTGTTTAAAGTTGGTGAAATCTCAAGGAATAATGTCATGTCATTCCCCAACCTAATTATTCAAAGAGATGATTTTTTGTTTCTATTTCTAGAGTGTATATATCTTTGCTACTAACAATCACTCAACGAGACACTAGGAAGACATAAATTCACATATTTTGTATTTTACATTCCATGAGAGGGATGCTAGGCAAGGATAAATTTTCTTAGGAGCCTGAAATTCACCTCTTTGAGTTCTAACAATCCCCGAAGGGATGCTGGAAGAGAATTTTGCTCGAGAGGGAAGCCACATCACAAGATGATTAGGGCCATTTACATTGAAGATTTAACAAGGAATTTGGTGTAGGTTTTAACCCTGAACAGAAATTATCTACACACGAATCTTATAACAGAAAATAAACAATAGCGAGAGCATAAAACATAAAACAGATAAACACGGAGATTTTCCCCTGGATCCCAAATCGGGACGACCAGCTTGATTTTTCATTATATTCCTTTTAGTGTTACAACACATATATATACATGCCGAAGCATACATAAACCCCAACCCATTAACCCTGGATTAGAACATAACCGTAGTTCCCTTGACCGGATCTACAAAATACCAGGGGCCGAAAACCATCATACCCCAAAACCATGTGAAAACTCATGCACAAAACATGGGTGGGTCCGCATATGAGTGGGACCGCATACCAAAAACAATTTCGGCGGGGCGCTGCTCCGGACCCCGACAGGGGGGGCTGCCGCCCCCCCTGTGACCCCCCTACTGCGCCCGGTGCAACGTACATCGCATTGGGATAGTCGTGGAAAGAATATAACACATACCCAACATTCTCCCACTTGTTGTTTTCTTTCCACAAGGGGCCACAGGAGAGCTTAGTCATTGGGCCAATTCTTCAACACCCATTGTTTCTCTACACCAAGAGAACTTCTGAGTGCTCACAGACTTCGTTAATGCATCTGCAACATTCTTCAAAGTGTCTACCTTTACCAACAACACCCTTTTAGCTTCAACCATATCTCTAACAAAGTGATATTGAACATCAATGTGCTTCGTCTTTAAATGATAAGCAGGGTTCTTAGCCAAGAAAATTGCACTTTGGCTATCACAGTCTATCCTTATAGCTTGCGCGTGGGGATAGTCGTGGAAAGAATATAACACATACCCAACATTTGGGGTTAGATTTTACTTAGATATTTGAATTAAAGGAAGTGCATTTTACAATAACCACATCACATGATGATTAAGGTCATTTACATTGAAGGCTATTAATAACGATATTGTTTTAACACCAGTTGATTTGAGAGGGCTAGAGTCTGGACCTCAAAATCTACACCATTTTTACATTATAATTCCATGTAATTTGTATCCCTGAGTTATGAGTTACATATAATGTTGAAGTTTCACTAGCTCGGAATCAATTTTTTTAATTTGTCAAATTCGTTTTTGACTTGCAAGGGCTCAGTGCAAACATCCAAGAATTTTTAAGTACCACTGCAAACCTCCTCCAAGCTCCCTATATGAGAGTAACTAGCTAAAATCAAGGTCTAAATATATCAAAATCAATCTCTCTGTTTATTGTCTTTTCACAGGTTTTGTTGGATCTCCTATGTGTGGAATGTATCCTTTCTTGTGTATCCAGCTAGGGTAAATCTTTTCAATATATTAGTAGAGCGTAATGGACATAGAAAGACTTCTTTAATTACTTTCAATATGTATTTATTGTATCTTGCAAATGTGGACTTCAGGCTGATTATCTCAAAAATGATCTTTATCTGTTACTTCTTTTTTTATTCTTGTCATGGATGTTTTCTCTTCTTGTCAACTTTGCACGGTTTGGTGCAAATACAAGCCTTATAAAATGTAGGCTTCCCAATCAACATATTTTGTTGAATGTATTAAGCATGAATTTAATCTATTGGCTCCTCTTATTGACTCTTATTATATGGGAGTATTTTATTTTTGTTAGCTCTCCATGGTTGTGTATTGTGGCAATCATGCCTCGGAAATTATGGACCTTTTCCTAGGATTTCAGTGGCCATTTAACTTCACCAAGTATTTATTTTGTCATTTAACAATATTACTTCTTTATGTGCAGCTTCATATGGAAGAAGAGGTTGTAGAGGCTTTTAAAACTTCCCTAGAGCGCAAAAATGATTTCTTTTGTTTCATTGAATTCATTGTACACAAGAATGATACAAGCAATGATTTGCTTGAGAGGGGGTCCAGGGTCTTGTCAACAAACAATATGCCACCACATCATCAATAAGGGGGCTTTGAAAAGGAAAACAATTAGAAACACTTTCTACATCCCATGTTTGAGATTTCATTCTTTTTTTCTGGTCATCTTATTGGTCCATATGTTCTTATCATCTTATATATTTGAATTTTGATTTGAGGTTGAGTTGTGGCTTTCCACTTTCTGTTTCTGGTTAGCATGTTTAGTGTCATATTTTGCAACAGGAGACAGAGCCTATTTTTTGAAATATTAATAAAAAAACATATATTTTTTGTTATGGTTCTTAGAACTAGAAAATCTTTAAATTTTTCCCATCTTTTAGCTACATATATTACCAAGAATGATATAACTAAGGGATATACTTAAAACTGATATATTCAAGAAACTATTACTCTGTTATAGTGATTTTTTATTAAACTTGATATTAGGGAATGATGATGTTAAATTTTTTTTGGGCTGATCGAATTAAACATATGCCACAATGGTTTTGTATCAAACTTGATATTAAGGAATGTGGATGTTTAAAATTGGTTGGCCAATATAACAGATTTAATCAAACACCTATTACTCTGTTATAGTGGTTTTGTGTCAACCTTGATATTAATGAATGAGGTTGTTCTATGTTATTTTTGTTGTGGTCTAGTGGTATGCCAGTGGGACTCCACAATGGTAGAGTGGGTTTAATTCCCACTACCTTTCTTGTAGACTGTTGAGGGGTTTCAATCATGCTGTTGGGTGGGTCTTGTAAACAGAAAAAGATTGATTATGTTCAATGACATAGGTTAGAAAATATCTTTTTAAAAAGTGAGACGAATGCATATTTTCAACAGGATCAGAGAAACAACAGTAACGCAGGCTTAGAGATCATATCATAAATAGTTTTGGAAGGGTGCCACTGTCACAAAAGATGTGATATGTAATATTTGGTTTCATTTGTAATCAGAATTTTACTACTTGTTTTGAAATATGATTCTCTTGATATTAAATGGTATCATTACATGTGTTTTTTGCATGTCAGGTATGTTTTTGATGGAAAGCCCCCAAATTTGAAAAACAAAGAACTTGCAAAGCAGTGAGCTTTTCTTTACTTATAAGATACAATATAGTTTGGTTGCTTCATAGTCATTCAAATTTGATATCTCCGGAGTCTATATATTTCATATAATGTCCTTAATATGATTAAATTCTCACTGAGTTCCTCATTTATGAGTAATCTTGCTTAGCACTGCCTTTTTTGTTTATGCATGGATATTCTCAGCCAGAAGATGCAACAAAAGAATTAGGTGAAGTCACTGAGGTATATTTTATGCAAACTATGACATAGTGCTTTACCTTAAAGCTGCTCATAATTTTATGTTCCTATCAATGCATTTTTTATAAATTTCATGCTGAATCTGGAACATGATCTATGTATTATAGATAGGGATCAAGGAGGATATTGAAAAGTACAATAAGCAAATAGTAAAGGTGTGTTAAATCATTTTTTTATTGCCATTCTCATGGAGTTTAAGGAAATTAAAAAAATCTATGATGTTGTTTGTGACATAGATATTAGACACAGGCCTCATTTGGATAGTCGTTGGCAAAGATATTAGACACAGGCCTCATTTGGATAGTCGTTGGCAATTGTATGCTATTTATTGTCTAGGTATTTCTGTTTAGGTATTTGATATCAGGTTCTTTTAATTTTATGTATTTCACATATGTAAGTCAAACTTTACCTTGAAAAAACATGCAACTGTCAGTTATCTTTTGAATAATTAAATTTCTAAGAAAATTATGATGTTATTGAATTTAAAAGGACTCCTTTACATATCTTTGTTGTACTTTAAAAACTTGATTAATGAACACAAATGATTCTTAGTTTGCTGCTCCAATACTTTTGCAACATGAGGACCCTTTGTTAATAAATTTACCAGATTGGTGAGGGAGGACAAAGTGTCCATGAATTAGTACTAGGTGGGATGACCCACGCGTCATCATTATCATACATTTCCTCCTACAATCACAATTTGATTTATTTTGTTCTTTCATTTATTGCTATTCATTTTCACAATTGGTCAAAATGATATCTTTTTTAACATTTCCAAAAAGTTTTATTAAATGTGGTGTGTCATTTTAGTGATCATATTGTTGTAGGATGAAATCAGAAATCCTCAACAATTAGTATGACACTTTGATATTTATTAAGCTTGCAAATAAAGAGGCTCCATAAATACAAGAATCACAAGGTAATTAACATATATTTACAATCATAGTGGGATTAATATTAATTGGTTGAATCCTCAACATGTTATATTCCATGTTGATATTTATGAAGTTTGTAATTGTTGCTTTTAATCTTGCAGAGACCATTTGTTTACCTAGTAGATGGTTGCTTTTCCAAGTACATGAGGCAGTACCATTAAAATCGTCACATGATAAAGCATGAAGGAAAGTTATTTATGTGCCCAAAAGAGGACAAAAAACTGTAGATATTATCTATGTCTAATATGAAATGTCATATGAAGTAGCATAAAGAGAGAGGCGAGTCATGAAAGAGTCTAAATTTACAATCTAGAGAAGTGAAGAAGTATCCTTGCCAAAAACCATGTCGTGGGTAGGTTTTTAAAAGTCCATGAAGGCTAGTGAAGCACTTGGATGATGTGCATTGTAAGTATATACACCCTTACTACAAATATTTCTCTTTTGTGCACTAGAACTAAGTGTTTGATTACTACTCAGAATTATGGGCCTAGAGGTTTGAGTCTTGGTTTTTTTAAGCATTTGATATTTTCTGCTTATTTATATTTCTATACCTCTAGATGAGATATTGAGTGTAGGGGAAAAACCATTTTCCCATAGATATTTTCCAAACTCTATATGGAATTTGTTTTGTAGTGAAATTATTAATTGGTAGGTCTAGATTTTGGAAAATGAGTTGATTTTTTAGAGTACCTTTAAGATATTTATATGAAGTGTAATCTACATGGTAACAGGAAAATGGTTGATTGTTTTGGTATTCATTTGATATCCAAAGAAATAAAGAAGTTACAATTCTCCATCTGGTAGGGTTGATTTATAGCGAAAATTATAAGAGATTTAAAGCTTGTATATTAATCTAGTCTTAACATGGTTTTTCCCCTGTGTTGATGTGATAGAAATCTCCCATGATCTAGTACCAACCTTGTCTGTGGTTTTAGTGCTATGCACTTAGCACTCACTTTTTCTCATTGTAGTTATCTACACATTGTCTGTAATAATTCCAAGCCTTACTATTATTACAATGGCTAGGATTTTGTTCTGTATAAGACACCTAATTGTTAATGCTAGGTGTGTCTGTTGTGAATGCTTCCACATGGTCAATGTGATTGTGATACAACGCTAGTTTATAAGAAATTATTTAGAATTATGAACCACAAGTTATGCTAATCATGGTGGTATCAGAGTTCAATTCCTTGCATTGATACGATAGCATAATCCATAGCTCTGGTACTAACACTACTAGCAGTTTTGGTGTGACTCTTTATGAGCCTTGTTTGTTTTGTAGTTGATTTGCTTATGATAATTGCAAATCTCACTACTACTGTAGCATACCAGTTTATTGGGCCCTTTTTGGTTTGAGAATGCTATGTCCATAATAATTACAAGTATTAATACTACCTGTTGGGGTTCCCATGTTTTGGCCAGGTTGACAAGACCAAAAGATGAGACAAAATAGAACCACTTTCAGACCTTAGGATCTAGCCCTCCTAGGTCCAGAGAGGGATCTCTCTATATGAGTCAAAGTGTATGTCTTTGAGGCTCTAAGATATGATTTTAGGCTAGTTATATGCACAAGGTTTATTTTATTTTTTATGTTTGGTTGTTGGGAATCAGGAAAGAAGGGTCCGATATGAGACAAGGATGAGCAAAGAGGAAGTTAGACAAAGGTAGATAACTCAGAGAACATCAAGACCATTGGGCAATGGAGTCAAGAGAGGATTTACTTGTGTTCAATGTGCAAGCTTTCAGTTGGGCTAGTCATCCAAAGCATTTGGATCTTAAAGATGATATTGAATGGAACATTAAGGACTGAAAATGAAAGGAGGAGAACCATCCAATTCTGTCTATAGATCAGGCCAGAGGTCATTTAACTCCAGACCTGCTTGGAAAAAATCAGAGGCAATACAAGGGATCTTAGAAAGGCTTAATTGAGATGGAAAGATCCTAGTGAGGCAGAGATAAGGTTCTTGACCTCCCAGTGTTCTCAACTCATCCAACTAAATCCTAGCAAGAACATCTAAACATAGATTTCTTCAATTTATACATCAGAGAGCAGGCAATGACATCCACTACACTGGTTAAATCAATTGAAATCAATATTCAGATACACATAAAAGCAGAAAACATAAAAGGCTGGGAGAGCAGCAAAATAAGGTACCTATCAGGGGTAAATCTTATGCCAAACTTCTGATGCGAGCCAGTAGAAATGGAATGAAATGAAATCAAACACAGAGATAGGAAAACATCACCAACTGCTTTAGATCAGGATCCAAAGAAATATGCTTGTCATATCAAAAACAACACCAATCAGGTACATCATTGCCCACAGCTTGAACATTCAGTCTGAATACATCAAATCTCAGCCTATCTTACAATATTACACAGAGAACTTGTCTCAAGAGGAAAATGCTTACATTTCTCTGATATCTCATCAACAACCAATACAATAAGTTCCTTCCTGAGTTTTATAGCTGCAAGAGAGCAGAGGAGGTAGGTGAAGAACTAAATGAGGAATTAACACTCAGAACAGAGAAAAGGCCTAAAGCCCCTTCTGTTTTAACTCCTGCGCATTGATTTCTGGCTTTCTCCGGGTAAACGAATGATCGTCTTCGGCTTCCATTTACTCTGGTTTGATCTTGATGTACTCTGGCTGCAACAGTACTCTGTGGTACTGTGGGTAAATAAACAAACTAGTAGTAAAAATGGAATGGTCTCCCATACTTGTGCAGCAAATGCTCTGAGAGCTTCGGATTGTGTTCTAGGCGGAAAAATCCTCTATAGCACGACATATAGTCGAAACAACATGGGAAACCTGTCCTTCTTTGGAGAAGTGCATTCTGCTGATGTGGAAACCTATCATTCATTAATTCCTTTGCCTCTGTCAGTGGAAAACTTACTGTTGTATCAACACTCTGTGACCCTGGCGGTATTTTTACTTCTATACCCTGCAGAACACGCAAGTGGACTCAGAAAACAATGCAATGGGAGGGTGGATGAAATGGTAGCGCGGCGGCGGCGGAGTGATGGCTTTCACACAATGGTGGCGAAATGCAAACGGAAGGGTGAAAACTCATGAATAATAGGGTTTCGGTGGTCACATGCAGCGCGGACCATTAGATCCTGGTCTGGGAATGAAAATCGACGGCGGAGATCAATCGGATGGACGGCCCTATGAAACATAACGGGACGTGGGACCTTCAATGGAAAACATGAGACTTTAGTTAAAAAACCAAAATACAAAGGAATCGGGTGGAAATATTATGAAAATACGCGGAAGCGACTGTAAGAGTGGGACCCAGCGGGGCGGAAGGCGATTAGACCAGAACCGTCGGATCTTCCGACCTAACAGACGGTCAGATTTACTTCGGAGCATCGCAATCGGGAAGGGCAAGGGTGACACACATCGAAACTTCCGATTGCGATTGGGCGGGGGAAGCGATGACCGTCGGATCAGCAGGGAGGATGGACGATCGGGATTGAATCGGAAGACGGCAGGGAAGGCCTGCGATTGCGATCGGAGGTCGGGCACGATTGAGCGCTGACCATTGATCTCAGGTCCAAATCAACGGCGGGGAAAACAATCGGAGGATCGCAGCAATCGGGAATCGGAGGGAAAGGCTTGCGATCAATCTGGAGATGATGCGATTAGCGTAGGACCGTTTGATCTGGGTGGAAAATCAACGGTGGCGATGTGGATCGGGGAATGGTGCGATCGAGCGATCGGAGCAAGTTGCGATCAATCGCATCGCAAGTATTTGTGATGGACCAATCGGGGGATGAAACACAAGTGTTGCAATTACAAAGGTTTTGCGATATGCGCGGGCCGTCCGATCTATATGGCAGATCGACGGTGGAGAAGAGAGCGGAGGACTTAACGTGGAAAGCCAATCACATCAGAACATTTCTGTGTTACAAAGGATTTTAATGCTCCGACCCAATGTTCCGATGCGATTAGCGCTTAAGGCTTAAACTCTTGGCCTTAGCACATGGACATGTGTGGGAAGCGGTTAGGGCTGACGGAAAGGGGCTAAGGCCTATTATAGGGTCTGAAGTGGGTTTTTAACCCATTTTTAATGTATTTTGAGGCCCAAAAGGGTAACGATAGGGAAATGAAGGGGGAATTTGGGGAAAACAAAGGGTGAAGGGATTTTTAGGGGGGATATAGGGGGTTAGCAGGGAAAATAAAAGAGGGAAAAAGAGGGACTTTGTCGAAGGGAAAGGAGGGGAAAAAGGGACATTTTGCAGGGGTACAAGGGGTAAATGTAGGCCTTAGGGAAAGGAATCAGCAGAGGGGACTTGTATAAGGCAAAGCACAGAGAGACCTCAAGGATGATGTGTCTTCAGGGGAGATGCATTCCTTGAAGGTCTTCAAACAATATAGCCCCCAGCTTGCTTGTCAAGAAATTCATAGGGGGGCTAACAGTGGCTCCTTCTACGCCTCCTGATATACATTTCATACAAAACTTGGGACTCAGTCACCCTAGATCCGCCCAAAAAGCTTCTGCTGGTCCTAATATCCCTGTCATCCATATACCAGCTGCTCAAATTAATCCTTTACCTCATCAGAATATCATCATGGCAGCCTGGTATGCTCCCTTAGTATTACCCTAGCCCTTGTTACCCTTGCCAAATGATTATCAATCAAAGATCCCACACTTCACTGCAAAGGAGTCCATAACAGCTCAACAACATATAGATAAAATGGAGGATTCTTTTGACTACATGGAAATTGATGACGAAACAATCAAAATGAGAATCTTTTCCCAAAGCTTAGGGGGTGATGTAAAGAAATGGTTTAAAATCTTACCTCCTGTCAGTATCCAAGCCAATCGCATCGAAACATTTCTGTGTTACAAAGGATTTTAACGCTCCGACCCAATATTACGATGCGATTAGCGCTTAAGGCTTAAACTCTTGGCCTTAGCGCATGGGCATGTGTGGGAAGGGGTTAGGGCTGACGGAAAGGGGCTAAGGCCTATTATAAGGTCTGAAGTGGGTTTTTAACCCATTTTTAATGTATTTTGAGGCCCAAAAGGGTAACGATAGGGAAATGGAGGGGGAATTTGGGGAAAACAAAGGGTGAAGGGATTTTTAGGGGGGATATTGGGGGTTAGCAGGTGAAATAAAAGAGGGAAAAAGAGGGACTTTGTCGAAGGGGAAAGGAGGGGAAAAAGGGACATTTTGCAAGGGTACAAGGGGTAAATGTAGGCCTTAGGGAAAGGAATCAACAAAGGGGACTTGTATAAGGCAAAGCATAGAGAGACCTCAAGGATGATGTGTCTTCAGGGGAGATGCATTCCTTGAAGGTCTCCAAACAATATAGCCCCCAGCTTGCTTGTCAAGAACTTCATAGGGGGGCTAACACTACAATAGTATATCATTATGTTGGGATTATGTTCCACATTAATAGTTTCCTATATCCATTTTTTTGTTATATAGAAGCTTTTGAAAACATGGAGAGTTCAAATTTTGTCTGCCAATTTGAACTGAGTTACTGGATCTGCCCTTCCTACATGAAGGGTCAAGTTCATGTCCAAAATTGGTAAATATACAAATCAAAGTCCTTGGGTTTCCAATGACTTGTTTGTAACGAAAAAATGGATCAGAAAGGCGAGTATTAATGTGGAACATAATTCTAGCACGATGATGGATTGTTGGCCTGTGGATTTGATAAGTTATTTGAGACATAGATAGTTATTATTTATTAATTTAAAAATTGGGGTTGCATGATTAACAAAGATTATGTTGTTATGTGTCAAGCATTTTTTTAAAATCAATTCTTATATATGCAATTTCAAGAAATGTCATAACTCTTCACATAGTTCTTTAAAGGGTGCTAGCTCAATGGAAGAGTAACTGTCTTATAAGTGATTCCATCGTGCCCTAATTTGAATTAAATATTTTTTATACTAATTTATTTCAATGGTGAGATATTTTTTTGGATTCATTATTTTATAGTATCTAAAGAGACAAAAGTGATATTGTATTGTCTTTAAATATAATATTTTAAGACAATAATTTGAGACACCCGCTTAAAGACAATAGACAAGTACACCTGTTCACAAAAGGGACTTCTATTGAATGGTTAGCCCACTTCCAAAAATTATGTACACCTATTCACAACCAATGCAAATGTCAGATTCCTTCTCCCAATATTGTCCAAATCTTCTCCCAAGAGTGTCCTTGGGATGTATAAATGGAAACAAACAACCATCACTCATTGAACTAACCCAAAAACTTATTTGTTTTTGTCTGCCCCACAAACTTATTTGTTTCCTCTTTATTTTTATCTTTTATTTTTGGAAGTAATTTACTTTTACTACTATTAGGAGCATATATTCCAACAACATGGAAGAAAACACCAAAAATTTCATGCCATATTTGTTTTCTTTCATGTATATCCAGATAAACTTATTTGTTTTACATTTTATTTTTAGTAGTAATTTACTTTTACAACTATTATGAGCATATATTCCAACAACATTTTTTTTCAAGCAGAAAAACACTGGATATATAATGTCCAGTTCAATAGAAAGCATATATAACTTACAAAATCCTATACAGATCATCACAATAAACCTTGCATCTTAAAAGTGAAAACATTGACTTCCTGGCAGTCTCAGTAAAAACAAAAATATAGCAGTGTGTTTTTTAAAAAACTTCAAGCCTACCGGAGAAAAAATAAACAACAGTGACCAATATTGTATCGATCATCACTTTCATGTTTTCTCGCTATTCACCACATAACTATAGCCACCAGTATAGTAGACAGAGAAAATTTAACAAACAGAACCCTGTATGGGCATATCCACCCAGGAATTCCAACAACATTGAAGAAAACACCAAAACTTTTATGCCATATTTGTTTTCTTTTATGTACATGGAAATAACTTATTTATTTTATATTTTATTTTTATCAATAGTTTACTTTTACAACTATTTGGAGCATATATTCCAACAACATGGAAGAAAACACCAAAAATTTCCCACCATACATAAGAGATTCTTGGAAGGCATTATCAAATAATTGGTAATTTACTTTTACAACTATTGGAAACATATATTCCAACAACATTGAAGAAAACACCAAAACTTTCCCACCATACATAA
The DNA here is from genome assembly GCA_034641835.2 of Pinus albicaulis. Lineage (NCBI taxonomy): Eukaryota > Viridiplantae > Streptophyta > Pinopsida > Pinales > Pinaceae > Pinus > Pinus albicaulis. The sequence continues at coordinate 75,025,874 of CM076581.1, read as the reverse complement.
GAGATTCTTGGAAGGCATTATCAAATAATTGGTACAAACTTTCCCACCATATTTGTTTTCCCACCCTACAGAAGAGATTCTTGGAAGGCATTATCAAATAATTGGTACAAGCAAAAGCTGGCTTTATGATGAAATTCAGTATGATGAGTACAATATCTTTATAGGTAATTTTAAAATTTTAGGATCAATTTTTTATAATTAGCATTAATGTTTTCATAATCAACATTTGTCTAATCATTATTTGTAATCAAGGTTTTGTTCATGTAAATTGGAATTATTCTATGTGATTGGAAATAATATTTGTAATTAAGGTTTTGTTCATGTAAATTGGATTTATCCTATGTGATTTGGAGGAATATTTGTAATTAAGGTTTTGTTAATGTAAATTGGATTTTGAGAAATGATTCTTATTTTCTCACTCATGTTCAATTAATATTGACATTAAATTGCTATATTTCTAGTTTATGTAAAAAAAAATATACATTCCCTTTAAACTCAAAAGTATATATATATATAAACTTTATATTAAACAAATATAAAAGAAATTAAATTTTCATCATATTAAATTTTTATGTAAACAATAAACCAGAACCATATAAGGTAAGACTTTTGATAGTTTATAATCTTTCTAACTAGAAATAATCAAATATTTAATTCTGATTTTTTTGTTTTCTAATTGATATTAACTTTTATTTATTTAATAAATATTTAATTTAATTTTAAAATATATATATCAACTAAAATTAAGTGAAAAAAAATACAATGTATCTTTATTCTAAATATCATAAATCTACATATACAATAAAATTAAAATATATCTTACAAGTTCTTCATATTTTTTAAATTTAACATAGTGTCATAAGATATTTTCTATCGATTAATTATTCAGGTTAACAGACTTGTCGTATAAAAATCGATGCTGAAATATTAACTAAAATTTTTATGACCTGGCTTTTCCAACACTTACTTTTCCAATAAACTAACCATGGTGACTTATAAGTTCATATACGGCTTTGTATATTCCAATGAACTAACCATGGTTACTTATGAGTTCATAGAAGAATTTGTATATTCACTGTTGTAGGGGGTTTGTAAATAGACGGTATCATGGTTATCTTTAATGGTCAATTCATCTCTCTATAATAGAGATTTTAATTTTTATGTATTTTTTAATGATTTTATGACATATTTAATACTCTTACATAGTATTTGAGGGGATTCTTACTTGTTGAATTATTTTTTAAACTTAATAATTTTGTTAATCTAAATGTAATATAGTTTTTGTTTTAGTGTAATTTTTATAAGTTTATGTATTAATGAATTTTTTAAATTTTTTTTGAGATCTTTTATTTTTAGAGAAAAAAATTGCTGTTATATATATAAAACAGTATATGAATTTGGATAATGATACCCACACTCCAGGGGTGGAGTAGTCAGTTTTAAACTCTGCTAAACATTAATCATAGTTTGTTAAGTCAACTGTTGTTGTAACTCTAAAATGAAGAAACATGCTCATAGATGTATTAGCCTTACATATAATCCTTTGGTCACCATATTGAATGTTACCAGTTTCCAGTTTCCAAAACTGTTGAGAAGTCACTTGTGCTCAAAAATGTATCATCCCGTCCCACCTTAATTATTCACGCTCACTTGAGTTTGGTCCCATCTGCCCTTCAGGGAATCAGGATTGAAAAGGAGCTCATACTGCTGACCCTTATGCTCAAAATATGCAGTTTGCCAGGGGAGGAGACCAGGCCTTTTTTTGACAGCTTGTCCACCCTAGTGTTAAGTTCTCTGAAGATGTGATTCCATGAAACTCTGTCAAATTTTGTAATTAGATACTTCACTCTGTTGATCCATCCCTGTGCTCCCTGTAAAAACATGGCACTATTGCCAGACAAACCATCGATTATTACCTTTGAATCGCCATAGATATTTACCTCTTTGATTTCCAAGTGTTGGGCCATCCATAGGCCACTCCATAAGGCCATTAACTCCACAGTGTTGTTTGATCCATAACCCCCAGACCACCAAATGTGATACCTGATCTCTTTTCTCAATTTTACCCAGGCACCACAACCACATTTTCCTCCTTGTTAAGCCCCGTCAAAGAAAATTACCGGGAGTTCAATACGGTGAGGGGCAACTCTAATCGACAGATCCCTGGTACGACCAACATCTCTAGACCCCCAAGGCAGCCATCGTATGATCAAAGAGTGTATCATTTGCACAGATGTGGAGGTGCCCTAGAAGACCCTGTGATTCTGAGCTCCCCATATTTCCCATTTTATGGCAAGAGGCAACGTTTTAATGGTGCCCGCTTTCATCCCCCATACCTGTATTGCTTCTTCCAAACATGCCGGGTGCCAACCTCTTCTTCCTACTTCAGGGGAAAAAAGCTCCCAAATCTCAATAGAAAAATGACATCTGAATAATAAATGGGAAGAGGTCTCCTCGTCAGAATGGCACAGAGCGCACCATCTAGGGCCATTAAAACCCCTGTGTTGAAGTCCCTCCCACGTCAGGATCTTCCTACTCCAAAGCAACCATACGAAGAGCAGAATCTCTGAAGGGGCACCCCAGCACCATAACTGATGGAAAAAATACTCTGATCTATTCCTCACGTAACCCATAATCTCGTGTATGTATATGTCCTTCACTATTAACGCCCCCTCTTTGAGCCACCCATTCCATACGATTTTGTCCCCATCTCCATGATAATTTAAACCTGCCATAGTCAAATCTTTAGCAATCAAATCCCATTCCACTGCTCCTGCTTGATGTAAACCCATGCTACTCCCTGACTTCCATATTGGAGACCCCATGCTCCATCTTTCAATTGTCTTATAAAGTATGTGTCTGTGTGCCAATCTATGGAGCAGATTACTATTTTCTAAAGGTAGGACTGCCACCCCCTAGATCTGATCCCTAGCTAGCATAATATCAAGGCCATTTCTGAATCTCCAGCAAAGAAGCTCTGCCAAGTCCATTGCTATTTTAATAAAACCTCTCCATATATCTGACGTTGAGGAAGAAAACAATCTTTTGGATCTGTAGATCTCCAATAGAGATAGATTCCTTCCATATTTACACTGGATAACAGAAGACCACGTCCTCGTTCCATTAATTCCCCTCCATAGCGATTTAGTCAACAACGCCTTATTGAACACTCTAATATTGAGCACTCCCCATCTGTAATATTTTTGGGGGATAGAGACAGCCTCCAGTCCCACCAGGTGGATTTTTCTCTTGTCCATTGATCTCGACAAAATAAACTGTGCAATAATTTCCTTGAGCTTTCCCACTATGAACTCAGGAATGTAAAAAATATGAGCACAGTACACCACAAATTGTGATAGTACCGTCATAACTAGTGTGTACCTTCCTCCCAGCGACAACCATCGATTTGTCCACCTCTGGATTCTGTTCCTGAGTTTGTCAGTCATCCAAATCCAATCTGCAATCCTGAGAGTAGTTGCTTTCAAATGAAAACCCAGATACAATAACCCCTCATTTATGTCCTTAGTGCCAATCCCCAAGAATTCTGCTATGAAAAGTATCTCTTGTATATCCCCATGTTTATATATCAGCACAGATTTTCCTTTGTTCACACCTAGGTCGGCTGCAGCCTTGAAGCGAATAAGAATGAAGTGTAAGTGGAACCAATATTTTCTATGTATCTTTCCAAATACCAAAAGGTTGTCCACAAAAAGGGAATGAGTGATGCATACGGATGATGAGAAGGAAAGGCCTGCAAAAAAACCCGAATCATTAGCCATCTTGAGTCTACGGCTAAAGCTATCCATACAGAGAATGAAAATAAGGGGGGATAGGGCGAAGCCCTGTCGAAGGCCCTTTTCAACTTTGAATAAATGGGTAGGCAACCCATTTATGATGAAAGAAAAACTGACCGTAGTTATGCGTGCCATTATCCATCTTATGTTTTCCATTGACAGTCCCACTTTTAAAAGAATAAGCCGAATGAATGACCAGTCTACAAAGTCATATGCTTTATGAATGTCTATCTTCATTATCATCACCTCCATTTTTTTGTGTGTGGATGGAATGCATTGCTTCTTGTGCAATGGCCACCGCATCGTGGATCGATCTGCCCTTCAGAAATCTGTATTGATCCCTGCATATTGCTTCATTCAAAAACCCTTTGATCATGTTAGCAATAATCTTTGATGATATTTTATATATTACATTACACAATGATATTAGACGATAATCAGAAAATAGTTCCGGCGCAGGAGCTTTCGGGATCAGTACCAGGAAAGTAGCATTCATATCACCAGGTATTACCCCAGTAAGCCTTGCTTGTTCTGTGACAGCAACCAGCTCTTCTGCCATAATCTCGAAAAATAACAAAAAAAATTCCGCCGCCCAACCATCAGGGTCGGGACTCTTATCATGAGCGAACAACTTCAGAACAACTTCCACTTCTATTTTTGAAATAAGTCTGCCTATTGCGTCATTTTCCCCTTGATCAAACATAATCGACATATTTTGTATGAACCATTCCTGAATATGGAATTCATCCACCTTATAGAAATCTGAAAAATGCTTGTATGCAGCCAGTTGGATTGCCTTTGTGGAATAGATCGTATTTCTGGGACACCTTTCCCTTGCCCTCCAATATTTCTAATAACTTTGGAGAAGTAGGTGAAGAGAAACCATTTCTAATGGCATTGCAGATGTTCTTCTTCAAATAACAATTGTATGTGGTCATGAGATTTCCCACTGCTTGCAATGGTGTAAATCCGAGATACCTTTCCCTTGCCGTCCAATATTTCCAGTAACTTTGGAGAAGTAGGTGAAGAGAAACCGTTTCTAATGACATCGCAGATGTTCTTCTTCAAATAACAATTGTATGTGGTCATGAGCTTTCCCATCGCTTGCAATGGTGTAAATCCGAGATACCTTTCCCTTGCCCTCCAATATTTCTGGTAACTTTGGAGAAGTAGGTGAAGACAAACCATTTCTAATGACATTACAGATGTTGCAGGAAGGTAGGTTACATGTAGGAAGGTAGGTTACAGAAGCCACAACACCCATTCGTTCCAAAGGAACAAGTAAGTGTTATAAAGTGAAAGTAAAGGAGTTATAGCCTCTTGACACTGAATAGCTCTCTCGAGGTGGAAGAGAGATTAGTATGCCTTAATGATTTACTTAGTTAGTGAGTGGAAATGGTTGACTATTCCCACTAGATTCAATTTTTTCCTTAGACTTCTTCCCCATAATGTGAATTAATTATTAATTTTTGTCTTAATTATTAACTATTAATCTGTCTGTGTAAGAAACTTTAATCGTATAACATTCAATCGGATGGTATAGACCAGTACACAGTGGCTGTTGGAGGATTTTTTTTCAAAGACGAACGCCTTACGACATAATAAATGTTAGAAATTCTTGGCCTTGAAGTGGATGATTACCTGAACAATTTTTTTTTTTTTGCAACAAAAAAACTTCAACACAATTGCACACAAACAAGCAATGTAAAATTTTCATTTTCTTTTTGAAACTTTACAAGTTTCGGGTTAGATGTCGATTAATGTATTACAAAATACAAAATTTCCCCTCTGTTGCTAATTTGTTGAGATAACATAAAACATAGGGTAAAAAACATATTAAAAAAAAAACATTTTCTATTATATTTTTTTATTTATGGAGATTGCAAGAGACACACGTTAAAGAGAAAATGCAATCATAAAAGGAGCACACCAAGAGTGGAACAACTACTATTCCAATAGTTGAGTTGTAACAATAATAACCAGTGAGTTGCTGCAACGGTGACCAGTGACCCATTGTGGAAACTCACGCATCATCATTGCGGAAACTCCTTGGCAACTGTCACAGCAAATCGCTTGCTATCTTTGCCACAACTCCCATGAACAACAAATGAATTTGGGGAAGACCAATGGTGAATTCACCTTTTCCTCTGTACCAAATTTCCTCTTTGCCAGATTTACCTCTGTGTTGAATTTTATCTGTGCTGGATTTGCTCTGTGCCAGATTTTCCTTTGTGCCGGATTTTCCTCTGTGCCAGATTTCCTCTATGCCAGATTTTCCTTTGTGCCTTTATGTTGCGACGCAAAAAAAAACACAACAAACGTGCTAACAATTCAACGAAAGGAACTTCGACGAAAATGATCTTTCGGAAAGGTAGCTCGTCGAGTGCAATATTTGAACAAAAATTAAAAAATGGGTTTACGTAGTAAAGGAGGGAGGGATGCGAAGGGGCATTTACTTCCCATCCACCACCCTGCAAATATTCAACTTAAACTTTGAAATTTGCCTTACGCTAGTCACTTTGACTCTGCAACGGCACCGGTCACTGCCCAAGTGAGCTTTGCAAACCCTTTCCATGTGAGCCCTACAGACCCCTATTGTTCCTCTTGTTTGCATGACTGTTTGATGACCCCTATCGTTCCTCTCGTTTGTGTTAATATTTCTTACCGTTACCGGCAACGTCAACTTCAGAGTCAGAGTTTGGGGGAGGGGGGACCCCATGGGATCCGCGCTCGCTAGAAGGGCCTCGCCCCCGGTCGAGGGGCACAAAACCCAAAGGGACTTCTATTGAATGGTTAGCCTACTTCGAAAATTTATGTACACCTATTCACAACCAATGAAAATGTCATATTCCTTCTCCCAATAATGTCCAAATCTTCTTCCAAAACTATCCTTGGGATGTATTAATGGAAACAAATAACCAACCTACTATCGGGCATTTAATGAACCTGATAGTAGCTCCACCATGCCCATGCCCATAACATACAACCATGTCCATATCCCGATTCCCAGCGAATTCCTGGTGACTACATTGTTCCTATTCTCGTAGGGTAACCATTAATGCAGATTATAAACAAGACCGCTCTGACTCCCTTAGTGCAGATGCAGTTAATGCAGGTGCACTTCCACTCAAGTGCTCAAGATTTCAAACTCAGCACTCTCACTAGAAAATTTTGAAAAGAAAATTTGAAATGAACTTATAATGGGTGGGATGGAGGACTACCGTCGAGCACCGCGAGAATAAGTAGAAGGTGTTTTTCCATGCAACATAATTGGTCAGGTGCGTAATCCCATGACTGTTGTTTTCTAATGGTTTTTCTCTTCTCGTATATGCTTGTCACAGTTCTTATCGAATTCTTTATTCTTCTTTACATTAAAAAGCAAAGTTTTTTCATTTTCCTCTTTCCTTGCGAAATAATATCTCTCTATCACCATGGTTGCAATTCAGTATTTCAATCTCTTTCTTTTTCCTAGAAACGTAATTGACTACTTACTAAGGGAGTCAGAGCGGTCTTGTCTACAATCTGTATTAACTGTTACCCTGTGGGGATATGAACGATGGAGTCGTTTGGAATTCGTCAGGAATCGAGATATGGAGATGGTGTATGTTATGGGCATGGGCATGGGCATGGGCATGGGCATGGTGGAGCTACTATCGGGTGCATTAAAGGCCCGATAGCAGGCTGATTATTTTTTGCCATATATTAATGGGCGTATAGCTTTGGAAATATTGGTTTCCGAAACAGAGGCAGGGTCTGGCCGCCGAGGCACTATCAACAATTATCAAAATATCAATAATATGAATGTATGACCATCCATGACAATATCATATCATGCTCCACAAAGAGGCATTATAGACTAAATGGCATTATAGACTAAAATGGAATCAAGTAATTTAAATTTTTATGAATTCATAATTTTTGTTCTTTATTAAATAGTATTTTTAAATTATAAGTAAATTTACTAATTTGAAAAACACTTGAAAGGTAAAAAAAACATGTAATTCAAATATATAAATTTGAAAAACACTCCCATGATAAAAACATTTAATTCAATTTAAAAATTTTAATTAAAAAAAATGAAATAAAAATTGAAGAGTTAAACTTCAATGTCGAAAAATGAAGATCGACGATAAAACATAAAGTTTTTTTTAATAAAGTGAGATAGTATTTTGAGAAATAGAGATAAGGATAAATTTTTATTTAAAGAAAAACCAGAATAATAAATGGTAAAACAAATTAAAAAAATATTTATTTAAATTTATAATAATAAATATATTTATAAATTTTATAAAATGTATAAATTAATTTTTTTCAATGTAAATTACAATATAAAAATATAAATTTTATTAAATAATTCATTATGTACATATAAATTGATGTAAATATTTACCCAATCATAATATAATTAAATATTATATATTTATCAAATAAAGAAGTATACAATGTAAGAAGATTTTATTATATATTGCGTTGGAATATAAGCTTCTTTCATTATCTATCATGTTGGAATATAATAATAATAATAAATTTTAAGGTTACGGCCAAGCCAGGCACCAAATTGGTGTATGAGACCCCTTTGTTTGTGGGACAAGGGACCCATCCCGTGCAACGATTTGACTGATTTTAAGGTCACGACCAAGCCAGACACCAAATTGGTGTATGAGACCCCTTTGTTTGTGGGACAAGGGACCCATCCCGTGCAGCGATTTGACTGATTTTAAGGTCACGACCAAGCCAGACACCAAATTGGTGTATGAGACCTAATTGTTTGTGGGACAAGGGACCCACCTCGCGCAGCGATTTGACTGATTTTAAGGTCACGGCCCAGCCAGGCACCAAATTGGTGTATGGGATCCCCTTGTTTGTGGGACAAGGGACCCTGATTTTAAGGTCACGACCAAGCCAGACACCAAATTGGTGTATAAGACCCCCTTGTTTGTGGGACAAGAGACCCACCTCGTCTACGAAATCATATATATTCTACCCCTCTCTAGTTTTGAACCCTTGACCTCTTAAGAGGAAACACATGCTCTTAACCATTAAACCCACTCAAGCTGTATAAACTCTTTTCTGTAATAAAAAATTGTATAAATAAGAAATATCTAATATCACCCAAAACAAACAAACCCATTACTAATATTTCAACCAGATAATTACAAATTATTTATAGAGTTGTTGCATTCAATTTTTATGGCTATATTGCAACATCATGGTATTTAATGGATACAATAATGGCTATAATGGCTTGGTTGGCTTAATCTGCAAAGGTACATTTACAGTGCTTACAGCAATGGCTTGGCTTAATCTCGATCTTTCGTTTGAAGGTTTGTTGTACATACCGTGTGAGTCTTGGGAAGACACCATCAAACGCTCATGATTAGACCATTTACCAGTTCGAAGAAAAATAATCAATAATGTGGTGTGGCAATTCAATGTGATTCACATGAGGATTTATGTACTCAACATTGGCATTTAATGCTTCACATTTGATGAAATTTGTTGTGATATCAATGTATTTTTATTATTTATATAAATATATATTAATTATTTAATATAACAATTTAAATTTAAATTTAATAATTTCTATATATATTTTATTTAATAAATATGTTTTCTTAAATAAAATTAATTTATATAGTTTTATATTTATCATTTTTTTTTTCTAAATAATTTTAAATTCTATTACTGTAACAAAATAGTACATGAGGCACCGGCCTCTGTAGTGCTAGCCTGAGTTTATGGCATAATTCAACAGAAAAAAAAAAAAAAAAAACATGAAATTCACTGCCCATGTGAGGGAAACCAGTCCAGTCCAAAAAGTAGTTGTTTCCTTCGCAGGGGTAACTAGCCTATTATACCAGAGAGAAGCAATTTTTGAAATAACATCCGAACTAACAACATTACACAAAAACACAGAAGTAGACCCATAGGATTGGGAACCGGGAACCAGAAATATGATTAAACTAGACATGCTAGGTGTCATGAGGAGAAGGTGGAGGTTCTTCGACTATTACGCACCTGTAAGCTTCGATGTCATCCTCTGAATCCTGCTTTTCATCGGTGTTGTCCTCCTTGTTCTTGCCTGTGTTGAGGCGGCCGATTTTGGTGTTGTCCTGTTCATCGCTGCTTCCATTATTCAGAGTTTTGCCTCAAATAGCGCCAGGACTGCCCTTTTTGCGAGCCAAAACTTTCGTCTTCTTCGCAATGTGGGTGAATCCTTCAGCGCTGGGAGGCTCCTTTGTAAACGCCACAGTGATGGTCGCAGTAATACATGGACGATTAAGAGAATAATGGAAGCGAAATTGGGTTGATTGACAGGGTTGTTGGGGAGAGGTTAAGTTAGCCTGCAACTAGGGGGTAACATCGTCGGACTGAGTCAGCTGAGCGCTCACTGTGCGAGCCCACCCCCGACCACTGCGCATAGCTGGGTAGCGACCAGGGCATTGAAAAGACGAGGGGGAGGATGAGTCAGAGAGAGACGAGGGTGAAGACGGTCGGGTAGCAATTTTTCCTCTGCTACTACCTCTGCGGCAGCGCATCCTCTGGCGTAAACAGGGCATATTCACCCTAGCTAAGATGGAATGACTAAGCGGTACAGACTCAGAGAAATGGTGCATAATGGGGGCGGATAACTCAGTAACCATAGGCTCAAAGCGTAGACTCGAGGGGTGCTCAGTTACCAACGGCTCAAAACGCAGGCTGCAGAGCACACTTTGCAAAAAATGGACGCTAGCCACCAGCTCTATGCAGCACAGTAATTGGCAACGTCTCCCTGTTGTCGTGCGTGAGCTCGGCTCCGCGGCAGCAGGGCAACAATTGTAACTCAAAGGAATCGGAGCAAAAGGGAAACTTCCAGAGGAAGCCATAATGAGGAGCCAAAACATAACAGTGAAACATCGACCAGCGAGCTGCATTAAGTTGCATTTAAGAGTGGTGGTCACTCGATTAAGTACAGGCGTGATGGGAATGTGGGTGGCCATGTGGCCAAGCCACTTGCCAGTCCACAAACGAACCAACATATCCCTACCATTAAACACCCGCATTCGGGAAGTTTTATATTTATCATTATTAATTATTATAAATGTAAATAAGTTACATATTTATGTTTATTATTATATTTATTTTTCTCTTTCAAATAAACTCCGTTACAAGTGTTTTTAATTTTTTTTTAATGAAATGCATATATTAATCAGTATATTAACTATCAATTTTTGTTCTCCTTTTAGATCTCTATAAATATTTATTTCTTTCATTTTTACATGTAAGGTTATGCATCTTGTTTCAATTTTGTGGCCTTAGTCATGGTATGACTATACCTCTTAGGGGATGCAAGCTACTACCCTAAGTTTGCCAGCGTGCAAGCTACTACCGTCTCACACCTATATCAAGGTTGTTATTTCACTTATCATTCACGTTATCTTAAATAAATAAAACAATTTGTTGGGCTTTTCATTTTGGTGAGGTAGCTGACTCTAAAGAACGCAACAACTTTTCCTTGCAAGATTTCTCAGACATCAATCTCTCTTATGTCCCTTTGATCTCTATTTATACGATTAGAGACAACTTGTATGTCGTTGCATTCGACACTACTACACGAAGGGGGCATTTAAGACAAAATAAATATTCTGTCTTAAAATTTTTGATACAAGGCGCTAGTAAAAATGGCAAAAGTAAAGGATTAGGGGTTTGTCTTTATGTTGTTGATGGGTTCTTCAGGAAGTAGAGCGATGGAGGCCAAAAAAAACTAATGGGATTTAGGGAAATGGAGGCTGACAACAAAGGTGTTTGGTGAGAGGAGCGACGAAGGCACTTTCGCTGAACATGGATAGGTAGTAACATAGTTGGAGTACTTTTCAGGGTCTCCATCAATAGTGTTTTAATTTGTGTTTTTAGACTGTTTCATTTATTTTGAATGCTACTTCTATCTGTTGGTTGTTTCTATAAGTACATTGTTGTGCTGAAACTTCTGACGGTCATCGACAACATGGATTAGATTCACTTAAAGGATGGTGGAGACAAATTATGGAATATCCGCTGGTAATATGCCTACTTCAAAATCTCTACGACAACTTTTGTGAGAAGCAGAAGTCGAGGATAAAAGATAGGATTGTGGAAGCATTAGTCACAAAATTCACAAGGGCGGTAATTTTGGTTGTAAGTGTGGAGGTAGATGGATTAAATGTAGCATTTACTAGTGAAACTACTGATGTTGTTTGGTGCAATGCGTCTAAGCATAATTATCTGAGCTAGATTCAATTTTTATCCTGACTTTGAATGATATCAGGGATCTCTACTGGTGATTTTATTTAAAGGTACACTAATAACAACTTATTTTCCACTCTAGTTGTTGGTATACTATGTGGTCTATCTGAGACGCACTAGCTGGTTGTTTACATTGTCTTTGTTCTGAACCTTTGCTCCTATGGATCTTCCTGCTCCTTCCTGGTTTGGGAATGGCCAATCAGGGGATTTTCAAGGATCTTAGTTGCTACCTGTTGTTCTTCTTGATGGCCTTTCTGAGGCACATTGGTTCATTGTTTTACATGGTATTTCTTCTAAACCTTTGCTCCTCTGCATCTTCCTGTTCCTCTTTGGGTTGGTATTGGTCGATAGGAGGATTTCTGAGGATATTTACTGCTACACAAGTGCATTAATTTTAAGTGGTGGAGTTGGTAACATATTTCAATTTTGAATTCAATCACGAAGGAGTATCTTGGGGTCATTAATTGTTCTAGGGGGATATTTATTTTCCAAGTTGGCCATTTCTTATATGAGGGACAATCCATTAATGGCTTGCATCGTCATTGAAGATATTTTTTGATTGTGTTCTTGATTAGATTTTATGAAGGAAATTGGTAAATGGTGATTGGCCAATCTATTTTATTGATGGGGTTTCCTAGTGGATTGAGCTACTGACAACCTACATTGAGTGGTGTCAATAATTGATAAGTGACATTAATTTACCTTGTCTACATATTTTATCGACGTTTTTTCAGACACTACTGCATAAGGTATTTTTTAGTAATGCTCTCTACTTTGGTGCACATATAGGTGAGATTGTAGAGTGTCGGTGGTGTCTATTGTACAACTGTCCTTTACATCTATCGGTAGGATTTCACTTGATATTGAAGGAAATTGGGGCGGTGATGTGCCATTGCTCGATGTGTTGGTACATGCGACTATTGAGGCGGAGAGACATGGCTGCCCCAAGTCGGGAGTCTATCCCTTTGGGACATCTCCTGTACATGCAACTATACATGTTGATTTGAATGTTTCGGCATCCCCACTGGTTATTGAACCCAATTTCGTAATCCATGGAAAATGTTTTTCCATCATTCGTTGAAAAAGAAGGAAGTTAATTAAGGTTGATTTGGATTACGAGAAACTCGTTTTGATTGCGATGTTTTTAGGAACCAGGTGGTAAGATTACAACAATGATATTTGGTCGGTAAGTGGTTATATCTGTGAATGGATAGCTCTCAGATGGCGTCCTGGGTTAAATAACATTGGTACCCTATTCTTAAGTACTCTCCTCTTTTCAACATTTTATACAATCAATGTTATGCTTCCACTTTATTAATGATGGAAATGCTCAGAATATTGTGGGATAATATTGGGTTCATGGTTTTTATTTCCTCTCTTTAAATCACTGACATGTGGGATTTTATCCATACCTAGAATTTCCATGAAAGGAATTGGTTTCAAGCTAAACTCCCTGGTTTACCACTCGTATTCTGGCCATGTACTGTGTTAGGGTCATAAGTTTTATTGTCAAATGTTTTTCCTTATCCTTTAATTTTCGGTTTTGAGTAGTTGAGCCTATGACTATACTACTGTCACAGCCTCTAGATCGTTTTCTGACATCTTTGAGTTTCTTACATGAAGGGTTCATTCAAATTCTGAAAGAGTGTCAAGTTAACGGGAGTCGTGGTCGCACATGTTTTTGTCATGTCAAGTCAAAGGGGGTTTAGTCATTTGTCTATCAGTATTGTCTAAGTTGAGTTCATTTGCACTCAAAGTTCTAATGGTTACGAGGTATGGTCATTTGAAACATCCTACAATTTTATCCCTCATTCTTATTTACCCTATGCTTATCCATTTCACCTCCTATTTCCCCATTTACCCATTTACCTTACATTCATCCCCCTTCATATAAATTTACATCCTACACCCTACCCATATACCATTAACCTATCATCATATTACATTCATTTCATTCCTCCTTTCATTCTAAACCACTCCCTATATTAACATTACCATTTCCCATACTCATATCATATAACTCTCATGCACAATACCCCATTCTCATATATAAAACTCCCATAGCAAAGGGATATCATACCCCTTATACTTAATCATTACCTATGATGTGATTCACTTGCCAAGTCAGGTGGAGCACTCCAAAACATCAGGTCAAAGTATCACAATGCTACTTAAATTTTCTCGCTGCACAATGATGCGCATACTCTATTTTTTACACCCTTTTGAAACGAAAATTATGACCACATAAAGGAAAAATATGGAAAACGGAGGGAGGTTGTTCTTAAAAATGGTCTAAAGTACAAAAACCTCTTCCAGTTTTCACACAGGTGTCACAGATCGGGCGTTATGAATGCATCTTTAAAGCTCATTTTTCATAGTTTGTAAATTTCTTGTTTTGAGCCATGGTTTTGCAGAGAATTTTGTGAGAATATGGGGAAGGATTCGGAGAAACTTCGAAGAGAGGTATTTATTCTGAACACTATCATATAAAATAACCTCCTCTAGTTTTGATAAAGATGTTATGGTTTGGTATATATACCCAAAACAAAGTGTGTTATGCAGGTGTTGCGCAACCCTTGACTATTGAGTCTCACTCATGTTTTGGAGCTGCCAGTTGTCAAAGATTTGAGAGGTCAGCTTGCTTTACACCTGGATGCCATATCAGCCCAAATTTCATCGAACATGTGTTAGCCATAAAGGAAAGATGACCTTGTGCTACCCAATCATTGCGCAGAGTTATTAGTTCACTGATAACTTTTCTATGATATTTTGTTGTTTCTATTTTCTTTACTCATAATGGATGAGATTCGAAGCTAAAAATGGATTGAAATATGTTATTTCTTTAGGGTGAAGTTAAGTATTTTAGGATTTACTTTGTTATTTTTGAAAAAGGTGTAAACAACTATAATGTTTCTATTTTTTAGTTATGATGTTTCTACTTTTCCAGTTGGTGTTGATCCTCTCCATGGATCACACATGTTTTGTATGCAAGTTCTTATTAAACTATGATATTTTTCCTATATAATGAAGAGAAGTAAATGAAGAAAGGGTTGGTTGGTTGGTTTGGCAAAAGACTTTGCAAGAGTGTTACTGTGTGATTGTGTTGTGGTCTGAATTTTTATGCATGGATCTTGTGTATCAGTTGATCCACTAATATTCTAGTGAAGATACTCATGGTATGGGGGGGCTCATTGTAGAGTGGACTCATTGGTGGGGTACTTCAACAACATTTTTGGCAATAACCACTTAGTGGAAATTTTTTTCCTCCCTTTATTCCGAGATGGAAAAATGGTTTGGCTGGGTCCATAAGAATCACGAAGAGACTTGATTGTTTCATGCTTCACGAAAATTTGGTGGAGTGCTTAGGGTTTGTGAAATCTCAAGTTATTCCATCCCAAATTTTAGACTATTACCCTATCATACTCCAGTGGCAGGAAGATGGGGATTGGGGTGGTATAGCGTTCGAATTTGATTCATCAGTGCATACTTTTTGGGGACTAGAATCAGACCCCTTAATCACATTTCCTTTGGAAATTATTGGGATTAATTTGAGGGCTCTTAAAAAGGTTGTTAGTAACTGGATTAGGACTAAAAAAGGGAAGCATATTGATGAAATTTTTGCCTTTGATAAAAAAATTGGTATATTGGTTGATCCTTCACATGCATATTATTTTTCGATGGTGCATCAATTACTAGTTGTGGATTTAAAAAAGAGGAAGAATGATGTTCTGCAATTACAGGAGGAGGAGTGGAGACTGAAAATTCATGCTCCCTAAGTATTAGTAGGAGACAAGAATACATAATTCTTTCATAATTATGCAACAAAGTGTTGAGAATTAGGTAGGGAAAAATTCAATACAAATTATCTTACATGATAACTGCTTGTGTTACATCTTTACTTATTATCTTCATTCATCATTATTATTATGTTCAATACATCAAATAGTTATCAAAGCAATAACATCAGTGACACAATATTTAGGCTCCAAGCGAGGGCTAAAACCCCTCCTCTTGAGGGGAAAACCCACAAACCTCTTCTTATAGATTCTTCACCAGATGAGTACAAAGATCATGAAGAGAACCTTGACCTAAACTGTCTCTCCTAGACCAAGACACAATCACCCTCCTTGATTGCACCATGTAGCACTAATTTGTCATCATGTAGCAATGTGATGCATATATCATTACTGATACCTTCTACTGAGCATCACCTTTGCATTGAGCAACACCATGACAAAGATGTTGTATTTTTTGGAGTATCCCTTCTTAACGTTGTGTATTATTGAGCTTTATCCAAGAGGATGAACTAAATGAAAGAGGCTAGCATTGTCTCTCCTCTGTCATTGATCACAGTCTTCTTAACACTCCTTGTAATATTCCTTCCTTTGCTTTCAAGACACCTTACTTAAGGACTGTATTCCTTGCTGAAATTTGGACTAGTCCGAGACCTAGTTCTCTTCTTCGCATTGTGCTCTTACTCCAATTCAGATTTATGGATATTGTCCTGGATCGAGATATTTTGACCCAAACAGATAGGCCTTATTGTTGTGTTATACTTGTTTTGTCCCTCAATGTATTGTCTCATTTATGCACCAAGAAAACAAACTCTTTCTCGTTGTTAGGATATTCCGAGACATAGGAAATAGTTAAGAATAACTTAGTCTAGTGTAGGTAAAGTGTGTTTCTTTACTATGTACATTTGTAACTTATAATCTGACGGTCATGATTTGTAGTGATCTGACGGTTCACTCTATCCTCGGTATTAATGACACTTGATCCGTGGCTTAACACCCAATTGGTCCATGATCTCTATTTAAAGATAATGGAGGGTCATTTTTTTGGTAACCGTTTATGATAGAAACATATGTAATCTTTCTTTTTATATTAATAAATTGCCTGAAGTGGCTGCGTTGGCTCACGCTGTGGACTGTTTCCCTCTTCGAGGGTTTTAACCACGTGATAATACTGGTGTACTGATTTTTGATCTATTTGTGAGTGGTGACCTTTGGTTTTTTATCTAAGGAACTTACCTTGTAAATTGCTACATGGTATCAGAGCTATTTTGAGGGCCACATCTGTTGTTAATCCAAATCTGAAGCTAGTTTGATTGCATGCGATTGTCGTTTTCTATATCTACTATTTCTGAACCTTTTTGGGCTTGGAGAACTACTCTGTTGTGTCTGGAGCATCTGTTATAGTGAGGAACACCTTTCGTTTCATGCAAAAAGGTTTCCGGTTGCCCAAGTTATGTCAGTTTAGATATGGAGGTATAAAGTATATGTTTTGCAGTTATATTAGTTAATAGTTCTGCTTATTTCGGTTCCCTCTGTTTATTTCAGTTTTTAGGTTTTATTTATTTTCCGGATCTATACCCTCTTCTCTGTGTATGCTATTTTCTTTGTGCTATGTGCGATCTCGGCATATCAAAAACATGAAGAAGGGATTTTTTTTGCTACGTATGCTCTTTCCCCATGTCTTTGTATGATCTCGGGAAATCATAAATAGTGGAAAAAATAGATATTTGTCGGTAAAGCTAACCGAAAATCTAACGTTCTGCCGTAAGGTTTGCATTTATTTTTTTTTTCTCAGATTTTTTTGTTTTTTGTGCAGGAAAAAACACCCATACTGAAGACTTAAAAAAAAAAAACCTTGCTCCTTTCAAAAAATTACGGAATCCTTTTACTATCTCACTTGGTGAGAAGTTAGTTTATGAGAATAGAGGTCTTGGGTTCAAGTATCTTTCTCAAGCTTCTTTTAAAAAAAAAAAATTGTTAAAGGGGCGGGATTTTTTTTAAATTTGAACTTCATCATCAAATTTCAAACCGTTCTCGTAACTATTCGGCATCTACAACTCAGTTTTTTAAAAAAGGCATAAATTCTTCATCCAGAAGCCATTTTTCGAGCTGCTTTTTTTTTAATCAGCCTATTTTTTTGATATGTTTCCATTGTAGTAGTTATTTTCAGCTTTTTTCAGCTTCATTTTTTTACAAATGGAAAGTGCATGCCCAATTATTCTTAACATCACCAATTATTTCCAATGCATACCTCACATGATAGATATACTTAGAAGTAAAGGGCTTTATAGAATAGCCATAGGACAAGAAACTAAACCTTTTGATGACGATAAAGTCGCTAAATGGGAAAATAAACTAGATCAAGCATGATGGTTGATAGGAATGTCCATTGCTCAAGATCTTCGATTTCATATCCAAGAAATTGACACCCCTGATGAAGCCCTGAAAAAGATAAATACTATCTTTGGCATTCAAAATCAAATCATGACCCACCAGCTTGAAAATGAGTTGCTTACTTTGGACCCTAATAATTTTCCTCTATTGAATATTTTTTGTCCAAATTCAAGACCCTTAGACTTCTTTTAGAAGTTTGTAAGGTCAAAAAGGACGATGGTAACCTCATCTATTCCATTCTTGCTAAGCTTGGACCTGCATACTCTCTATTTGTTTCCACCTTCCATTCCACTAGAGAAGCCATCATTTCTTCAGGAACCGCCTACAAGAACCCCTCTTTTGATGCCTTTTGCGATTCTTTGATAAGAGAACAAGAAAAACTCTTATACCTTGGTCTTATCACTTCTGGAAATGCTTCTAAGAAAGCCTTAGCAGCCCAACAACAACCATATCAAAAGAATTCCAAGAAGAAGTATCCTAAAAAGTATGGTCCGAAACCAAACAAGGGTCCTAAGAAATTTCAACCGCAAACTGAAAAAGCCACTCACCAAAATGATAAGGCAAATAAAAACAAAGGGAAGAAGATAGATAGACATTGCAACTTTTGTAATCATGATGGCCATATAGAGTCCAAATGTTTTAAGAAGATGGAAGCCTTAGAAGCAAAAATGAAGAAGCACAACATCAATTTGGAGCACTCTTCACCTCATCCTCAAGAATGGCACTTTCTGCTTATGGTTGTCAAGCATCAAGATCTGGTTATGCATTAAATGTATCTTCTTTTTCTCATTCTCATGAGTGGCTTATTGGTTCTAGTGCTTCTTACCACATGGCCAAAAATAAAGCCATGTTTTCTTCTTTACATGATTGTAACACCAAATATATTCTTGTTGGTGATGATAGATCTCTTAGTGTTGTAGGATCTGGAACCATTCATCTAGATAATGGCCAGTTTAATGATGTAATATGTGTTCCTACCTTCTCATGCAACCTTCTATCTATTTATCAGAGAACTCATTCAGGTGAAGGGAAAATAGTAGAATTCTCACCTCATGATGTTGTAATCAAGGACCTCAAAGATCCTAGACATATTTTAGCTACTGGCATTGCTCATGAATCCATAAGGTTGTATAAGTTTGACAACTTTGGGTCTTCATGTATTCCCTACGTTTTTGTTGCTCATAATGATGAAGTGAGAAAACTTTGGCATGAGCGATTTGGTCACTTAAACTATCACTCTCTTCAAACTCTTATGTAAGTAAAATATGGTGACGGGTCTTCCTATGGTATCTTACCGAGATGGTGTTTGCTTTGGATGTGTACTCGGAAAACATCATTAGGATAGTTTTGATAAACGTGCCTCTTGGCACGCTTCAACCCCTTTGCAGCTTGTGCACAGTGATTTATGTGGTCCACTTCCTATTGTTTCTTTCTCTAGTTGTAATTATTTCTTAACATTCATTGATGATTTTTCTAGATGCACTTGGGTATACTTCTTAAAAATCAAGAGTGAAGTTTTTAACATGTTCTTAGCCTTTAAGGCCTTTGTTGGGAAACAATCTAGACATCTAATTCTTAAGTTAAGATCAGACAATGGAGGAGAATATGTTAACAACAAATTTATCAACTTTTGCACTGAGCATGGCATTCAATTGCAACATACTGTTCCATATACGCCACAATAAAATGGTGTAGTTGAAAGGAAGAATCACACCTTAAAAGAAATGGCTAATTGTATGCTTAAATCTAAAGGACTTGGTCTCAATTTTTGGGCAGAAGCAATTAACTGTGAAAATTACATAGTAAATCACACCCCTACTAAGGTTTTAAATAATATAACTCCAGAAGAAGCCTAGAGCTCAATCACACCATATGTAAATCACTTTCGTGTTTTTGGAAGTGATGCTTGGGCCCATATTCCAAATGTGAAACATAAAGCCTTAGAACCTAAGAGTGAAAAATGAATTTTTGTTGGATATTCTGAAGATGTCAAAGGATATAGAATTCTTCAACTAAAATCCAAAAATATAATCCTTAGAAGAGATGTAAAATTTGATGAAAATATATCGGCCTGCGAGCCTAGTTCGGCGGGTGTGCCACCCTTGGCCTGCGAGCCTGATTCGGCATATGTGCCACCTCTATCTATCTCTTCTATTTTTAATAGCATTCCTTCTAGTTCAAATGATGATAGCGAGGATGACAATCCTCCTCCACCTCTTGAAGTTATTCCTTTTACTCCACAACTTCCAAGATGGGTCCGCTCTACTTGGGATGCAGTAGGTTCTCTTGCAGGTGACCTTGCCAATCGATGACATACACGTTCTCAATTCCAAAGAGCCTCTTCCTTATTGGCTCAAGTTACAGAAAATCTTGATCTAGACACCTTTGAAGAAGCTTCCGGTCATCCAGATTGGGATGAAGCTATGAATGAAGAATATCATTCCTTATTGGCGAACGATACTTGGGATATTTTTCCTCTTCCAAAAGGAAGAAAACTTGTCAGATGTAGATGGGTTTACAAAAAAAAGTTTGGACCAGATGGAAAAGTGGATAGACATAAAGCTCATCTTGTTGCTAAAGTATTTTCTCAAGTTGAAGGCATTGACTATACTGAAACCTTCTCCCCTGTTGCCAAAATGAATTCTATCTGCCTTGTTCTTTCCCTTGGTGCCTCCTTTAAATGGGAAGTTCAATAGATGGATGTTAAATCCGCCTTATTACATGGATATTTGCATGAAGAAATATACATGGAACAACCTCCTGGCTTTATCCAAAACGACTCTATCCTTGTTTTTCGCCTTAGGAAGTCTCTCTATGGTCTCAAACAAGATCCTCGGGCTTGGTATACAAAAATGGATAGGTTTCTATTAGATAATGGATTTTCTAGGTGTCATTCTGACAACACTGTCTACACCAAGAAAGTGGGTAAGTCCTTCACCATCCTTGTTCTTTATGTTGATGATCTTATCCTTACTGGTATTGATCCCAACCATATAAACCATGTGAAGTCTAGCCTCAAAAAGAATTCTAAAATGACAGACTTAGGACATTTCATTATTTCCTTGGTCTTCAAGTCTTGCAATCCAAAGAAGGTATTACCCTCTCTCAGTCCAAATATGCCTGTGATCTTCTACACCACTTTCACATGGAAGACTGAAAGCCATAACCTTCTCCCTTTCAGTCTGGAGTCAAGCTTTTAGTCACTTGTACTACCCCTGAAGTTGATGCTACCTTATACTGTCAACTTCTTGGTAAACTTCTGTATCTAACCCATACCCGTCCTGACCTTTCCTTTTCCATTGGTATTGTCGCTCAGTTTATGAACCAAACTCATGACAATCACTGGAAAGCAGCCAAAAGAATACTTCAATATATTCGAGGTACAGTTCAGTTCAGGATTCATTACAGTGCAGGAGCATCTCCATTGTTGATTGGTTTCACTAATTTTGATTGGGCTGGTGACCCTTATGATTGAAATTCTATTGTAGGATATGTATACACTCTCGGTTCAATACCTATTACATGGTCTTGTAAGAAACAAAAAGACACCTCTCTTTCTTCAGCATAAGCAAAGTATCGTGGTGCAGTTGAAGCCAGCAAGGAAGCCATGTGGCTTCATCAGATCCTGTCTGAATTTGGTCTTCATTAGAAACATCCAACTACACTTTGGTGTGATAATTAGAGTTCCATTCAACTATGTAAAGATCCAGTTCAGCATCAACATATGAAACACATTGAGCTCCACATACACTTCATCATAAATCTCATTCATGATCATGTTCTTGAAGTGCAGTACTATCCAACCAATGATCAAGTAGCCGATATCTTTACAAAGGCTCTCACAGAAGCGAAGTTTACCAAAATTCAATCCATGCTTGGAGTTTAGGAAAGTTATCATTAAGGGGGGATACACTCTAATGCCTCCTTCCTTCTCCTATTGTGTCACCTTTGTAAATCCTTCAATCCTATCCCAATTTTTTCTTAAGCGGGGATGTTAGGATATTTCGACACATAGGAAATAGGCTCCTTTGTGTCACCTTTGTCAATCCTTCAATCTTATCCCAAGTTGTTCTTAAGGGGAGATGTTAGAATATTCTGACACATAGGAAATAGTTAATAATAACTTACTCTAGTGTAAAGTTAGGTAAAGTGTGTTTCTTTACTATGTACATTTGTAACTTATAATCTGACGGTCACGATTTGTAGTGATCTGACAGTTCACCCTCTCCTCGGTATTAACGACACTTGATCTGTGGCTTAACACCCGATTGGTCCATGATCTCTATTTAAAGAGCATGGAGGGTCATTTGTTTGGTAACCGTTTATTAGAGAAACACATGTAATCTTTCGTTTTATATTAATAAATTGCCTAAAGTGGCTGCATCGGCTCAGGCCGTGGAATATTTCCCTCTTTGAGGGTTTTAACCACATGATAATATTGGTGTACTAATTTATGATCTGTTTGTAAGCGGTGACCTTTGGTTTTTGATCTAAGGAACTTACCCTATAAATTCCTACACTCGCACCTTTCTATAGATCCTTGTTCAAACTGTGGAATCCCATCCAAGAGGCTCAGAAGATTATCTGAACTGTATGCATTACTAGATGAGTCGAGGTTCCTTTATATAGTTATTGGAGCCTATAAATGAGCTGACATGAAAGAGGTGAATCGATGTGTCTCCAATTATGAATCAACAGGTCAAACATATATATTTATATATTGAAGTCGACATGTCACTTCTTTAATCATATGTTGAGGTTGACTTAAGGATGACTGTGCCTTGTCTTTTTGGAGGTCTTCTTTCAAGTGTAACATGACTCTATTAGCATAACAATAAATCTTATTTTTATGATAAATCCTAAAGACAACAAGAAGAAGAATTTGGCTTATAAATAAAACATCTTGCTCATGAAACCCATGATGCAAGGAATGATGTGTCTATCTCTCCCTCTCAATTAGGGAGGATCCATTCACCATGTGTCTACATTTCTCTTCATGGCCTTCAATAAGATTTAAAATTTTTATTCCTGGTCTAGTAAATGAAACATGAGATATAAAAACACAACTATCACTCCCTCTTAACTAGGGGAAAATGGTAGCTAAATTGAAGATTCAGGGGGAGGCAACATTGATGTCACCAAATTTTCAGGCGGTTATATTAGGGCAACCATTGAGGACTTGGGTACTTCCATGGAGGAGGAAGGACCTACCAACTTCTTCATCTCTACATTTTTCAGCTATTTTTTATTGTAACCATCAGTTGTATGCATTGTTGCAAGTGGCTCATATATGTTTGCTCCCTTTTTTTCTATTGTATTATGATGTGAGGAGGCATGTTTAGGGTTACAATGATTATGCTCAACAACTGTAAACCCATTATTTGCTTGATTCGACACTGATTCAGGGGACTTTGTCTGATTTACGAAAAAAAATGGTGATATAAATGTCTGTACTCGTGACATATTCAACATCTAAAGGGTATATGCTCATAGTTGAGTGTTTGCTTCCACAACTCATCTTGAAAGTAGATATCTATTGATTCCGGAAGGGGTAAAATTTTTTCATGTATACACATATGCAGACATGTGATATATATCACGCTTGATTCATTGCTTCAGAGGTTTTAATGAAATTCCCAAGATAATTCCCTATTCCAGCCAATGTCTCGTCATCCCAAACTCCCCTGGAAGCTAATACAATCAAATCCAAAACAAATTTGTCGTGAAAACCTCCTTGTCAGGGACAATTGCTTCGTCTAGAATTAAAGGTAGAGGCCAGTTGAGTTGACAAAGTATGGACCATTCTCAAATACCAAATTCTAGTCTTATAGGCTAGTGAAAACCACAGTAAAAAATTATTTTTCTCCTAGCTCCAGTTTAATGCGCCCCTTCTGTTTTTTCCATAATCAATTTCAGTATGTGTTTGCATTTGCCAGCAACAAATTCAAATAATCGAGCTAAATTTGATAGAATACTTTCATTTAAAAATAACTAATTTGCACCCTAATGATGCAAATAAATTCAAGTTAACCCCTTTTTATTCACAAAATTAGTTCCTCGTAATCCCCCATATCTCTCACACAATAAGAGTTAGGTCGATTTTCAAAGATATGACTGAATTTCCATCACTCTTATTTCCAATAATCACATCAAGTTGACCTTTTACCACTATTGTAGAAGAAACCATGTTATTTGTGTGTAAAGAGGAAACCTTGAATATTTCAAGGTAAAAGATGAAAAAACACTCACCAAGAAATTTCCATACAACAATTTTGTGCTTTAAAGAGTTTGGAATAATATATGATAGCCTAAAAAATGAATAACAATATGAACCAAAGCATGACTTGGCTCAAAATGGTCTTACATTTTATGTTGAGAGATCTACCAAAATCATTACAAGTAATGCAGGATTAGTCAATGTTGCTCTTTGAGTAGCAATGCAAATTTCATATACACCAAGACATAGCCCTCCAACTTTACAACAAATAGATTGCACACCATTAGACCATACCATGTTATTAGGGTCTTCCATCGCTGCTAGTCCATTCAAGTCTTTACTAAATAAATAATAAATGAGTTCAGACCATTATCTAAATGAAAATGTTTTCTTAACCACGATCTAAATGAATTGTTAGAATGGATGGATTATAATGACATATTCACTTCCTTTTAGCCCAGCATGCCAAACATGTTCAACAAATCTTCAATGTACTCCTTCTGAAAGAGGAATATAAACTTTGGATGTTGGGTTACTTCAATACCAAGATAGTAGTGAACATAGCCAAATTTTTCATTTCAAAACCTTTCCTCAGTTCTTTATTTATGGATGCAATATAGTTCTCTTTGTTCCTTGTCATAAAATGATCATCTACATACACCACAAGATACACAAGTATTTTTAAAAATTTCTTGACAAACAAAGTGGCATCATCAAGATCATAATGTTTGAAATTGAGTTTCATAAGATGCTTAGTCAACTTCTCGTACCAGGCTCGCGGTGCTTGCTTGAGGCCATACAATGATTTTACAAGCTTGCATACTTTATGTACCTGACCCTTCAAAACAAATATTTCTGGTTGGGACAAAGAAAAATGATCTTTCAAATATCCATTCAAGAAAAAAAAATTTACATCCATTTGATGGCCTTTCTAACCGCTCTGTGGTGTCAAGGAAAAGAGTGTATGGATGGTATCTAATTCTGCTACGGGGTAAAATGTATCCTCATAATTGACCCCTTGTTTCTATGCGCAAAAAAACCTTTTGCCACAAGCCTGGCTTTATGCTTGTCAAGTGAGCCATATGCTTTATACTTGTTCTTTAAGACCCACTTGCAGCATATTGGTTTGGTTCCCAAGGGAGGATCAACCAACTTCTCAGTGTTATTCTTTATCAAAACATCATATTCATTTTGTGTCATTTCTTTCCATTCATCGTGAGAAGTGACTTCTTTGAAGGAATTTGGATCAAAATATGTAGAAAAATTTAGTTCAAAATCATAAGAAACATCCATATCAACAGGTGAATCAGGATCATCTAGATCACCTCCATTCTTTCTGGTTGAGCTTCCTGTTCTTGTATTTCTAACCTCATCATTATGAATTGTTTCAAGTGTCTTTTTCATCCATTTTAGAGGACATTTTTGAGATGGCCCAGGGTGCCCAGTTGATTGATATGGGGTTGAATCAAGATTTAGCCTCCAAATTTTGTTAATGAATTTTTCCCAGAATGAATTTTTCCTTGGCAGGAGTTCTTGAACCTTAGAAACCATTTTAGTTTTCTTGATTGTAATCCTATCATGCATGAATAACATCACTATTACAATAAAGATACTTTTAAAACATTTATTTAAGACCAAAGAAATATTTTGCATCAAAAAAATATTTTTTATTTTAATTATTTTAAATTAAAATTTATTATTATTTTAATTTTCTTAAATTTGATTAGTCCCTTCCATAAGGCTGCATGGACTCTTGTAATTGTTATGCCTCTGAATATGAGCCCGTGTACAAAAATTAAATGATTTAACCTAAATTTTTACCTTACATGCTTTAGTTCACCTTTTCTCCACCTATGGAAAAAGAAATGAAGGAGCATACCCTAGTGTGCCATAGCAAGGAAGGATCATACCCTAGTGGAACTTGAACTACTCTTGGGTGTTGAAGTGCCTCTTCAAGTTAGTTTTTAATCACACCGAAAGATCTAGTTATTCGGTCAACATGAAGTATGGAATTAATATTGGATCTCCTCATGAATTTTATCATGAGGATCATCGTCCCACTCACTTTTTGGATTTCAGAAATCTTGAAGAAGGGGACCATGCAGAGGGAGATGTTGAAGATGTATTTTCTTAGCTTCGATTATCTAGAAAGTTGTGGACATCCACAAACAAGACAAAATCAAAATATGGTCATGGCCATGGCATGTGTTTTTCCTCAGAATTCTAAGCTTAAGAGTGCAAAACCTGTTAATAAATGAAGAAATAGCCATTGAAGGTCAGTTCGCAAGTAAAATCATTCATTTTAAAGCTTCTGCTCTAACTTTTTTTTTCAATATCAGTAGAGTATTTTAAATTTTATCTACAATTGAGAATTTTAATTTCAATAGCTCCTTGTATATTTTTTCAAGTGCTTTCTAGCTCGAAACCAAAAATCCCTTGTCCCCACGGTTTAATTGGACTTAATAAGACTCAATATATATATATATATATATAGAAAACTTATTAACCTTACACAACTTGTTCTTGTTACTCATGAAGTCACCTAACATTTATTCATTTTATTTAACCAGAGAAACAACCAATGCATCATCTGATAATTCAAGATACATAACCTATCAATATGGTTGTCGAGGGATATGGCTTTCCACAAGGAGACCTAGGCCTATATGGTTTTATGCATTGTGTAAATGGTACGTATTTTGTATAATCAGATGTACAAGATTATATGTTCTTCATAATGATTAAAGTGTGGTTGAATATTGAATGTTTGGTTGTTTGATACATGTAGAAGTGAAGAAAGCAACAATAAACATTCTTGATTAGATATAATTTTAGGTGTAATTACCAATAAAGTTGTAAGTACATGTGTAATTGCCAAGAAATGTGAGCGTGTTCTTTATATAGTGTTGTGTCCTCTCTCTCCATTGCTTCATTTGTCTTTCCTTAGAGTCTTGGATTGAATTCTTGTTGGCTTGAAGCAAGCCGCTAAGCCTCAGATAGAAAGGTGGTAGTGAGATAACTAATCACTGTAATTCCAACAGATCACATTGCATTTGAACTCGCATCACATCGTTTGGATTCTGGATTTGACCTGTAGAACCCACCATTTAGATGACCCAGTTCCATATGAATATGAAAAACCAGCTTTTGTTCCTACATTTGTATGTGAAAACATGCATTGATTGAGTTTCATAGCCAGTGCCAGTTTATTTATCAACTAATATACTAGTAGTAGAGACTAGTATCAATAATATCCCCAATGCTTTGGAAAGCAACAATTAGATCCCCTGTTTGAGCACCTTGAGAAACCTTCAACCAAAAGAGAAGCCAAACCTTTTTTCAGAAAAAAAATCAGAATCAACTTCATATTATACATTATTGTCTTCCATGTGTGCCCTCACCCACACCTGGGACATGCACCCTTCAACTTTGTTCTTCTTGGTCTGAAATTATTTCACAGGGGGAATCATATTTTTACCATAGTGCAAGAGTTGCTCGTATTTTGAATGAGGTTCAAACATTGGCCCAAACAATTTTACGATGTTCTGGAGCTTCGACAGAAGCTCCTCAACAACTTGGAAGCAAAGGACTCTGTGGGTATGAGATACTCTGGGTATTGATACTTTTCTGAAGAGGGGTTTTCTCAAGGGCGGAGAATAGAAAATGGGTCCTCGCACAAATGATCCTAGAAGTTTTAAGAAATGAACTGAAATTGGGGTTGTGGGAAACACAACCACAATATGGGAAATCAACATTGTTTTTAAATAGGTATAGTTCATAGAAATGTTGACTAGATAGACAAGGTCAGACTGTTTACCTGAAGGAATTCTTATTGATTCCGTGCAAGCTCAATTCCCATTTTTGTTGTGGATTTATCTCTTCCTACAATTTTCTCTCTAACATAGGCCAATTGTATAACATATATCTTCTATAAATATTAACTCAGTCAAGGGCTAATTGTATCAGATATTTACCATCAAACCGCATTGAAATGGAACATTGGTAGAAGCACCAAAGCTAGGACAAGACTGCAAACACCTTAAATCACCACTAAGATGCCATTTAAAAACCTCACTATCTCTACTTTTCATTTGTTTATTTTCTTAAAATAATTTTTTTTATCTCCATCTTTACCTCGAGTTTCCATCATGAGGTTATGGCTATCAGTGTTGAATTTATTATATAAAAGTCAGAGAACTTGCTCCATTGAAGGCCTTTCTTTACCTTCTCTTTGGGCACACAGTTTTAGAATGCTAATGAGACCTTAAAGTTGTTCTATACATATTTGTTTCTTGGTGCCTGTACATAGTTTTACAATGCTAATGAGACCCTAAAGCTGTTCTATACAGATTTTTTTCTTGGTGCCTGTAGAATAGATAAAAATTTATAACTACTAGAGTATATGGCAGAACAAATTTTCTAGTTGGACCCTACAAATCCTGCACCTTACGTGCTTCTATTAAACATATACGCTACAAGTGGCAGGTGGAGGGCACATTGAAGGAGAACCAACCTAGATGCCGCCATGAGAGAAGTTGACAATTGAATTTGACTAATAAATGCTAGCATAAGAGACATCATTGAATGATTTAGCAGGAGAACTTGCTAATTGAATTAGGTTATTAATGTGTTTGTTATAACGATTGTTTAAGTTATTGAAAATCCTCTAGTCTGACTACTACGATGCTTTTGTATCCATCCCCAAATTTTTCTACAGAGGTATGTCAAATAACCATTACATCAAGGATGCGTAGTGTCACTCGAGGGGTTAGCATATATAATTTATATAATACATATATTAATGTATGTTATAAATTTTAGCTACATGCAAAATATATCTGATTCTAATTTTGGTTTTTTGTTGGGTTCCATTCACAAAGTGATGCACATAGCCAACGAAGGTAACAAAGGCCACTGCATGAGTCCATCTCTCAAGTGATTTATCAATAGCCCCCAAAATGAGTAACACCACAAAGACTCTCGACCAAGTAGCCAATAACCACAAAGGTTCAACCAAATCACATAGAGTCTTATTTTAGGTCTTAGAGAAGGATTTCATAATGGGAGGTTTATTAGATAGATTAGCTACTGTATGAATAAATATCACACTCATCCAAGTAGTTTATCAGTGGGTGCTACCGCCAATTATATTAGCCCCAAGGCTACAATTGGTGTTCATCAATCCTAGCTAATACATGAGTTTCTCACTGTTACACTAAAAATTGTCACCTTAACATTCTGCTGAATATATGAGTTCATTAACACTCATACATACCTCCTCTGCAAGTCTTACAACCTTTACTCCTCGTGTCAAGCCCTGAAACAGGAGGAAAAACCCTAAAAACCTCTGAATGAATGGGTACGCATGTAACATGAAGCCTGCCTGCATTCCTGGCTTGGGTACATAGGTAATGCATGGCTTACCTGCATTTTAGAACGCAGTTTTCCTTTGAAATTCATGCGTACCCTCCTCAAAGTCAAAAAGGCGAGAAAGTAAAGTTAAAAACTGATTTGAGGTCAATTCTAGAAGGTTCTAGATGAGATTTTTTGGGGATGAGTACGCTTTGAAAAGGTGCATGTTGTTGGGGCCCTTGTTTTTGTTTAAGTTTTGAATTTTGAACTTGGACTCTTTTTGAGTGTATCCCTCACCTTAAGGAACTAATCCCTTGATGTGAGGATTCTATCCCTTTGAAGGAGGATTCTATCCCTACAAAGGTGGAATCCTAACCTCCTCATCTGATCTATAAAAGGAGGCATTGGGTAGCCTCAAAGGGTTAAGAAGTTTTTGGAGGTTAAGTTTTTGGAGATTGAGAATTGAGGTAAAGCTTTAGAATATTTGAAGTTAAGTGCTGTTGAGATTCAGACTCAGTTGATTAAGACTTTTGTGAGGAGAGATTACATACCTCTATTAGTCTTGGTTGGAGGAGTGCAGAGCTTATCAAAGTAAAGGAGATTCCTGCTTCGGACCCCGGAAAGTCCTGTGCAACATCAAGGCTCAGGTTGTAAGGATTTTCTTCTTTTTAAATTAATACAAATATACTCATTTTTCTCAATAAGCTTTCAATCAATGGTTTATTTCATAGATTCCTTGATCACTATGATAAGCATGGTTTATGATAATGTCTATATAGGTGCTATGTAATATTTTTCTTGTTTGTGACTACAGGTTTACGAGGAAAACTCCTTCAAGCGCGTGAGGGACAACAACGACTTTAAACAAGCACTGGACAAACGGTAAGTCCTTAACACCTCAATAGAGCTTTTCATGGATCATATATGCTTAGAGAAAGATTAGTTTATTTGGCTGTTTGTTGCTAGATACTTTTAGTACTAGGGAGATCAGTCTTGTCCGCAAGAACAATTTATCCGGCCAACACTCACCCTGACTAGTAGTTTATCAACCCAACAAATTTCTTAATGGTTTATCAGCCCTGAGTCAAGCCATTTCTCAGGTGGTTTATCAGCCTCGGGCAAGCCACTGCTTAGGTTTATCAGGCTAGGTAGCACCCAAGTATTATAACTCCACCAAACTCCATTTGGCACACAACACAAGCAAAAGCACATGCCTTAGTAAAAACAACACACATGCACAACATAAGCCTCCGTAAAAACACAAGAATCCATCCCTGCAACACAAAACATAGACTTATAGAGAAATTGAGTCTTCTAGGCAGATCCACGACAACTGCCAAAATCCGCTATATGTTCCCTTTCTCTGTTCACACTTCGTCCCAGCCGGAATGCATAAATGAAGACTCTCCCTAAAAAATATCTTCTTGTCGGGACTTCTCTCTCCCAACTTCATCTTGTATGTTGACCATGTCAACACAATCTACAAGGGGAACTCTACAGAATCGTCCTCCACCCAGGAGGCCCATTTCCTCCATTCAATGTCTGCACCGCAATGCCATTAGGCCAACATGGATTTAGGTGATGAAATAAATGCAAGGTTTGTGTTTACAAGCAACTCCTCCTACTTCATCAACCAGTTAATGTGTTTACATTTCCATGTTATTTATAGTAATTACAATTCATAATGATATTTACAAGAAGGATTAACTACAAGGGTTGTCACATTAAATATATATTAATCATAGTAGTAGTTAATGGAAAATTCAAAATTAGAAACACATTTTATATTTTAATGAAAGAAATGCCCCCAATTTTTAAAGATAAAAAATAATATTTAATATGAAATAAATAAAACTATTTATTCTAATTTTATTTTGTTTAAAAACTGGTAAAATTAAATTTATGTTTTTGTTTTTTTTATTAAAGTGTGATAGTAAATTTTTTCAGTGTTTTTCATTATTTAAAATATTTTTTAAATTCATAATGAAATTGAAAATCATGAAAACATCTACAATACTATATATATATATATATATATATATATATATATACACACTTTGCTTAAAAAAAAATCCAACCCTCATTGTGAAATATTAGCCTTCATAGAACACACTTTATTGTGAAAGATTAGCCTTCATAAAGCACACTTTATTGTGAGAGATTAAGCCTTAGTAGAACGCTTTCTCAACAATTGTTAAAGGACCTTAGTATTAAGCCTTTGTAGAACACTTTCCGAACAATTGTTAAAGGACCTTGGTTTTTAATCAAAGTGAACTTTTAAAGAAATAAACCATGAGAGATATTTAGGTACTTTTAAGACCCTTTGGCAAGAATTGTTAAAGGACCTTAGTTTTTAATCAAGGTTAAATTTTACTAAAATAAACAATGAGTGATCCATTTAGGTATTACTAGAATAGGCGAGAAGACACAAAGCACTGAGATTAATTACCACCAACAACCAATCTAAAAAACAAAAGCACAAAGCACTGCAAAATTTAAGACAAAAACAAACTAATACAAAACCTAAAGCTATCTACAAAATACCTACGACAACTTGCCTAACTCGGCCAAATAATGTCTACCTGCAAAATTGACACAGCCGGATAGTGTGCCTAAATCGATCAAACAATGTCTACCTGCAAAGCCATTATCAGGTTATATCAAGCTCCTATGACTACGCAAACTCTAGGAAGGGTGATTTACAGGAGCTCGACCACCTGGAGGTTGTGAGTCCCTTCGTCAAATTCTAGGGTAAAGGTCATGAAATTTCTGAAATTCCACCTCTCATTTCCCCAACTTTAAATGTTGCTACCTTGGGCAGGCCTGGCGGGTGATACATAGATCTCCCCGCCTATTTTCGTGATGACACTATTGATGAAAATAAGCAGACGGTATCCTCGAAAAGATCGAACCCTTTGTGCCCATTTAGTATTTCCCAGGTTCGAGTATGGAGCTCTACGTTGTGGATTCAGATATTCAGATCGCAGTTTCATGGCTTCGGGAGGTGCAGAGGAATGATACAGGTAAGCGCCTATACCTAACATAATTTTAATTTCTGTTGCAAGGTTTATTTATGCCATTGTCTGGTTTCTTTAATATCAATTTTATTTTCAATTTTAATGGGCATTTTCATCATTATATTTATACCAGTAAGAGGGTATATTAGTTTTAAAATTTAGGGTTTGAATGGCCAACTTGATTGAATCTGATTTTGGGTTTTATTGATTCTCGATTTGGGATTTGTTCTTGATTTGGGACTTGATTGATTTTGCTGTGAATTTAATATTACTCAGGTAATATGCTTATCGAAGTAATGCAGAACAAGCAGATTCTTCTGAATGCCCAATTACCAGATGGGAATGTTCATAAAATTGCCGAAGTAAATCTAGAGGGAAAAAAACTTAACGAGTGTCCCCCTATCATTGTCTATGGAACTTGCAGTAAACAATTATGAACCACTGGAGAATCGAGGTTGGCTAGCCTTATTTTGAAAAAGTTCTTGGATGCCAAAGGAGCTACCAGGAAGGGAGAGTTCCTTAAGCGTTGGGTTTCTCTTGATCCCTCTATCAAGGTTCATACCAAGAATGGGCTTATACACTCTTCAACTATCCTAGATGCAAGACATTAATCTTCGGAAGTTATCACGAAGGTAAAAGTGATTGAAATCACTCGCCAAATATGGCCAGAACTAGTTGGAAATTTATTCATGAATATGGGTAGCCCTCAACCACAAAATCCAATGACTCTCTAGCATAGCGTTGATACCTAGGATGTTGTAGACCTCCACAAATATTTGGCTAGACAAATAATTTAGCAGTTCTTATCTCTATAGGTGACCCCCCATTTGATCATAAATTTTATAAAATGGAGAAGTGTTCCTGACAAAAGGAATCTCATGTAGACTATGGAAAATCATGTTTATCCTATTGAATTATTTAGATAAAGAAGAGCAATCTTTAGTTGAAAATTTTGTAGTCTTGTTTTCCATGATAGGTCGTTGATCATTGTTATAAAATATATATTCTAGATTTTCTATGCCAACTTATGCAACAATTGCCTCAAAGGATGGACCCTTGGGATTTGGTTGCATGCTTTTCCCCCTTGATTCATTGTTAAATTTCCCAGTTAGTCTCTAAACCAGAGACCGAAATTTTTATGGGTTTGTTTTGATTATGTGGGGTTCATAAAAATACACAACACAGACCTCTGGAGCAATGATATTCATGTGCTTTGAATACTTGTTTGACCTTGCTTCATTCTTGCCGAGAGAAAAACCCTTGCAAATGATATGAGCATTTATTGGCATCCAACATGGTAGATTCCAATCTAGACTTGCGTTCAACTTCATCCATCTTCGAATTTTTCAAAACTCACTCCCATTGTTTGAGAGAAACTAATCCTATATCACCCTGGGATTTACTACTTATTATTCCTTCAAGGATGAGGGATTTAATCAGGTGCTAATATATATAAATATTTAGTCCCTCCTAGTTTGTATATTACTTTTAGTTTGTGATTAATTAGACTGATGCTAACACCACTGGTAATATTATTTCCAAGTAATATGAAAATAAAATTTGAGAGGCAAGCATGAATTCCAACAACAGGAATTCAATCAATGAATTTATCATTGAACATAACGAAATTATAAGTCCATGTCTATGCTACTAAGTTTATTCTATGTATATAGCTTAAAATTTTACACTATTCTATAACTAAAAAAACCTACTAAACCTACCAGATGTCTGAGATTGAACAATGAGTTCTGAGAAGCTTTCTATTTCTTTGTCATCCAAAATCATATACAACCTGGACCATATTAGAACTTGGATGTGATTGTTCTAATAAGACCTAATTATAATTAACTTTATGCCCAATCCAAATCTCTTTTGAGGATTTTCTAGTGAGGATCAATGGAGCTTCAAGTTATTGAAGAAGCCTTCCAACTGCAGTTGTTTAGTGAGTCCAAGGGTTTGTGGAAAATTTGCTCCTCAGATCTCAAATACGTATAGCAGTGCTACAATGAGTCATGACTCACACTTCCTCTACATCAGGTAGCATGGAGCACCACATGTTTCATTCTGATCTCTCAGATCAATGCTTGTCTATATCAAGTGAAGAATTATGTGTCGAATATGTAGGGATTTCCAATATCTTTGACAATGTAAGTTTCAGAAGCATACCAAAAAAATAACAAGTATATATATGTACACACACACACACACACATATATATATGATGAGTGTACAAATTTTTAAAATATTAAATATTCTTAAAATGTCAAGTTTTAACTGAAAATAATGATGATTTTATTCAGAAAATTTAGAAAATATTCATTTCATCTCGGTAAGTCAGTTTTGTATTGTAAACAATTAAAAATCCCCAATACCCTTGGTTATGTGGGTATACCATATAGACTCTTCAACTGAATCAGATCTTGATTCAACTAAGCTTCGGATACAAAAAAGATCTACACACAACATTAATAGTGAGCAAAGTTCACAAGTTTACAAGACCAACACTCATGGTGCGAAATATATGAATGGCTTTACCCAATTTCTTAGACTCCAAAGAAAAACTATTGAAATTATTAAACCCCTAGGAGATCCAACTTGCATGACCAAAGGTAAAATAATATATTTTGATTCCTTTTATAGAAAGCTAGATAGGCATTATTGTCTACTCTATGTGGATCTATATCTAGACAAGTTTTACCTCAATATCTCAATGGTTGTCTCTGCAAAGCACAATGATTCTCCTATGTATTCCATTATCGAGGCGTTAAAATGTATTATATTATATATTGGGGTTGTTACCATGACACTAATCTAGACATGCTTTGTAGCCTTTTTCCAGCAAGAAGGATACTAATGTTGGCTCTTGTTGTTGGCAAGAGATGATTATACAACTTCATATAAGGAATAACATGCCACTGTAGAAAACATAAGCACTAAACAATTGGGGCTGATAAACATTCTCCAAGCCAAATCACCTTCCACTAAAGGAATTGGAAAAGGGGAAACTTCTTGAACCAATCAATAGTGACCACGTCTACGATACTTTGAAGCATGTTGTATTCTTTTTTTGTCCATAATCTCACATCTCTCCTCTTACAGATGGCTCTATTCATATTTTACATCTATTGTTGGTGCATTATTTGTATTTTCCTTTTTAATTATCTAGTGGAGCGATATTCATTGTTTCGAGTATCCTAATTCATTCTCGAGTCAGGTTTGATGCAAAGGGGTAGTCCCAGAGCTTCAAGTGTAGGTCCTTCAGTGGATAGTCACTCCCTTCTCAATGAGTCGTACATGATACTAATTTTCTTGTTCTTTTTTTATAGGGTACCAACCCTTTTTCCACACTAGGAAATTCAAGTTACTATTGATCTCAGAATCAGGTGTTAGCATGTGCTAGTGTGCTTGTAATTGTTGTTTCTACTTCGTGGAAATATTTCTTCTTATCCAATAAACAAGGTGAGTAATCACTAATCACATTTGTTCCTCCCATAAAAGTTTTATGTTGTATATGCCCAAATCATTTTGTGTAAAGCTATTGCTAACCCTCACTCATTCCTGGTATATTTCTTGGATATAGGTCATGAATTGAATTACACTTATACTTTCTTGACGCATGCATGACGTGTAATTAGTTTGTGATCTTGCCCAACTTACCCTGTTAATTCCATCAATGAAGGAATTAACTGAGTAATATATCCCCTTTCTCGATGAAACAAACCCTATATTTATTCTCCATGGTAGAAAAAGACTCAGAAATTTCTAGAATTTGACATGCATGCCATGCCTAATGCATTATGGACAAGTGGGAAATATGTGGACGCACATATCATTAAATGATGGTTGTCACTCATATCTAGTTAAATAAACTAATATATAATAATTGGTTAATTACTTTATAGACCCAAAAATTTCATGCATGTAGTACAAGGGGCTATTCATAAATTATTGTTTGAGAAAATCTTTTATTTTCTTCACTTTCATATGTGTAACACCTCTAATTTTGCAATTACACTAGTAATCAATTGTCATATTTTTGTGGTCTAGCTTTAGAGGCGGATTCGCATAATTCACAATTTGAATGACATACCTTGATTTTTTTGTTATGTCTCTGGTAAACATGCAATGTAACTCTAATTTATTAGTGGTGTGAGTCTAAAATTAAGGATCCTCGATATCAGGTTGTTTCTTAACATGAATTCTTTGCTTATCTCTATTTTTCATTCTTTGTGCACTACGAGAGATCATTCATGTCATTTAGTCTATTTGGAGCAGCATAGAACTTCTATACAAGACTAGTAGGCTGAGCAATGATACTAACTAACATTCATTTCATTGTCTACAAAGGTTTTTTGAGGGAGCAAGGAGTATAGATAACCATTTGGAATTTCCACACAAATCCAATTAAGAAAAATATTTCTGTATCCTAGGATACCTATACGCAATTCCATTTGAGAAAAATATTATTGTATGCCACGATACCAACAATTCAATAGATATGATACCGAGCAGAATTTGATGTTTTCTTTCTTTTCACATAATCAAGGTGAACGCATTTCTAACTATCGCACCGGTGACTTTTTCAAAGGTTTTGTTGGGTCTCCTCACTGTGTGGAATGTATCCTTTCTTGGGTATCCAAATAGGGTAAATATTTTCAAGATCTTACTAAATTGTAATGGACATATAAAATCTTCTTTAATTACCTTAAATATGTATTTATTATAGCTTTCCAAATCCAAATTATTATAACTTTTTTTTTTGTCAATCTTGTAGGCTATCTTTCCATACACTCAGGTTCTGGAGAAGTTTTCACCATACATCTAGCAGGTAAGATTTTGTCTTGGATGTTCTGTACTGTCAAATTTTGTGCACTTGAGCCTTCATTATGTGAGATCATATTTGTTTATTCACAAATTTATACTAGATCAAAACACAAGGAAATATAACTTCACATATATCATGTCGTTGTTAAGAGTACAAGAATAGTGCCACAATAAGGGTTGCAGTGATCATAAACACCTTTTCTGCCAAATATTTCTGTTTCTACTGATGTTAACGAAAGATTTCCATCAAAATACTATCACGTGAATTATAAGATGCTAGCTCTGGATCTATCCAAAATTAATGTAGCACATCATAGTTCTCATATTAGGGCTTCCTATTTCAGATGCTAATTATGAGAACTGCCAAGACCAACATTATCATCAAATCAGAGGTTGCTAGTCACAACAAAGATCCACCGTTATGGTTAATAAAACATCTTAATTCCAACAGCGGAGATAGCATGCCCTACATAGGCTTGATTATTTTATTTCAAGCAAGGGATCACACGCTTGCTAGACGAAATCACATGTTGATCTTTTCTCATAGGACCAAAAACCTATAATCTCAGGTATTTCATAGAGTTGCAATCATTATTTCAAATAGATTGGACACCACCTATAGATAAAAAACCTCATGCCAAGAACGAATAATCAAATCAAAACACCCACAGAATAACCAGCTTCATTCATCCAATTCAATTACAAAAGGGTGTAGGAAAGGAAAACAAGAGAAATTCCCCTTTGACATTTACATGGCCTCCAATTCATCTTCAAGGAGGATGTTGTTATACATAGGACCAAAACTATGTTGTGATGGGTATACATAAACCCCCTCACTTCTTTATTGAACTATGAGAAATCACCTACTTGAGTTGGTCATCCTCATACCAACTTAGAGTGGAGTCTCATTGCTTCTATTCGAGATATTCATTCCAACACTTCTTTATCAGTTGGGAAATTCAATATTTTTGTCTTGATTCATGTCATCATAAACCCGCTCTCTCTTTTGGAAGATATGGCTGACATTACATTGAGTTGGACATGCCTACTCACTATCTCTTGTATCTATGACAAATTTATATCACTCCCTTGTCAAATGAATAGATCAAGATCATACTCCCTCAGATCATAACTAGGAAAGATTTGAATGTTGTAATGGAACGATGCCATATGATGCCTTAGATGGAAATAATTGCAGTGGAAAGATATGTTATGAAGTGATATACTGTCTTATTAGAAGGATTAGATATGCTTAATCATACATTATTGTACTGTTGTGAGAATACAGTCCTGTAGCATTATTTGAGGTCAATATAAACAGAAATACAACTTGTCCAAACCCATGCATAAAGAGATTCAAACATCACACAATATTCCTTATTAATATCAAGAATATTAAAAAAAATCTTCAGTTGAGGTATTAGACCTTAAAAATTGAATATGAACACTTTTTTGTTATTAGGACAAGATTTATGTGATTAGGTTGTATAACTGTGTAACCATAACTTTCATAATGGAGGTTGAACATAATTCCTTGAAGGACTAAATAAAGAAGCTTTAAGCCTTGAAAAATCTGAGATCATTGAAAGAGAAAGCATGAAATATTCCAGAAATGAGAGTGACCATATCTTATCAATAATGAATTCATGCAATGTGGGAAAGCCATCATTTAGTTGAGATCTATGGTTGTGATGTAGAGATAATCATGAGGCCATATGAGAAGGAAAAATCTTGTGCCACTATCATGTGAAGATAAGTCCTTGTGCCATAGTCTCTGAGCTAACCAAGCGAGGATGTCATTACCATGCGAGCCTCAGAAAACATATGTCATGACTAATCAATCTAACTCTTTCTTGGGCTTGACTTCTCCTGGTTTTGATTCCATGTTAAAATTCGAGTTAAGATGTTCTATGATAGGTTAGTTACTTCATAATCAATTTATATTAGATCATAAATAATCAACATATGAATATAACTAATGAAACAAGATTCAATGTAAATGTAGAAGACAAGCCAAGCCACAAGAACACAAAGATATGGCACAAGCCAAGGAAAAACCTCAATATGGGGGAAACCCTTGATCAATTCTTCTTATTATTATAATCGAATGTTCAGCAGAGGTAGAGAGAGTACAACCATGAGCTCGACAATATGAAGATTATAATCACTGCTCAAATAAAAATAACTTCCTCTGCAAATCTGATTTCTATTTAGGTTTAACCTTATGCTGATCAATTCCACTATTCCATCTTATGATCTCATTCTAGGGCAGCGACTTCCCTTCATAATATATGAAGCACATCAATTACTAGATCTGGATAGATACCATACTCTTCATGTTCACTTGAATATGGAGACAAGACCCACGACCTAGATGTCAGATAAAATAACCTCATGACTGACTATGACAAGGACTGTGATTGACCTAAAGGAGTGCGGCTAGCAGATGGAGAAGAGACTTACACAAAAAAACCTCCATCCAGTAACCCTAGAAAATAGCGGCTCCTTTTCTGCCCTTACAAGGTTCTGAAATAGTTGATGATTTGTGGCCAAAATCAACCATGACAAGCCCAAATCTAAATCATATATACCTTGGCCTCCTTCCTAAGGAACCTTTCCTGAAGATGAGAAGAGATTACCACAGCTAGCCTAGACATGCCCTAAAAACCCGCGACCTTCCCAACAGAATATATGTAACCCTGAAATGGAAGAGAAAACCCAAGGCATAATACTCCTCCATCCTCCTTCATGACTCGACTACCTCAGACATGATTAGGCCTCGTTTTAATGTGTAAAATGAGGTTTGAAGGTACCTATATATATACTGAACGATGGGCTTGAAGAGACATGACCCTTGGGTATTATTGAGCCAACATATAGAAGAGGTCGACCTTGTTGAAGAAAAAATTCAAAATACCACTTCTACTTGTCCAAATTTGACAATATTTAGATTAATTTTGGTCCTCTCGAAAAAGAGGAATTAAATGCTGCAATTATCGTCCCCATAGGAGCTGTGCAAAGTGGAATTTGGCCCTAGTTGCCAATTTTAACAACATATCTATAGACATACCAATCAAATTTCCACATGCAAGGGTTACCTCTTGAGGTATCTGTTGCATTGTTGATGTAACAAAGCAGTTTGTCAATTGAGGGGTAACAATATTTCTTGTTAGGAACCTTTGTTGCGCCTACATTCACTAGCAGTTTCTGTGTTTCTCAACCCATTGTGAGACCACTGAAACAAGAAAACAAATTATGACTCTGGAAATTTAGAATGATCTGAATATTTTGGTCTCTTTTGTTGATTTTTATCATGGTTATTTTATTTTCCTATCAGTCCTACATGATTTTTAGATTTCATATCATGCGAGAGACTCTGAAAATGTGGACTTCAAGCTGATTATCTCAAAAATGATATTTATCTCCTAGTTTATCTTTTATTCTTATCATGGGTGTTTTCTCTTCTTATCAACTTTTCATGGTTTGGTGCAACTGCAAGCCTTAGAAAATGTATGATGCCCATTCAATCTATTTTGTTGAATATCTCAAGCATTATTTTACTTTGCTAGCTCCTCTTGTTGAATTTTATTATATGGGTGTATTTTATTTTTGTCAGCTCTGCATGGTTGTGTATTGTTCCAATGATGCCTCAGAAATTATGGACCTTTTCCCACGATATCAGTGGCCATTTAACTGCACCCAGTATCTATTGTGTCATTTAATAGTACTACTTCTTTTTGTGCGGCTTAAGACTGAAGAAGAGGTTGTAGATGCTTTTAAAACTTCCCTAGAGCTTAAAAAGGATTGCTTTTGTTTCATTGAAGTCATTGTACACAAGGATGATACAAGCAATGAGTTGCTTGAGTGGGGGTCCAAGGTCTCATGGGAAAACAATAGGCTCCCAAATCATCAGTAAGGGGGCTTTTAAAAGTCGAGAAATTAGAAACACTTTCTACATCCCATGTTTGATATTTCATTATTTTCTGGTCATCGTGTTGGTCCATATGTTCTAATCATCTTATATATATATGAATTTTGATAATATAGCATATATGATGTTTTCTTTCTTTTCACACAATCAAGGTGAACACATTTCTAATTATCACACTGGTGAATTTTTCAGAGGTTTTGTTGGATCTCCTCAGTGTGTGGAGTTTGTTAGGGTGCTATAATAATAGGGATCATAAGTTTGAATAGACTATGACTAGTCTTATAATATTGTACATACTTTTCTTTCTGTAAATTTTTTCCCATATTAAAAAAAAATGTAAAGAGGGTAAGTCCTAAAAGAAAAATCAAAGGACAAAAAAAGAAAAAGATCAAAAAAGAATACAAAGTATGAACCACACCAAAAAGAGATAAAAATAGATCCTGAAAGTGATGCACATTTAAATGTCACTACTTTTAGTTTACTTTTTGCAAATAAAAATTGTGTGCAACTTGTCAAAAATGCCACAATCCATGATGATCAAATAGTTTAATCTTGATTCATTCATGCTTTAAATTTCATGTTAATAGTTAGAGAGTAAAGATCTAGCCAAACCATTTAATCTTGGCAGATCAGTAGTTAGATAGAGAATACAAATGAGCTCATCAGTTTAATCTGAGCCATTGGAAGTTATAAGGTTAGAATTAGACTAGTTTGCTTATCAAAAGAAAAATAAAAGGGTCAGCAAGCTCAAATGCACCCAATAAATGAAGAAAAAAATGTTAGGGTAAATGATGGGTAGGTATATTACTTTCACAAGGCATGGAAAGCATCAATTGGTCATTTCATATCACTAATATCCCCCAAAATCTCCTTCCTCTTGCTTAAAACCCAATTTTCCATTCTTGAAGACATTTTCCCTTGTAAAAAATCCATTTCCTTTTGAAAATATCCCTTTCCCTCCATTTTAAACTTTTCCCCTTATTTCACCCCTTTTCCCTTCCTAAAAACCCTTTTCCTAGTTAAAAGCACAATTTTCTTTGAAAAAGTAACTCCCCCTTTACTAACCCCCCTTTTCAATTAAAACATGTAAAAAACCCACTTTGCATAGTTTTAAAAAGGTTTAAATGTATCGGGCCCCATTGTAAAAACCCTTCCCCGATATCAGTTTTAGCACTTGTCCCTAGTGTATTTTCAAAACTCGGATACATATTCACTTACCCCGTATATACCCCCCCTTTACATATTTCATTAACCCCCATTCATATTAACCCCCATTTAAATATTTATTTCAAACCTTCCACTATATAACCCGCATTATTACATTAATCCCTTGCTTATTATATATCCTAGGTCCCACTTCATTTTAAAACCCCACTTTCATATAATTCCCGACCCACATATATCATTAAGCCTTTGCATATGTATTATCCTTTCCATATTCATAATACCCGACCCCACCTATCAAATCACCCCAACTCCTCCATCCACCAGATT
Organism: Pinus albicaulis; assembly: GCA_034641835.2. NCBI lineage: Eukaryota > Viridiplantae > Streptophyta > Pinopsida > Pinales > Pinaceae > Pinus > Pinus albicaulis. The sequence goes on along the minus strand of CM076581.1, from coordinate 74,982,795 downwards.
TTTATTTGTTTGACCTAAAGACCAATGATAGTTTTCACACCCCGACTACCTGGAGTTTAAAACCATTTGGGGGTTTCGAAATGGGTGGTTTCACACCCCCGCCCCCCTACTATGTGGCAGCCCCACATTTCATCGCACTCCCCAGCCTGAAACCACTTTACTGCCTTTTGGCATGCGAAAACCACCAACTCGCCCCCGTGCTTGTACGATGAAAGCACTGACGTTTGAAAGTTCAACTCTGCGCCAATGTAATTTATTGCCTCTGGTCGAAAAGAAATAAAACTCGCTCATAGAAGTTATTTACTTATTCAATCTCTATTTGCAAAACTATTTATTTTGCGAAGAAGAAGACAATAGACCATTACCGACCTATTTTCAAGCTAAAGCAACTGGTGCCAACCTATTTTGAGACCAAATTAGACCAGAATTCAAACCTACTACTACCAGAACTGCTGCTGACTCAGATTGGGAGCTTAATAAGACCATTGAAGCCCATTTTGCTGCCAGAACCCCTGCTGCAACCAGAACCCTTCTCTATAGACTGAAAACTCCATTTCACAGGTAATCCTAAGCCTCCCGAAGCCATTTATTAAGACAAAAAGTAATAAATTGCTAAATTGAACAAAGTAAAATGGCATCCCAGAGTATTATAAATGTTAATCCCCTGCAATCTCCTATAGTTAATGTCTAACATACCCCCCTTGCTGACAAATACTTCAAAATCAATGACACAGTCACTGATTTCAACCTCTTGGAAATCCGCTATTGGAGCCATGATAAATCCATAGACCAGGCTGATGATATCTACCTTTGGGAATCAAATTTGCCTAAATATATTTTCCCACAGACCTTTCAGTGCCCAAAGATTATTAGACTCTGTCAAATGAATTATCTACCCAATGAAAGAGCCCTAGTAACCCCCGGCAAAGAGATTTTGTTCACCACACTGCAGAATCAATAAACCAGATATTAAGATCCAACCCAAGCCTAGTGAAGCCACATTGTCTATTGAAATCCTCACTGAATTATATTTAAAGCTAGACTTTCCCAAGAGGTTTCAAATCTTCCAAAACTTTCTTCCTCCATCAGTGGAAACCCCAAAGAATAACCCCCCTTATTTAGCCTCAATTTTTTCAGAAAGAACTAGGAAGATTGTCACAATATTGTCTTGCATTCTAGGGTACTTCACAGATGAGTATGTAGATGCTTCAATCTTAGGTTTTCTATCTGTTTTTTGCCCGGGACAACCTCCAGCTTCCACATTTAACTTTGCTCAATACTTATCAGATGCCATCCATGAGAAATTAGTTAAATTACCAGAGGAAGGAGTGTTTAATTATTCATTTGTTTTGTTTCATATGTTCCTGTACTTCCAATCTGAAATGTTTGCAGTTAGCCTTCAAAAACTGGACATAGAGGGTAACCCCCAATCTGTAGTCTTCTGGACTTCCTTAATCAGAAAGGATTCCACAAAATTCACGTATAAGGACTTCATTGATTCATTTATTCATCCAATTGTCAACCTGCTAAGAAGTAGCAGTCAACATAGGATCAGTGAAGAAATAAATAAAGTTTTGTAATTATCTGAACATAGTAGAACAGGAGACTGGTACTTATACCAGAACCACACTGAAATTAGGGTGTATGGATGCCAACTAACTCCATAAAAGCTACCCAAATACCTCCCAATGAGGTTATTTACACTAGAATACATTAGGAAGATCCTGAATTCATATGAGGTTAATTTTCTATTAGCAAAGAAGAAAACTCAGTTTAAAATTAAAAACTGGCTTGGTCCTTTCATTTGCAATAATAGGAATGTCGGTCAACAAGCAGATTAGTGTTTACAGGACTTCAAATTTAACAGTACTTTCAAATGGCAGTATGATCCTTTGGTAGTTATCAACAAACTAAGAGTAAAATTTAAATTGACTTCTTTTTTCCATGAGTCTAAACTAGAAATTGAAAAGTTCTCCAACCAGTCAGAGTGCTTGGAAAATACTTTGCAAGAGGTAGAGAAGCAAGGTGATACTAGTTCCATCTTGCATACACCAGCCCCACAAGACAAGAACTCAAAAATTCCAAGAGAAGAAGGTTCATATTCTGCTGAAACCACTACAGAAACCAAATTCAAATTAATGTATAGGAAGAAGCCCAAGTTGAATCCAGTAATTGAACAAGAAGAAATAATTGAGACAATTGAAATCATTGATACAGACAAAGTGGTCAAATATAGTGCACCTCTAGTAGTTTCAGGGGAAACTCATCAGCCATCAACCTCTAATACACAAATCATTTATAAGCAACATGGTGTAGAGGTATCTTCATCAAGAAAATGAGTAGGTAAAGAACAGGAAATAATGGAGAAATATAAAGAAATAAAATTGAGGAATGAGGTGTTGAAAGCTATAACCTATGCCCAATATTGGAAACAGACTCCTAGTGACCAAAACAGGTTTCTTTCAGCCTTTGATTATAAAACCAGGAAGATGCAAATGACCTTTTTGTAGCCAATAGTGCAGGCTCCAAATTCATCAGCAAAATATAAGAAAACAACATTTGAAGTTCAAGCCAAAGATCTACATCCAATATATCAAATTGAGTTTCATAAGCAAGCTAGAGAAATGATTTACTCCACTATGACTAACAAAGCTATGAGTGTACAAAAACTACATAATTCTCTAGAAAACATTAGAGAACAATTAAAACTTGAGAAGGCATCTTCACAATCTAAGGAAAACAGAATCAAATCACTTGAAGAATTGGTCATGGAGGTTGGATATAATCCAAAGAACATCAAAGTAGGTGAAGAAATCATCAAAAAGAAGAATGCAAACATTGTTGCATTGAAGAAGCAATTGAAACTACCTCCAATAGAGCATACACAGAATAAAGAAGTTTTGGAGAATGAAGGACAAAAAGATGAAATGATGAATCTCATCATTCACTTGACATCTCAACTAAAAGAGATGGAGAATGAGATGAATAAATTGGTGCAGGAAAAGAAAGCCAGCATGGAAGCAGTTACTATTACTACCACTCCCATAGCTTCAACATCAGTTCTAGTGGCTACAATAGTTCCATCTACTTCATTGGCTCCATTACCTACACCAGTATCAGTTACTACAACAACACCAGTGTTGGCTCGAGGGGTCCTGACCTAGGTTTGGAGGTTAAGGTTTGCCAACAAACCCCTATACTACTGGCCCTTTCGGCAGTGACTTGCTTGCGCAGGCCAAAGTCTCACCCGAAGCAGTATGGGAGGGTGCTGGAACCAGGTTTCCGCACCCTGGGAGAGAGCAGGTAAGTCAAGCCGGTCCGCAGCTATCAGATCTATACAGCCAGAGGTCGTTTGCAGGATTTTCAATAAATAACCAGAATACAGCATATCAGATCTAAACAACAGGCTCGCATCCACGTGCGTACTATTAGCTATAATCACATAATAGAATATTTGCAGTGGATTAACAGATCACAGATACATTTACCATAACACAAACAGTTCGCAGCTTACTAACAAATACATCATCATATAACATGAAAAATACAGATAACATCAGATATCCACAGTACTTCCGCACGTCTATATCATTACTCAAAAATCCTCTTACATTCCCCAAATTACCACCTGCCAACACAGCCAGCAGGGTCCGCACACAGCAGGACAGAGGATCTCCGCCCACACATCCAGCAGGAGTCCTAACCCAAACAACCCTACCAAAGATCTAACAGTTCATAATTCGCATCAATCTATATTCATTCCTACCTTATTACTCAAAAAAGGTTCATCTATTTATAGAAATTTAGCCTACGCATCCAATGGTCTACAAACCATGGTTTGCGGACTCTTGGTCTACCCTTGACCCATTTACAATGTGTTAAGGGCTTTGACCCACCCAAAAACCCCTGCGTTAGACTAAACAATACAAAATTATACAAGATTCACAGTTGTTAAGGGACCCTGTTCCAACAGTCCCCCAACACAATCTTGTGACTCGTCTCGAGTCACGGTGGTCGTGGGTCCTCCATCTGCGCCTGAAGCTGCGTGACGGTCATGATTAGTGGAGGAAACTCTTCGTTTCTTTGCATAGTGGCAGTTTGAGCTATCTCTACCAACTTCTGTGAGTTTGAGCCTTCTGTAGCGGCTGTGACACTCTCCAACGTCTTGTTCAATTGCTTTACTGAAATATCCACATTGTGGGATATTTTGAGGGCCTCGTCTGCCCCTGGTTTGAGGTGATCGCTCAGTGTCTGCTTCTATTTTCAAAGGGCTTCTATGTCATCTCTGAGGGCCTGGATGGAGCGCAGTCGAGTCAAGCACTGGGCTGGGACTAGTGTATTTAAGGTAGCCTCCATTTGAACGAACTCCTCTTCCTTCTGCCGTAGTGTTTTATTAAGTTTGTGCCTTAGTCCATAGCTGCATTGTTGTGTCCAATAATAGGGTGCCCTAAGTAATGTGGCATGTGATTACGTTCATGGTGATTGTAACTAGCGCAGCTTGCTGGGCCCTAACTTTCGGAGGTGTTTCTGGCTGCAGCTTGGCCTGTAATTCTGTAATTTTCTCTTCCATCTGAGCTTTGACGACCTGGACCTCTTTCTGGGAGGCTCTCAAAGATATGACCAGTATTTCTAATTTTTCCTAAGGGGTGGCTGATGCCAGGATTTCTGCGGGAATATCTGCGCAGAATCGGCTAATCAGATGCTCCAACTTCATGTGTGCAGCCTGTAACCTGGTTACCTTAGTTGTTTTTTCACTAATGTTTTGTTCTGCTGCGTAGCTGCTGGTGGGCATGATGATGCCTATGGTGTATTTCTTGAAATAGTGAGCTATGCAACACCTGCAGTGAATCATGGGGAAATCTTGCCAAATCTAGCTGGACCTCTACGTAGGCCTGTACTCATGTTCCGATGTCGAGTGGACTGATTGTAAGGGCTTCCCCAGGTAGTGGGAAAAGGTGGCTTGCTTCCGCAACAAGGGTCGAGCGGACCTGGACCAAACTGGTTTGTAGTGTGTCGATCTTCATTTGTAAGTCCCGGAAATTGACCTGAAGTGCGGCAACCATAGCTTGCAGCTACTTTTCCAAGGTTAGCCACTTGTCCTCTCTGGCCAAGGTGACTATATTGGCAATTTGTTCCAGGTCGCCTATCGTGAGTGTAACTGTTTCCTCACGTCATGTTCGTTGTGAGTGCTGCCTCTTGCATGGCCCCTTAGCTTCCATACCCATTCGTTTTGTTCCTCCAGGGGAGGGAGCATCCCGCGACTCCTGGTTTGTTGTATTTTCATGTGGCTGCAGGGCCTTCTGTGAGGGTACTGCCACACCCTTCTTCGTATTGCTATTTGGCTTCAAATCCTTTGGGGATCCGACGTTCTCTTCTTCCCCCGTGCGATTATTTGATCCGCCATTTCCTTTGACTGCAGTGATCGGGGGAATCTTCACTCCTGAAGTGCCTATTGTATCGGTTTTGAACCCAACCTGTGACTGCGGGGACCAGGTAGCGATTATGCGATCAATATCCTCGTCCGTAGCCATATATGGGAGCGAGACCCAGACTGTATCATTGAATTCTTTGATGTGGACATGGTGCAGGGTAACCTGAAATGCCGCAACGGATCGGTATTTGTCATATATTGTTGGAGACAGACGTGGGCGGGAGCTGATAGCAGCTGCCAAGCGGCGTTGAAACAAAACCCAAAAGACCTGACTATCCTTGATATGCTGCGCGTCCTTGGAGTCCCACAAGCTGGCGTAGTGTGCGCCTTCGCACATATATGGGGTGATCTCAGGGAGGAATGTTTCCTCCGTCACTTCCCAGGCAACCAACGCAATCAAGAACAGCAACCAGGAGTAACAGAATGGGCGCCCCTAATCCTGGGCCTCGTAGATATTTGCCAAAATTTCATTACATAAGTGCTGGGCCCAATTAAAGCATACTCCCTTTTCAGATTGTCCTGCCAACTGAATAACATATGCGGGTATGGTGGCAGCCTGGAATTTTCGCATTAGCTTGCTGCGAGCAAAAATGTACCCATCTGCGTACCTAGGTCGCTAATGGTATTGATCATGAATCCTCAAGTATTTCGTAGGACATGGTAGTTCTTGCATACACCGTCGAAAATCTTCTGTTCATACTTCTTACCCACCCTCAGCATTGGGTCAGGTCCTTCCATGGGGAGGCCAGTGATTCGATGAATTAGCGCAGTATCAATAGGGATGCGGTCCCGAATCCATAAGCTACCGTCATGAACTAAAGCAAGCAGTTGACGGACCACGTGATCTGTAATGTTGTAGTGGCCAAAATGCGGCATTCTGAGGAGGTTCAACAGCCCAGCACTAGCCAATCCATGCACCCAACGCATAGGGACAACCTATACCCCTTCATCTTCCAGTATCCATTCCAGGTAAAAGTCAGGGGCCAGCTGGGGAAAGGCCTCATAGTTAGCTAAGTCATGATCGTCGAACTTTACCTCATGAATCTTGCCGAAGGGTTCACCAATGATGGGGACCCCGCTCGAGGTTAGCGGCATCTGTAGGTAGGTGACCAGGTCATCGAGGTTCTTCGGTGTGCGGGTCAAGGGTCGGTGAGGTCGAACAAATAGGGGAAACCACTTGACTAGTTGGGCGACCTGGGCCTTTTCCTGAGCAGATAAGGGGCGACCCACTAGTTTAGGTAAGTCAAACGGGTCCATCTTATGTGGTGGCTTCATATTGCGGGGAGAAGTGCAGGATTTTATCCCAGCCTCTTAAGCAGGCTTCCCAGACCCTTGCACTTTCTGTTTTCCTTTCTTTTCTACTGGAGGCGGAGTAGAGATAACTGCTACGACCCCTGATGCAATCTGTAATTCCTCCTCAACTGCTAGCTCTGTTGAGGCTATCGTCGGGTCGGTGGTCGTCATTCTGGGGCAGAAAGTGAATCCCAACCCCGGGTGGTTGCTCTTAGAGGGGGTAGATGGTTCAGACATGACAGATGTATAGTAGACCCAGATGTTCCTAAAGCATAATCCCGTGAAGTAGAAACAAGACAAAAGATACGAAACCCTCATCCGACCGATCCTTCCACTTTTATAACAACAAAGAGTTACTAACGGTTAGGTGAATTGTGATGGAAACCTACCATCACATAAATGGTACACAATTTCAAGAGATTGCTTCATTAAACATTGACCACCCGCTCCTGTCAACGGTAACTTCAGCTTTTTGCATGATTCTATTGTCCCAATGGCTAGTTCTCGCACCTCTTGTGCGCTCATCACACCTTGGGACTTCCAGTGCACCTGTTGTGTTTTGAACAGACACCTGCACCCTCTGCTCGCCGCTCTGGGCCTCCTAAGTTGTGGCCACCTCCCATGCGTACCCTGATCATACTCAAGTGTTATGGTAGACCGATCCCACCTTATACAGCTACTCTGACCATATATTCATTTGACCTGATATGGTTTGAGCCGGCTACCATTGATATAGCCGGGGAGCATATCACCACGCAAGGTGGCTAGCCTTACAACTCCACCATTCATGATTTCCTTGATTGTATAGGGACCAAGCCAGTGTTGTCATAACTTCCCTGGATGTTTCGCAAACTGGCTATCATATAAGAGGACTAGGTCACCCTCTGCGAACGTCTTCTAGTGAATATGACGATCATGCTAGGCCTTATCACGGGTCTTCTGAACCTGTTGATGGAAATTAGCAATAAATCGATATTCCTCCAAAGCCATAAGTTGTGCTAAATGCTCCTTCATGGCGTCGGGTTTTGCCATATTTGTAAATGCTGCGATACGTAGACTGGGAACAATATACTCCATTGGCATAATGGCCTCCTTGCCATAGACCAACCTAAATGGTGTTTTCCCTGTCAGTTTTTTGCAAGTCATCTGGTAGGCCTAGAGCATCGATGGGATGCATATGTCCCAATCGTTGCGATCAATGTTGTAGACCTTAGTCAGTGCTTGCTCCAAAATCTTGTTAAAAGCTTCTACTGCTCCATTCTCCTATGGATGATATGGGGTGATTTTTTCATGATGGATCTGGAACTCTTTAGTCAATGCTTGGATTGTTTCATTAACAAAGTGTTTACCTCGATCGCTCATAAGAATCTTTGGACATCCAAATCGAGTCAGAATCTGCTCAAATAGGAAGTGCACAGCGGTATATGTCGTACAATCCTTTACCACTTGTGCTTCGGCCCACCTGGTTACATAATCAGTGGCAGTAATTGGTAGCGCGCACCTGTCTTTTTCCCTAGTGGGATGATGGGTCCCACAAAATCAATGGCCCATTTTTCGAAGGCTTGTAATGCCACTTGTGGTTGTAACGACATTTCATCTCTTCGTGACGGCTTTCCCATCCGTTGACATGTATCACAGGCTTTACAATAGTCGTGAGAGTCACTATGGAGGGTAGGCCACCATAGTCCAACCCATAAAATATTTTGCGTCGATTCCTTGCCTGCGTAGTGACCCCCTACGATTATGTCATGAGGTTCTGCCAAGATATCATGTCATTCATGCTCCAGAACATACCTGCGCAACACTTCATCGGTGCCTAGTTTATATAATTTCCTTTCGATGATGGTAAAATATGTTGCCCGGGTAACCAACTCCTTATTTTGTTGTATTGAATATTCTGTAGGTGCCATGCCTGTGGTCAGGAACTGGATGATATTAGCAAAGTGTGCATCAACGACTCTTATGGCGAACAACTGTGTGTCAGGCAACCCTTCCTCCAAGCCAGTAGGTTCTTCACCTGTCTCAATTCGGGATAAGTGATTTGGCCCAGCATTCAACTTCCCTGGTTTGACTATGATTTCGAAATCGTATTCTTGAAACAGTAGAAGCGATCTGCAGATTCCCCCCCAACACAGGCTTATTCACTAGGTACTTTAAAGTTGAGTAATCTGTAAAAATTTTAAAGTGTCCTCCTAACAGATAATGCTGATACTTTTGTAGCACATAAACCATGGCCAACCCTTCCCTCTCCGTAGTGGCATAATTGCACTCCGCACTTGAGAGTTTCTGACTAGAAAATGCGATAGGGTGATCAATATCTCCAGCACTAGGTTGCGTAAGGACCACTCCCAGGGAAATCCCTAAAGCATCCACATGAACATGGAATTCCTTTGCCCAATCAGGGAAGATAAGGATAGGTGCAGAGACCATTTTTTCCTTGAGTAGCTCAAAGCTCTTCTAGCATTATTCATCCCAAAAAAATGACACATCTTTCTTAAGTAGCTTCTCCAAGGGTGTTGTGATCAGTGTGTATCCCTGAATAAATTTTATGTATTAGCCTATATGTCCAAGGATCGAACGTAGCTGTTTCCCAATTGTAGGTACAACTAGGTTGATGATAACTGCAACCTTCACAGGGTCCACCATTAGCCCTTGTTGGCAAACTATATGTCCAAGAAAGATCCTGAAGGGTACACAGAAGATACAATTTTTAATATTCAGGGAAATTTGGTGTTTTCAGCAGGCATCTAACATCATGCGCAGGTTTGAAATGTGTGTCTTTACCAAGCTGAAAACAATCCAGTCATAGAAATATACTTCAAGAAATTTGTGGATAAATTCTTTGAATACTGCAACAACGACTCGTGAGAGGATAGCAGGGGCATTCTTGAGTCCAAACGACATGACTGTATACTAGAAAGATCCCCATTCCATGGAAAATGTAGTCTTGCTGCGATCTTCTGGTGCAATTCGGATTTGATGATATCCGTAGAATCCATCGGTAAAAGAATACGCTTCCTGAACTCCTACACTATCCAATATTTCATCGAAAAATGGTGTCGGAAAGGGGTCATGTACGCAGGCGTCATTTAACTTGCGTAAGTCCACACAGATCTGGATTTCTCCTTTAGTTTTCTTTTCCTGAACTACCATTAGACTTACCCAATCCGACTGCTCTAGTGGCTCGATAATACCTGCGGAGAGCATTTTATTTAGTTCCTCCCTAACATTTTGTTTATACTTAGGATTCAATCGGTAAGGCCGTTGCTTGATTGGTCACGCATCTAATTTTAATGTGATGCGCATCACTCCCAAGTCCCCTGTAATCCCTTTGAGCTCTGAAAATTTGGTTGGGAATAAGTCTTGGTATTCTGTGAGCAATCCAGCCACCTTTCTTACAGTGTCATCATCCCAATAGTCACCAATATTAGCCAACTTAGGCCGCTCTACCGTGCCAATGTTGACTTCCCGTAGTTTCAAGGGTTTTATTACATCCACAGTCTATAGTGAGGGCCCCGAAACTACGCGTCCCCCCTCCAATTCTGGGATAGAGATATTACGCGGGTTCTCCTCACATTCTTCTATAGCTATATTGCTAGAATTGATAATATCCTACATCTACATTTCCCATGTCGACACTCCAATTGTTGCAGAGGAGATGGATTCCCCAAACATGAATGCTTCTATGTCCTGCAGTGCTTCACAAAGCGCCTCCGATCCTCCTATTAGCCCAAAGGTACCAATGACTTCATCCTTCAAGGTTTCCTAGTGGCGGGTGCATTGATGTAGCTCTGCATCCAGGTACCATGTAGTAGGGATCGATCCTAATGAAAGAATAAACAAATGAACCCATTCCTTTGGGGTTTGGTCATGCCATTTTTCTATCCAAGAAGACAAATGTTCGTGTGGGTCCCCTGGGCCAAGTAACTTCTTGACACGCACCTCAACTGGGGCCTCGAATCACAGGATCATCATGTCCCGGCAGTCCTCCTAGTCCTGGAACACCTCCTTATGTGCCTCTCACCATCTTGCAGGCGTTGCGCGCATAGCCATATTAAGAGCCCACAACCTTCGTTCTCTCGGGACCTCAACTTCGAATGTATGCAGAAATTCCTCTATACTACCAGAGCCATCAAAATAGGGTATTTATCTTACCTCGGCGAAGATGAAGCAGAAGTCCCTGGCAGTTTGTAGACAACACAGCACGGAGACATCATGCAGTCGGTTTTGCCAATTGTCTATTTCCTCGTCAGAGTCAGAAAAGCATTCGCTATCTTTTTCCCAACACAACACTCCATCAATCATAGGATTGATCCATTCTTCATCCCTTGCAGTTAGCTTATAGATACTATCTATTTCTTCTTCCTCCCGTGTTGGCTCGGTATATCTTTCTCCTTCTGCAGGATCTAGTGGTATGATCACCCGAGTTTCCTCTCTTTCGAATACCATGTTTTATTTTTTCAAGTTGATAATTCCACCCATATCAATGGCCCAATCCAATCCCAAGAGCGCTAGGTAAGGGTTTGCATCTTCTACAATCTGAATGACTTCAAAGTCAGCTCGTACCTTAGCCCCGGTGATATCTACGACCATCTTTGAAAATCTCCCCAATGGTATGATCTTCTGTTGATTAGCCATGCGTAGCTGGATGGTAGACCATTCCAACTTAGGTTCTCCCATTCGCTGCCAAGTCAGTTTGGGTAGTACATTCACATCGTATCCAAAGTCTAGAATAACTTACTCCATCTCATAATCGCTGATCTGTGCGGTCAGCCGCATCTCCCGATCAGTGCGCCTCTTATGCTTATATAGTTTGTGCACGCCCTTAATTTCCATAGCTAGGGTTGTCTTTACTGCGCATCTATATATCAAGGCTTGGAGGGTTTCTATGGCCCATTGATTGCACAACAACCTCATACACGCATACAGGAATGATTTAACTTCATCATCTCCTCTAAGGTGCGCAGGTGTTGGAAGGGTAGGTGTCGCAGCATTGGCAAAGTCTTGGCGAGATGAGACAAAAGTTTCCCTTTATTTTGGTAGGTCCAACCCTTCCTATTTATTGGTTGCTTTAAGGATAAGAGGTTCTGCCTCAGCTTTTTTCGCAGCCCCACCGGTGGCTATGCCGCTGCGGGTTATAACATTAATACTTGGTTTTTCACTTCGTGGTTCTACCTTGACCCTTTATACGTTCTACATAGGTGTCTGTCGCTTCTCCTGCATCTTGGCTATCAGAATCGGGAAATCTTCAACCACATGGTCCAGTTGTCTGTAGTATTTGCAGGATTTCCGAGTTGGGTTCGCGCAATCCCTTGCAAAGTGACCTACTTCCCCACAATTATAGCATATTAGTTTTCCTCTACCCCTGTTTGTGCTTCCTCCTCGCCCCCCTCCCCTGCCCCTAGCCGGGGAGCCTCCTATACCTGCGGGGGATCTAGGTGAAGCAGGGTTTGATTGTACCCTATATAGGTCTCCTCGGTCAACCATTAGATCATACGTTCGACAGTTCTGTTCGTCATGTCCTACAGACCTACAAAACCTACACCATTGTTGTTTTACTTCTGGGATATATGCGGCAAGGCAGGGACAATGATTAGTATTGTGTAGTCCAACAACGTGGTAGTCATCACACCATACCGTCGGCCCACTTGGTCCTGCAGCTTCACTTGGGCGCAGCGAGCTAGCATCCATCCCTCGCTCCTTGCGTAGATTCTAAATCTCCATGTGCATTGCTTCTAGCTGGCCTTGTATCTGCTGTACTCCTAACTGGGTATCATCTCTTGGCGTTGCTTCCAGTTTCATGGCAACCTCCAAAGCCTTCTTTGTGTTTCAATGGCTTGGTGACCCATAGGTATGCGCAGGTGGGGCAACAACATAGCAATGAACCACTCCGTGTGTTGCCTGTCATCATACTGGAATCCTACTTCTATGATCACCTTCTTTAATCATTGATCTACTTCCCACACGGACTCAAATGATCCTTGCTTGATATCTTTCAGGTCGTTCACTATTTGAGAGTAGGACTTAGGTTTCTTGAACTGTTGCTTTAATGCATTCTTGATTTCCTCAATAGTCGAGTTCGCATGTTGATCAATGTATCCCATGTACTAGTCCAAGGTTCTCCCCTCAAAAGCAAGGGATAACTGTGCATGTTTCACCGCATCGCTTACTACGTTCTGCACAATCCATATCGATCCTGCGACAAACCAGAACCGATCCATGTCCTCATCACCCACGCCCTTAAAAGTAGGTAGCTTCATGTGCGAGGCCATCTTGTCTTCTGATGAAAGTGATTTCTTATGAATTCTTGCTTCAAACTCTTCGCTGATGCTTCTTAGGTTTCTAATACGGTCTTGGAATTACCCAATCTCTCTCAAAATTCTCTCGGTCCCAGCAACAGAACCATTTGTTGGCTCGAGGGGTCCTGACCCAGGTTCGAAGGTTAAGGTTTGCCAACAAAAACCTATACTACTGGCCCTTTCGGCAGTGGCTTGCTTGTGCAAGTCAAAATCTCACCTGAAGCAATATGGGATGGTGCTGGAACCAATTTTATGCACCCTGGGAGAGATCATGTAATTCAAGTCAGTCTGCAACTATCAGATCTATACAGCCAGAGGTCATTCGCAGGAGTTTCAATAAATAACTAGAATACAGCTTATCAGATCTAAACAACAGGCTCGCATCCACATGCGTACTATTATCTATAATCACATAATAGAATATTTGCAGCGGATTAACAGATCATAGATACATTTACCATAACATAAACAGTTCGCAACTTACTAAAAGATACATCATCATATAACTTAAGTCTGAATCAATTATAAAATGACATATACAGATAACATTAGATATCCACAGTACTTTCACACATCTATATCATTACTCAAAAATCCTCTTACATTCCCCAAATTACAACCTGCGCACACAGCCAAAAGGGTCCGCACATAGCAGGACAAAGGATCTCCATGCACATAGCCAACATGAGTCCTAACCCAAACAACCCTACCACAGATCTAACAGTTTGTACTTCGCATCAATATCTATTCATTCCTACCTTATGACTAAAAAAAGGTTCATCTATTTATAGCAATTTAGCTTACGCATCCAATGGTCCGCAAACCGTGGTTTGCGGACCCTTGGTCTACCCTTGACCCATTTATAATGCATTAGGGGCTTTGACCCACCCCAAAAACCATGCGTTAGACTAAACAATACAAAATTATACAAGATTCACAGCTGTTAAGGGACCCTGTTCCAACAACCAGCTACTACACTAGCAACAGATTCAACAACAACAGCTCATCCCAGTGATGAGGCAGGTAAATTGATTAAAGCCATGTAGGATATGTCAATCCAAACAGATGAGATTAATAGACTTAAAGAACAAATAAAAATTCTATAGGATGAAAATAAGTTGGCACAAATCATGTATAAGTCAGAAAATCAGAAAATAAACAAATTGAATGAAAGGATACAAAAGCTAGAAAAAGAGTTAAGACTGAAAGAGCCACTAGCCCAAGCAAAGCAGCAACTATGGGCCAATATCATTAACTTTGTTAATGATATTTGGCCATCTATCCAAATCATCTTTGAGCAGAAAGATTTGATAAAACAGGCTAGTGAAGCTATTCAGAAAGTCAAAGAGGAACCTAGGAAGAAACCACAAGAGGCCACTGAAATAATAAAGTTTCTTAATTCCAAGAACAAACAGGAATTAGAAGAAATTGGCATAAATGACATAACATAAACAATCTTAGAGGTAAGAAAGTTAATTTCCAAGATAAACTTGATGACACAACTTGAAGATAAGTGTCAGACTATGGAGTTAGCAATAACCAGATTCATGGTCAAATTTGATGTTTTGAGGCAGAAAGGTCTGCCTAATCCTTTGGTGATCAATGACAGATTAATGAAGCATGAAGATTATGAGAAGAAGATCAGAGAAGTGGCAAAATAAAAATCCAACAATTCCTCCATGAAAGGAATTCCTACTGGAAAAGTACTCTATCAAACTTCTGAAAATCTCTTTTACCTCCAGCATGAGGTAAATCATCTCTTTGTGAATAAGCCTACTTTTGTAAAATACACAGAGGTTGATGAAATTTACAGGAGGATGGTAAAGATTAAAATTCTATAAGAAGAAAAATGAGAGAAATTATGTGATTTACTGTGATTGGTAAAAGTGAAAAGGGGTAAATTAGAATAGTCAGGTAAAAGAGTAGTCAAGGTTAAAGAGTAACAAAGCAGTGAGGATAAAGGTGAAAAAAAAGCAGTAACAAAGTTTAAAGATCAAAGTAGAGTTAAAAGACAATTATTAGATGAAAAAGGAAGCGTAAAGATACAGCCAGCGTAAAGCAACAGTCAGAGAGATAAAAAAGAAAAATATCAAAGAGCAAACAAAAAATCCAAATAAGGAGGGACAACTTGCATTATTTACATATGTGTCTCTATCTTCTTGCATGAAGATATTTATTTCCCTTCAATAATTCCTAAATCATTTTTAGGATATTTTGTATTAGTTTTTCTATAAATACTTCATAATTTGAAGTATTGAGTGTGGATTACTGAACATTTCTATAGTTGTAATTGATCCAAATACCTGAGGGTTTATTGTACCATTTTCAAGTCAACAAACAGGACAAGCAATAAAGGCATTGCATTACAGGATTCATGTGTTGAGCCACTTCAGTGAAGTAATTTCAATTATTCATTGTTATTTTCTTAAGTATTCCATAAGCTTGTATGTTTTCTGAATCTAACTGTTATAAGAGAAATTTTATTTCTGAACTTGTTTAAATACACTCTGCCTGGAAATGTTATTCATTTTCATGTTTTCTTCTGATATCCGGATCTGAGAACCTTTAATTTCTCTCCCATCCCGATTGAACCCTTTCACCTTCATTCATTATCTTGTTTAAGGAATCCTTAAATGCTCCTTGATCCCGATTGAAAACCGCTTCACCATCCAGCCTAAAAGATCTGATTTTGCTCTGCTACCTTGCCCTGTGAAGACTTCCTTTAGAAATTGATTCTGTCTTGTTTGCTTGATACATTAACTCCATAGCCCAATGGAAAAAGATAGTCATCTATCCATCTAAATCAGTAATTCCACCACCAAATTAAAATCAAACCATATTAAGCCTACATAACTAGCCTAAAACCAATTAAAAACAACAAAGTTAAAGAATTAAGAGAGAGCCCTCTCTGAGCATTAGGAAGGGTAGATCCTAACTTAAAAGTCGTTGATAGTTACCTCTGTTATTTATTTAACACAAACATAACAACCCAGGGAAATTTCTGAGTGATAACATACTGGCGACCATACTGGGGAAAATCAGTCCTTAGTTTAAAATAAACCTTAAAGAAAATACTTTTTATCATCTTTTCACCTTAAGGTTGTTTTAGGGTTGTTAAAACATTTTTCATTGAAAATTAAAATTCCGGCTTCTAGAAGAACATACTATACCATGGCTCATTCTAATCCACAACTTGTTGTAATTGTTGATGATCCTAACAAAATTTTAAGAAAACATAAAAGAGTAGAAAGTCTAGGAAGTAGCAGTCAATTAATCAAATCAATTTCACTTCTCGAAAAATTGTCAAGCTTACAAGATATACAGTTTGATTTATCATTTGAACACTCTCTATTTAGAACCAAATATGAAAGTTCAATCTATGATGTTGTAATAGATCTTAACTTTATTCAATTAATTGAAGAAAAGAAGGAAAATATACAACATGAATTAGATCAACAGGTTATCAATACTCTTGGAAATCTTGATGTTTTAGCTACAAATTTGATTAAAGATATAGATCAAGCCTACTTTCAACAATCTGTTGAATTAGTTGCTTTAACTGCTGCTACCCCTAAGCATTTTTCCATTACTTTTGAAACTGTAAATACATATTTATATATTACTACCTCATCTATAATATCCACCCAAGTTCATTCCACAGATCCATTCATCCCAAAACTTCCTCTTCAACCTAGAGTTTTATTCCCATATTCTAGCATTCCAAGTTCATATGCAATCACCTCAAGTTCATTTCCAATCACTTCATCTTCAACTTTGGGTCCATCTTTAAGTTCAGGTCCATATACAAGTTTAGGTCCATCTTCAAGTTCAAGTCCATCCCCCAACACTTCTAATTTACCTCCCAGTCAAGCTAGCATCTTAGCCATGGCAGCTAGATATGCCCCTTTGGTCTCACCAACTCAATTACATGTCATGCCCCAAGACTACCAAAGTAAAATCTTTCATTTTGATAGTATTTTGTTTCATTAAGTAAACAAAATGACTGATTACTTTGAATTACATGAAATTGATGAAGAGGATGTTCAAATGAGACT
The DNA here is from genome assembly GCA_034641835.2 of Pinus albicaulis. Lineage (NCBI taxonomy): Eukaryota > Viridiplantae > Streptophyta > Pinopsida > Pinales > Pinaceae > Pinus > Pinus albicaulis. The sequence continues at coordinate 74,965,717 of CM076581.1, read as the reverse complement.
GTTTGCTCAAACACTAGTAGGAGATGTAAATAAATGGTTTAAAGCTTTACCTGTTGGTCATATTGCTGATTTAGCTACTTTCCATAGATTGTTTATCAATAGATGGGAAAGAAAGAAAAACCCTTTACAAATATTATCTGAATATGAAAAAATTAGAAGAGCTCCTAATGAATCATTAAAGGATTATTGTACTAGGTTTAACATTATTTATAATGCAATTCCTGCAAATATTAAACCTCCACCAGATCTAGCCTTAATCAAATTTCCAGATGGTTTTGACACTGATATGTCATAGCAATTAAGAGAAACGAACCCTGAAACCTTAGAACAGATGAAAACTAATGCAGTTAGTGTAGAATCTAAATTTTTAGCTAAAAGAGCTAGGATGAGAGATGAAAGAAGAGTTACCATTAAAGAAGAACCATCCACCTCAGACATTAGGATATAAAGTTTAGCTAAAAGTATGGAAAGAATAATGGATAGATTAGAAAATATGGAAAGAAAGCCATAGTGGGATAATCGACAACAAGGTCCTCAAATTAGAAACCCCAACCTTAGGAAGAACCCCAACACTGGTAAATCTAGAGAAGTTGCACCAGATCAACTCATTAGACCACCTTTCCATGAAAACTATGTTGAAAGTTCTCAAAAAAACGAAGAAGACCAGGACACTCAGATTAACTTAATGGGGATAAATGATGATAATGCTATTTTTCTTACCCAAGAAGAACATGAATTATACATGTTATAACAAACACAGTTAGATTCTGGAGAGTCCTTTGACTATAAACAAGGTTATGAATTTGCTATTAATGAAGTTCACAAACAGTATAACCTTAGAAGTAAGAAGAACACAGAAGCCCCTACTAAGAAAACAGTCCAAACTCAGACCAAGAAAATAGTGGAAGCTCCAGTTTCCAAGGTGTTACAAATCCTCCCTAGAGAAACTCAAAAAAATTCCCCTCCAAAAATTGCAGTTAGTCCAAAGATTGCAGACATCACACCCATTAATACCTAAACATTGTGATGTTCCCAAATTTTCATGAAGAAAATTGGAACATTAATTTTTGCTTATTTTCATCTAGGAGGTGAATAAAATGGGTAAAAGGCCCATGAGTAGGAATAATATCCTTTATGATGTGAAAAGGATCATTGGAGCAGCTTATTTTGCACCTTCCAGTATGAAAAGGGGCAATTTTCATGAGGACAAGGTCAAGTTTGACCAAGTCAACAGTGCTGCCTAAGAGGTGTAGCTTGCATGTGAAGACAGTGCAGTTTTGTAGGGAGAAAGATTCCTTGTGGATGAAACCCTTGTTAGCCCCCTATAAATTTCTTGACAAGCAAGCAGGGGGCTAAATTGTTTTGAGAGCCTTCAAGGAATGCATTTCCTCTGAAAACACATCATCCCTGAAGCCTCTTCATACCCTCTGCCCTTGATCATTTTCCTCTTATGTTCCTAAATCAATAAGCCTCACTGATTGTAAAAAATTGTGCTTAAAAGAAGCCTCCTTTTACCCTTGGTGTCCCTGCAGAAATGTCCCATTCTACCCCTTTTTTCCCCTTTGTAAAAATTCTCCTCTTACCCTCTAAATCCTCCCAAAATCCCCTTTAAACCCCACACATACCCCTTGATTCGCCTATTTTCCCCTTGTTCCCTCTATCGTTACCCTTCCCCGGCCTTTAATTTCATTAAAAACAAGCCAAAAACCCACTTTCTACCTTATTACAGGTCTTAGCCCCCTTAACCTTGCCCCCCATGTGACCAAATGCTAAAACCAGGTGCTACGCTGCAGAGCGCTAGTCCATAGATGGTTGGGTGAGATTCTCGCCGTCGATCTGTTCAGATCTGACGGTTGTCGCAAAATCTCATCGCACCTGTCTTTTCCCTTGTTCACCTGCTCGATCATATATCAACCGTCCATTTATCCCGCATCCGACAGTCCATATTCCCTCCGCCCGGTGGTCCCCGCGCATGAGCACTATGCAGAAACCGGCGGTTTCTATCGCATCACTTTCAAAGGGCGGGCGGTATTTCTCGTTTTGGAGCGATGCCATTCACCACAGGACACGTGGCTCCACGTACGGTTTGGAAAATGCCCTCCATCACGCGTTATAGTTCGGTTGATGACCCGACGCGATATGCGTGATCGCCGTCCGATCCAGAGCTTCCCATCCGACGGTTGTCACTCCACGAAGCTGCGCGGAAATTAACCAAGGAAAATAGTGCCCATGGCCCACCATCCATCGCCCTTCGACGCACTTTCAGCCGTCGATCTCAACTTGAGATCAGACGGTCTAGATTTAATGCATGCCCTTGTCGTTGAATGATCCCGCCACATCATCATTCCACGTGTGTTCATCATTTATATTTCATTCAAAGGGCCAAAGATCACTGTTTGCATTCAAAACCCGATGCATTCTGCCAGCTTTCACCATGACCGTGTTCCATTGTTTCGTTGCATTTTACACCATCGTCCTCCACTATTCTACCATGTTGTACTTCCATTCTCGTTACCCCCACTGTATCCCCCTCCCATGCATTTTTTTCTTCACGATTTTGTGTGTTTTTGCAGGGTACGGGTGGTGGAAAACCGCCATAATCCATAATCTTTGTTACAGTGACAAAGAACACAAGAAAGGACCATTTTTAGAGGCTAAAATTATGGAGAAAGGCCTGAGGAGGTGCTACGACAGGACTTGCATTAAAAGAACAAGTTTTAAACTCTGTGAAACCTCCCTAGAGCCATTAAAGTGCAGGCTTCGCAGACAGAGAGTATCGATGAAAGCAGAGAGTTTAAAGGCGTGCTATTGAAGAATTTGAGCCTTATTTCAGTGATTTAGAGGGTAGATGTACCGGATTGAAGACATCATGGATCACACAGAAGGTCCAGTGCACATAAAATGATAGTACCAGGTTTTCACATCAGCAGAATGTTTTTCCCACGAAAGGACGAAGTGCCCATGCAGTTTTCATTCTATCCCGTGTTCTAGAGAGATTTTCTGCCCTGACAATAGTGCTGATGCTATCAGAACATTTGTTTCACAAGTATGGCCGACTTCTCAGTCATTTATTTACCTTTTTTGTTTATTCACCAAAAGTACTATAGAGTTCTGCAGCCAAAGTACTTCAGAGACATACCAGAGTAAATGGAAGCCTGGAGATGACCATTCTTTCACCCAAAGTGTGCCATAGATAAATGCACAGAGTTTAAGTAGAATGGGCTTTGGCCCTCTTTCTTTTCTGATTTTTAATGCTGCATTTAGTTTCCACCTACCTCCTCTGCCCATTTTTCTGCTATAAAAACTCATGAGAAAATATTGTAAATGTTGTTGATCGGATATCAGTGGATTGCAAGCTGTTTCTCTTGAGACAAGCTCTCTGTGTAAAATTGTAAGATAGGCTGAGGAAGGTTTTTCATGCTGAATATCAATCTATAAGCAATGTTGTACATGACTGGTATTGCTATTAATATGACAAGCACATTTCTTTGGATCCTAATCTAAATCTGCGGTGATGTTTTTCTGTCTCTGTGTTTTATTTCATTTCATTTCATTTCTTCTGGCACGCATTAGAAATTTGGCATAGGATTTACCCTTGTTAGGTACCCTATGTTTCTGCTCTCCTTGCCTTTAATGTTTTTCTGCTATATGTGTATCTGAGGATTGATTTCAATTAATTTAACCAGTGTAGTGGATGTCATTGCCTGCTAGCTGAGGTATGAATTAATGAATCTATTCCTTAGATGTTCTTGTTAGGTTTAATTGAATGAATTGGGAACACTGGGAGATCTAGATTTTTTTTTTTGTCTCACTAGGATCCTTTTCTATTGGTTAAGCTCTGATAAGTTCCCTTAAGCTGGAGGCCAAAGCATTGAGAGTTCAAAGTCTCTCTCTGATCTTCAGTTCTCCAACTTTTTGTTCTAAATCTTTAATGTTCCTTGTCTGAAGAGTTAGCCTTTAGGTCTTGAATCACAGGTAGTCCAAAGGCATGTCATGTCCCTGGGTTTGATTCCTAAAGGTCACCTTGGAGGTTTCCTTTCCTTTCACCCTCTTTCTTACCCTTTCATGCCACATAATCATCTTTAAGATCCAATGCTTTAGATGACTAGCCCAACTGAAAACCTGCATGTTGAATAGCAAGTAAACCCTTTCCTGACTCCATTGCCCAATGGTCTTGATGTTCTCTGAGTTATCTCCCCTTTGCCTAAAATCCTCTTTGCCCAGCCTTGTCTTATATTGAACCCTTCTTTCCTGATTCCCAGCAACCAAACCAAAAAATAAAACGAACAAACCCTGTGCCCATAACTAGCCTAATATCCCAAACAAAGAACTTAAAAGACACAAAACCTTTGCTCATATAGAGAGATCCCTCTCTGGACCCAGGAGGGCTAGATCCTGAGGTATGAAAGTGGTTTTGATGTTGTCTCATCTTTTGGTCTTGCTAATCTGTCCAAAACATGGGAACCCCAACATAATGGCGACTCTGCTGGGGGAAATCTGAGTATTTTTCATCTTACTACATCATAAGAACCTCAGAAACCTTCAATCTCTGGTTAGGTTGGCAGTAAAACACTTGCACTTACATTCCACTTACCTCTTGTTGTGTTTTACCCCATACTCTCAGATAGAGTCTGGAAAGGGCCAGGTAGCCTCCAAATCTCATATTCTTTCAAAGGTGACATATCTGGTAAATGCCCTCCCAGTCAATCTCTGGTTAGAGTTTGTTGTGTTTTCGGGATATCCTTGAAAAGGGATATTTCACAAGCACTGTGGTGGATAGTGTACCTCCTAGAACACCCTGAACCCTCCACCTGGCGACTCCATAGTTCCTTAAAGATTAAAGACTCCACTGGGAGACCAACCTCCACTAACAACATCAACCACAATAGAAGTAACCAGTGGGGTTAAGCTCCTTTGTTTTGAAACCACATTCTGGCTTCAAGAACCATTCACACAAGAGCTTACCCCAACCCAAACCCACCTGAAATAGTTGATAACCCTAAGAGCATCCTCAAGAGATCACCTACACTTAGAAGATCAACTATTTCCAGCCATATCCATAGAGCTAACTCTGCACCAGAAGACCTTACATCTCTATCACACTGTCATCTTGATCTAGACCTACCTAATAGATTAATAAGAACTAGGTCATTCAGTGTTCTAGATCAGCCAGACCTTGAGATTCCTGATTCACCACCTCAAAGTAGTAAACACATTAGGGATAGAGAGACCCCTCCATCTACACCTCCTGATTTTCACTTCATTCAAAACTTGGGGCTCTGCCATCCCAAATCAGCTCAACAAACTTCTGTTGGTCCTAGTATCCCTGTCATCCATATACCAGCTGCTCAAACCAACCCTTTACCTCATCAAAACATCATCATGGCAGCCTGGTATGCACCTTTGGTGTTACCTCAGCCTCTAGTGCCCCTACCTAATGATTTTCAATCAAAGATCCCACATTTCACTGCCAAAGAGTCCACCACAGCTCAGCACCATGTACATAGAATGGAAGACTCTTTTGACTACATGGAAATTGATGACGAGACAGTCAAAATGAGAATCTTTGCCCAGAGCTTAGGAGGGGATGTGAAGAAATGGTTCAAAAGCCTACCTCCTAATAGTATCCAAGATCTTCCTGCTTTACATCAGACCTTCATCAATAAGTGGTAAATTAAGGCTAACCCTCTCCAAATCCTAGTAGAATACAAGAACCTTAAAAGAAACATAGGAGAGAGTGTCCAGGACTACACTACAAGGTTTAACAGCGTTTACAATGCTCTTCCTCCACATGTGAAACCTCCCCAAGGTATGGATTTAGTGAAATATCCTAAACGCTTTGATGCTGACATGGCCTACCAGCTTAGGGAGAGAGATTAAAACACATTGGAAGACATGCAAAAGGGAGCAGTGAGTGTAGAGGAAAATTTGATTGACAAAAAAGAAAGATTGAGAGCTAAGAAAAGGGTAACATATAGAGATGACAATGTAGCTTCCACATATGATCCAAATTATGACCGTTTATCTAAAAACGTGGAAAGAATATAGCAAATGATGGAAAAAATGGTTGTCACTGTTAGCAATCAAAACAAAAACTAGAATCATAACCAGAACCAAAACTTTAGAAGAAACAACACCACTCCCAACAGACAAAGAGAATTAGATCAACAAGTTATTCCCCCATTTCAAGAGAACTTCCTAGATGAAGATGAGGAATCATATAAGAGTCTGAGGGGAACACAATAAACATGTTTGAAACAGAGAACTCAATCCACAACTGTTATTCAGAGGAAGATCAGCCCTCACCCTCATACTGGGATGAGGAAAGATTAGAATCTGAAGACTACAGACTGGGATTTGAAAATGCTATCTTGCAAGTCAGAAAACAGTATGAACTTAGGAGCAAAAAGATCCTAGATAATTCCAAACCCAAAGCTCCTGAGATCCCTATCAAGAAGAAGCCTGAGAAAACTTCTAAGGTAACTGCTGAAAGTAACAAATCAGCAGCTAAGAGTTCTGGGAAGAACAAAGAAAAAGACAACCAAAAAACTGATAAACAAAGTCAGCCAACTAGCAACACTAGCACTGCAGTTAGTGCTCCTGATAAAATAGTTTCCAACACTGTACATAGTGAGAATAAGCCCACTGATTCTGCCACCAAGGTGGTGGCTAGCAAAACAAAGTTGAGCATTCCAAAGAGTCAATCCACTTTCAATTTGGAAAGTGAGATTGCGAAAATAAAGATCTCTGTTCCACTTTCTAAGATGGCGACTCAAGATGTATATAAAGGCCAAATTTTGAAAGCCTTGAATCTAGGGGAAAACAATGACACTGTCAACCTGAGTGATGATCAACCAGCCCTTATGTTTGGTCCAAAAATAGAAGGAAAGTTTCAGGAAGGGGTAGTACCCCCTTTTTATATTAGTCTTAATATCCATGATAAGATCCTTCACAATGCAATGCATGATTCTAGAGCATCTCACAATTTAATGCCTAAGGTGGTTATGGAAAATCTAGGCCTAGAGATAACCCGTCCCTATAAAGATTTGTATTCATTTGACTCTAGCAAAGTAAAATGCCTTGGCCTAATCAAAGACTTATGTGTGAACCTTACCCAGATTCCTGCTAAATGTATGGTTATGGATGTGGTGGTGGCGGATGTGCCACCTAAGTATGGCATGTTACTATCTAGATCATGGGGAGCCAAGCTACAAGGTACAATGCAGATGGATGGCTCATATGCCACTATCCCTGTTTTTAGCCAACTTAGAAGACTGTATAGGGAGGCACAAATGAAATTCCTAGTTAGTAGCCTTGAAAAGCCTGAAAATTATCCTCTATACTCTGTGCACACAAATATGGACTCCTTTATCTTCTGCAACAATGCATCCTTGGGAGAGCCAGCACTAGAAAGCATAGATACGAACAGAGGAGTTGAGACCACGGATTTTAACATAATGGCCACTCTGGATTTAGAGGAAAATGAAGAAGGAAACCTTAGACAGTGCACTGAAATGGAAATTCAGACCAAGCAGGAAAACGAATGAAATCAGCTAACTAGTCATCCCTCACAAACTCATACACCAAACGAAGAACTAAACAGCCCACAGCCTAGTGTAGACCCTATAACACAACATAATGGCAAACCCAGCCATAGGGAAAGAAATGATAACAAAACCGAGAATGAAGCCCTGTGGGAGATGAGTTTCGATGGGTCCTGCACAAGAAGAACTGTTGGAGCTGGAGTGTGGGTACATAACACAGAGAGTGACTACACAGAGAGCCATGCATGCAACCTACACTTCAAATGTATGAATAATATTGCAAAGTATGAGGCTCTGATCCTAGGCTTAAATCTGCTAAAAAAATTAGGAGCCCATAGGATAGCCGTGCAGGGAGACTCTGAGTTGGTTATCAAACAAGTGAATGGTGAATACACAGAGAAACACCCTAGGTTGAGAGTGTACAGGAATGATGCTATGGATATATTGAAAACATTTGTAGAATACGAATTAGTGTTTGTTCCTAGGGGTCAAAATGTCATTGCAAATGGATTAGCTTGCCTAGCTAGTTCATATCACAAGCCTCCTAGTGACCAAAAAATCATCATTCAAACCAAATTCAGACCTGCAGTGCCAGATAATGAAAAATATTGGCAGGTCTTTGAGGGCAATAAGCAGATTGAAGATTTTCTAACAGGCAGGAACGAGTTTGAGTTTTCCGATTCAGACTCAAAATTTGATGATAGCTGCCTGAGGAACCCTCAGATGAGGAAGAACCACCCTGTAACATAGAAATAAACACTCTAACTGAAGAAACTGGAAATCCAACCAAAGAATGTAAAAACGCAAAAAATGAGGAAATAGAGGTGCTGCAGGAAAAAGATAAGAATATACCCAGAGGTCTGGCACCCTTAGAGGACCTCTTTGACTTTGATGATGTTACACCATTTTTTGGTCATCTAACCTATTATCATTAGATGGACCCAAGTACACCATGTAAGACCAATTTTACCCTAAGTAAAATTGCTTTCACTATGTTAAAACAGGAAACCCCAAAAGGAAATATTAAACAAACCTATATTTGTTTGATTTTCCTCATGGAATAATTAATTAAACCATAATTTAATTATTATTCCCAGTCATTTTTAACCCAAAATCAGAGAAATTAATTAGATAAACCTTTATTTATCTTATTATTTTCTAGGAATAATTATTTAAACCTTATTTAGATAATATTCCTTGTTAAATATGACCAAATCACCCACAAATAATTAAATAAATCATTATTTATTTAATTATCTTCAACCACTTCCTTAAATAATTAAATAAATAATTATTTATTTGATTATCTTTTAACCGCTTCCTTAAAAAGATAAATAAATCATTTATTTATTTATTTTTGTCCAACAAACATAATAAAATATTCCATAAAAAGTGGATCTAGATCTGGTTAACCCATGCACCAAGATCTAGAATGACCCAATATTTTGTTATAAATAGGACGGTTTTTCCTACCATTCTTCACCTTTTGTTGCCTATTAGATCACTCTAGATCTATACACTTGGTCACACTTTTCCATTATTTGTTGTGTGAGCTCCCATTGAGCTCCTTTCTTTGCATTGGGTTTTCTACATCAACTAGAGAGAGAAATCTTAGATCTGAAGTGCTGAGGACTTCCAAGAACCCATCCCACTGAGGAGAATTGGATACACCTTCTTGTTTTCCTCCCAGGTGCCCCATTAATATAAAAATTCTTTTAAAAATTGTTCTTGCCTTGTCTATTGGTATATGGAGCAAACCCTTACTTTTTCTACTTAATGTCTTTCCATGCATAGATCTGGTTTTTTGCAGCTCTTTTATGTCTAACTAATCGTAGATCTGAAGATATTGGCAGCCACTTTTGTTGTTAGGCCTATTAGTTATGCATAGCTAAAGTGGTCCTTTTTTGTACACTTTGACAAAGGATTCATACTAACAAATGGCGACTCCACACGGGTTTTAAATTACGACCGTTGTTGTCGTTTTCCTATTCACACGCATCCATTACTTCGGACCTAGGGTTTCTCTTGACTATTGTTTTTCCCTGTTTTGTGTTGTTTTCCCATAAAACCTAAAACATCAAAATTTTTAACTTTCGTGTGTTTTGGCCCTATTGTGTGGGTAAGCATTGACCCATGAGGAGCAGCAACATTTACGAAAATCTCTGGCAGAGACAACCCGGAGCGGTGTACTTGGCCCATAGCACACGACTGGACCTCCGGTCGCACTTTGACTTTGTTTTACTGCGGAACGCCTTTGAAACCGAGTCGGAACACAAACTGTATTTTCGGTGATTTTGCAATTTTGGGTTTCTTACGCATTATGGAGTGTTCTTCGGCCTCTGTCTCATTGCTTTGAGGGAGGATTAAGATGTGTTTTTACTCATATTTTTACTCATCTAGTGGGAACCTAGCCCCCTAGGGCTTTAGTACCCTCCACTTTTTGTGGAAGAGTTTTAGCTGTTTCAGCCGTCTGTTTTTCAGAGCTTCAGCCTCCTTTTTTCCAGATCTGTTACCTCCCTTTCAGATCCATCATAATTAGCTCTTCTACCTCTCAAATCACCTCCTGAAGATTTGTTTGGATCTACTTTTAGGGCCTCCTCCTTGCCCCCTCCGCTTTTGCTGATTACCTTCATTTTTCCAGCCACCTTGCCTCTGTCTCTTGGCTGTGATCTGCACCTCTTTTCAGCAGCTTTATCCTTTAGATCCCTGTCCCTTTTGACCCTAGATCTATTGGCCTATTTTTACGTGTGTTTTGACTAGATTTTTTCCCTCTTTTAGAGTAGTTTTGAGAGACCCGCCTTTTTGGGTTAGTTTGATGCATGGTTAGCTATTAAATTTTCTGTTATTTCAATGTTATATACTGTTCTATGCAGATTTCTTTTCAGTTACGCAGCACACTTTTTCTTGCTCTCAAAACGAAAAGGGTTTAAAAATTAAAATTAACGCACACCACACACTGACCCTAAGTGAAGAAGCGCCTGGTTCACACCACCTGGCAAAGACTCTAAAATCAATTGTCACTGCACCTTTTCTGCCCTTGACCTCACTTGATTTTATCCGTTTCTGCCCCTGTCGGTTTCCTTCTTCCTGTCGTCATTGCGCCCCCAAGACGCCTTTCCCGGAGACTTCTTGGCCTCCACCCTCAGTTTCCGGTTGACCGACCTGCTCCACCCCGCTGTCGTCAAGCCAGTCCTCCTTCGAGTCTGCACTCCAACTCCTCTCCTGATTCATCGGGTTCTCCTTCTCCTCCTGGTTCTCCCCCTGCCACCTTCACTATGTACGGTCCAGGGCCCTAACGTAAGTGGTTCTCGGCCCCAATAGGCCCTAGCGGAACCGCCACGGGAACTACCCAGAGCCACCCCACTGTCTTTCGCCGTACATTACGGGGAGCCTCGGCCTCCCACGATTTCAATCGGTTGATCAATGACCCTATCATCTGATACTAATTGGCACTTTTATTATACCAGCAAGCTCCCTAGACGTCCATAAGTTAGGAAGCTTATTGGAGAAGATCAACCAATCATATCGAGTCTTTCCACATGTGGTGTTCCTCCAATTCCATTACCGATGACTCCATCCGTCTTCGTTTGTTCCAACGCACGCTTACTGGTGAAGCTTCTAAATGGTATGTTGAACAAGCCACCTCTTCCCATACCACCTTTGCGACCCTTGCCCAAGCCTTTTTGTCTTATTTCCAGCTCCCTCTCTGATACGATATTGGCACGGAGCTCTTGACTTCCTTCAAGTAATCCTCTTCAACCTGCCTTTCCGCCCATGTTCAGGAATGGCGACGAAGACAGAGCTTATGTCGAGCCCCTCCCTTCAAAGATCGGGTTTACATGGACTGGTTCCTTCGCACCCTCTTAGCTCCTATCGGCAAAGATGTCGCCTCCCATTTTCCTCAAACCGAAGAAGCCGCCCTCCAAATAGCCTTGAAATATGACCTAATCTACGCTCAATCTGGTTATGTTTATACTGTCTTTCCTGACCTCCCCAGGCCCGGTGGCGCTAACGCCCCGGGGGCATCTCATTCCGCCGACAGTATCGTTGGAGCCCTTTCGCATCCGTACGCTCAACCTCCTATGAGCTATGGTCTCCCTCAGGGAGGGGCCAGCACCTCTAGCACTCTTCCCCCTCCTGGTAGCATGTATCCAGGATACGGCATACCTCCTCCTTTCGCCCAACCTCCTGCTTACCTCAATGTTGCCCAACCTAACCATTACCTTTATCCGCAGCCTGGTGCGCCAGCTCCTCCAGCATATGCGCTTCCATCTCCCTTGCCTCCTCAAAACCCACAACAGCACTTACAGCCCCCTCCAGGGCAAGTATTTGCACAGCAGGGTGCGACTAATCCCCCTTCTTCCCAAAGAAGGCAGAGAGGCAATTCAAACGAATCTGCCCCTGGTACTCGTGGACCCAATCCTCAAGGTTTTGACCCTAACACTGCTAACCAGCAACAGGGCACTCAGCCCAAGCTGGACAGGCCTCTTCGTACCAACAAGCCTTGTTCGTGTTGTAGTGTTTACGGTCATTACACCCACGATTGTCCCCTTTTACCACAGATGCGACAGATGTGGGAGTCTCAAGCCACATTGTGAGGACAACATGCTCCTCATTCTCCTCCTAATGTGGCTACCTACCTAACCGCTCCACATCGACCTTTCCCTCGGCTAAGGATTTGTGGCTACCCAACCACCCTCGACACCGTGTCGCTACCCCTCTTCCCTTCGGTTCCTCTCGACACGTATCCTATAGATGCACTCCCGATCCTCTCGACCTCGCCGACCTTCACCTTCAAACTCGGTCTCGCTAGTACCCCAAGCCTCCTGCTCAGTCTGCCCCCGAGCCTCCTTCTTCAGGTTCTACAGAGCCTCTTTCAACATCCAATGGCCCCTTACATATCCCTCAACCCAAAGTTGAGGTTCATACCAAGATTCCTAAGGGACCCCTACGTCGAAACGCTGCTTCTGGTCGAGCTGCTCATTCGTATAGTATAGTAGATGATTTGGTGCAATCCCCTGCTGCCATTTCCACATTGGAACTCATCCAGTCGTGCCCTTCCCAAAAGAAGGCTCTATTATCTGCCGTGGGTGCTGTAGATCCTGCTGATGACCAAATGATTGTTTTCGACGCCACTCAATCGGACCATCCTCCTCTTCCTCCTTTCGTCGCCTTCCAAATCCCAGTCAAAATCCGGAACGCCAACGTTTCCCGGTGCATAATTGATGAGGGGGCATCCACTTGCGTGATTTCCGCTTCGGTTTGGAAGCAACTCGGATCTCCTGAGCTGGCCCCTTCCACGATCACCCTTCGAGCGTGGGACGGCCACGCCTCCCAGCCCATTGGCCTTTTCCGCAATTGTCCTATCACCCTCGCCGGTAAGACCATTTGCATTGACATCGAAGTCATTGACGCCCCTCTAGACTACAACATTCTATTGGGGCGAAGCTACACCTATGCCATGTCTGCTGTCCCATTCACGGTTTTCCGCAAGATGTCTTTCCCGCACAATGGAAATATAGTCACCATTTACCAGCTATCTTATCATGAGCCGCCGTCTCAGACCTCCCCTGAGACGACCATCTCTTCTGTAGCCAATAAGCAAACCATCGATTCCTTGACCAATGTCTCCCCCGGCGTTTACAAATATTCCTCCCTGCTTGGAACCTTCCCTGACCTTCCCCCTCCTCCTATCACTGATCCCAGCTTATCGAATGTTTGCATGATGCAATCGTCTCAGGCTGCCCTTACGCAGCCTGCCTCGGCTAGTCAGCAACCTCCCCCTCGCCCTCCACACCCCGCTCCTAGCCATTCCTATCAGCCAGCCGAACCTCCTCCTTCTGGCCCTCCCCCTACAGCTGGTATCCCTGACCCCCTTTACCCTCCTGGATCGGTTCCCCTAGGCCTTAACCATCTCGGAGCCATCCCCCCTGGTCATTACCCTGCTAGGCAGATACCTTTCCTGGCTCCCCCTCCCGGAGTATTTTCTGTCCCCGTCATGGCCACCCTCTCTCTCCCTAAACTGACCCTCGGCATACCCGTCTGGTACATTGACCCTCCAGATGCTACCTCTCCCGGTCACCCCAAACCTTACCTTGCTTTGACACCGGTTCAACCGGTCCCCCTCGCTTCCTCCGGGCTCCCAGCACCTCCACAGGACCCCACTCCTGTGGTGTCAGCCCCCGGAAAGAAAGGCAAAGCTCGTAAGGGGGCAACCCACCAGGACCAGGCCGCCCCGACAACCCCTACCCCTCCGCGAACGCCAAAGCCCGCTATCCAATGCGCTTTGTGCGATATCGTCGGTCACGCCACCCATCTGTGTCCTGAATTGCCACACCTCAAGATCCTGGTCAACGAGACGTTTCCCGACTCGGACATTCCCGAAGTCTACGTCACTATCCTGGACTCTATCCCGAAACTCAAAAACTTTCGCACCAATCACCCTTGTGCTTTGTGCGATTTCCACGGCCATTACACCCACCTCTGTCCCCGCCTTGACGAGTATCATTCCTTCTTGGACATGTACCGTCGATTCAAGGCTATTTCGATAGAACCTGAGGATCTTCCTACTCCCATTCACATTCCTCCTCCCGCTATCGAACCAACAGAGCCGTCCACCACCATTTTGTACCTGTCATCGTCCTTGTGAGATATTTCACCTAACCCTCCACCTGCAGATACTCTCGACTCCTCCTCAGCCGACCTTGCATCTGTTGATTTTGCCCATCTGAGCCGTTCTCCTCCTGATGACTCGTCACACATCACTACCTCCTCGGGTGATCCTTCTTCCTCCAGTATTCCCATCTTCCAGTCCAATGAAGACATTATGGAAGCCATGACCAACCCCGACTTTCCATGGGACAATATGCACCATCGCGCATACTTCCTCCCACAACAGTCCCACGACCAATATGCTGTGGAAACCAAAGACTTCATTCCCAGTGCAGTCAATTGGTTCAAAAATCCCATCCCTGCCCCTGATGCTTTCGAAGAAGGAAACATGGCCAATTTATCTCCTACCATCAAAATTGACATTTTAGTCAAACCAGGAATCGAAGAATACATCACCTTGGGCGCCCAATGCACCTCGGAAGAAATCGAAGCTTACACCAAGCTTTTCAAAGAATTCCGCGATGTTTTCGCCTGGTCCTATTCTGAAATGCCCGGACTCGATCCCGCCATTGTCGAACACCATATCGACACATGGCCTGATGCCAAACCGGTCCGTCAAAAGTTGAGACCCATTCATCCTTCCAGACGTGACGCTATCAAGGCCGAAATCGATAATCTCAAGCAGGGTGGTTTCATTTACCCCATTGAATACACCACTTGGGTCTTCAACCCAGTTCCCGTTCTCAAGAAATAAGGCACCATCCGTGTTTGCACCGACTTTCGCGACTTGAAAAAAGCTTGTCCCAAAGACAACTTCCCCACACCATTCATTGACCAAATCATTGACGAGTGTGCGGGGCATGAGGTTCTATCCTTTATGGATGGTTTCTCCGGATACAACCAAATTGCTATCCATCCTGCTCATCAACTCAAAACCGCGTTCATTAGTCCGTGGGGAACTTTTGCGTACCGCGTCATGCCTTTCAGACTTAAAAACGCCGGCGCCACTTTTCAACGGGCCATGTCTTATTGTTTCCATGACTTAGCTCATATTATTCTTGCTTATTTAGACGACCTCACTGCACGTTCTAAGCATCGGGCGCAGCACCTACACGATCTGCGTACCATTTTTCTCCGATGTCGCAAGTATAATATCTGCCTTAACCCGTTGAAATGCATCTTTTGTGTTCCTGCCGGCCGTCTCTTAGGCTTCATCGTATCTAAGGATGGTATCACTCTTGACCCTTTGAAAGTTCAAGCCATTCTTGAACTTCCCATCCCCTGTTCCCTACGCCAGCTCCAAAGCCTCCAAGGCAAAGCTAATTTTCTTCGTTGGTTCATCCCTGACTATGCCACCACCGCACATGGGTTCCTTAGACTCCTCCGATCCAATATCCTATTTGTTTGGGATACCGATGCTCATGAGTCTTTCGATGCCCTCAAGCAGGCCCTCACATCCGCTCCTTTGATACGCCCTCCTGACTTTGATCGGGACTTCATCCTGTACATCTCCGCTTCCACCTATTCGGTCACTGGAGTCCTTATCCAGGAAGATGACAATGGTATCGAGCATGTGATTTACTACGTCAGTAAGAACCTTGTAGGGCCCCCTGTTTCCTACTCGTATGAAGAAAAATTAGCGCTGGCTGTCGTGTTCTCAGTCCAAAAACTTCGTCATTATATCCTCATGCGCTCCACCAAGGTTGTGACTAATTCCAACCCCATGGCCTTCCTATTGAGTCGTCGTATCCTCACTGGGAAGTACGCCCGTTGGGTCGTTATTCTGCAAGAATTCGACCTCGAGTTTGTCACACCAAAGAGTAAGAAAGGCTTAGCCCTCGCTGAGCTCATTTCTGACTTACCTACCGGATCGCCAGACCCCCCCGTTAATGATGATTTTCCTGATGAACACTTATTTGCCATTACTGCTGACGACCCGTGGTATGGCGATATTCTTACTTACTTGTGAACCCAAAAGTTTTCTCTCCACCTTGATCGTGAGGCTCGTCGACGTATCTGACACCAAGCTCCCCGAAACCTTCTTATCGGTGATGACCTCTATCGTCGCGGGATCGATACTGTCCTTCGTCGTTGTCTCACACACGCTGAAGCTAAACAGGTCCTTAATGCCTGCCATAGCAGCGCTTGCGGTGGCCACCTCTCCGGTCTTGCTACTGCCCAGAAAGTCATGCGCGCTGGGTATTTTTGGCCTTCCCTCTTCAGTGATTGCATTGAGGCAGTCAAACACTATCCCAATTGCCAACATTTCGCCCCTAAGGCACGAGCTCCCCAGCTCCCCTCCATCCAGTCGTCTCAACTGGTCCCTTTTGTAAATGGGCCATCGACTTTATGGAGTGTCGCCTGCCATCCGCTAGTAACCACAAATATATCATCGTGGCGGTCGACTATTTCACAAAATGGGCCGAGGCCATGCCAACATTCAATAACACGGCAGCTACTGCAGCCCTCTTTTTCTTTAACCACGTTATCGCTCGATTCGGGGTTCCGAAACAACTGGTCTCCGACCACGGCCGACATTTTGAAGATGAGATATGGCGTGAGCTATCCTCACTGTTGGGTTTTGAGCACCAATATTCCTCCTCCTATTACCCCCAAGGTAATGGCCAAGTTGAAGCAGTGAACAAAATCCTCAAGACTATGCTTCAATGGACGGTGAATAAGCATAGAACCAACTGGCACCTTATGCACTTCCCTGCTTTGTGGGCCTATCGAACTTCTGTTAAAACCGCCACCAGGTTTACTCCTTTCCACCTCGTTTTTGGAGAGGAGGCAGTCTTACCGATCGAGTGTGAAATTCCTTCCCTGCATTTAGCCGTTGCACTTCTCCCTAACACCCAACCTCTAGAACAACGACTTATCATGCTTGAACGCGCTTCCGAAGACCGCCGTGTTGCCTTGCAAACCATGGAAGCGGCCAAGAAACGCACCAAAGCTCAGTATGACAGAAAAGTCCAGCCTCGCACTTTTAGCGAAGGTGATCTTGTTCTAGTGTATGACCAGGCTCATGATGTCCTTGGTCATGGGAAGTTCGACTCATTATGGCTAGGCCCTTACATCATCAGTAAAGACCTCGGCAAGGGGGCATACCTTCTAGAGGATTTCGAAGGCAACCCCCTTCCTAATCCTCGCAATGCACTCTATCTTAAGAAATATTACCCTTAGCATTTCACTTCTGAAATGCGTGTTTTCTTTTCTTTTAGATAGCCAGCATCTTTTTTCATTTTTATGATTTTCTTCTTCACCCGGACCCATTTGATCCAAGAAGAGTCACTTCACTTACACTTCAAATCGAATTTCCTCACTTATGACACTTGTACTTGGGGCACCATTTTGCCTCCTTACTTGTCTTTGTTCGTGTCGATTTTCGTCATGAGCCACCATCTTGGACTCATGTTTTCACGGTCCCCCATTGGGCCTCTTACAGTGTGGCAGCACCATAGAGTCACCCTTTTTTAGAGCATCCAAGATGAGTCATCATCGCATTCATGGAGTCTATTCCGAGTCCCTTTGTACCCCGCTATAGCCCTCCATCCTTCATTGCTTGGTCTCTCTCTTGTGTCGCATATTATGACCTTCAGTCCCACTGTCCCCTATCCATTACGATATTGTGTCAGTCGCTGCCATGTCATTCATGCCCTTTACGCTCTAACAAGGGAAGTCGTCCATTAGCTACTCAGTCCTTTCCACTTCACTATCATCATTAGTGTCAGTCTGTCCGTCACTCTACTCTTTTCCCTCGTGCCTTAGTTGAGGGTCTCTCTTTGCCTCACCTTTGGCGGACCTCCTTCTGTTGACATCAGCTCATTTATTCCAGAAGCTAGGTCTAGAGGGCGGTGTACCTTGGTTTCAGCTTCCACTCTTGTTCGGTGCCTCGGATCAGGCAAAGGGCTCTCTCCTTTCCCTTTGACTTGATTGTTTCTCCAGCTCCTTTTCAGCATGATCGAGATCCGTATACTTGATGGTCCAGTGATCCAGTAGCAGCTCTTGATGATTCCCGGGTGTGTGTGAGATGTCTCAACCCTCATGAGGGGGTGGCCCTGCAGGTAGCCCCCCACATGCCCGGACGAAATCTTCCTTGCAACCTTAGATGCAGCTCCAGATATTTGATGATGTTGGTCGTAGCCACTTGCAGCGCCTCTTTGATTTGCATGTATCAGTCAGATTCTGTGAGCCCTTCCCCATTTACAGGGGGCATTTGGGTTGTATTTGTATCTCATGTACGCAGATATTATTGTACAAGTCCTGGCTGTTATCCCAGGCACAGCATGTATATGAGATTCCTCATTATATTTTTATCTGGCTCATGATTATGCCAGCTGTACTTTATGGTTCAGTCCCTTGTTTACTGGACACACTATTCTTTTGTACTTTGTCTCGGCGGGCATAGGTATGCATCCCCCGCCGCCTTCAGCACAGGTACCCTCTCATAAAAAGAGACTTGTTGCACCTGCGAGTCTCGTCTCCTTAGGGTCTAGTTCTTCAGCACACTATCTACCTTGCATTTCTATCTCTGACTTCCCTATTGTTGTCTAGTGATTGAGTTCTTACAACGTACTTTGGTCATACGATTTGCTCCTGACACTCGCACGCTGGGGGGCAATCTGTTACACCATTTTTTGGTCATCTAACCTATTATCATTAGATGGACCCAAGTACACCATGTAAGACCAGTTTTACCCTAAGTAAAACTGCTTTCACTATGTTAAAACAGGAAACCCCAAAAGGAAATATTAAACAAATCTATATTTGTTTGATTTTCCTCATGGAGTAATTAATTAAACCATAATTTAATTATTATTCCCAGTCATGTTTAACCCAAAATCAAAGAAATTAATTAGATAAACCTTTATTTATCTTATTATTTTCTAGGAATAATTATTTAAACCTTATTTAGATAATATTCCCTGTTAAATATGACCAAATCACCCACAAATAATTAAATAAATCACTATTTATTTAATTATCTTTCAACCACTTCCTTAAATAATTAAATAAATCATTATTTATTTGATTATATTTTAACCGCTTCCTTAAAAAGATAAATAAATCATTTATTTATTTATTTTTGACAAATTAAGGGATTTGACCCAAGTCAAATACCTTTTCCCTCCAACAAATATAACAAAATATTCCATAAAAAGTGGATCTAGATCTGGTTAACCCATGCACCAAGATCTAGAATGACCCAATATTTTGTTATAAATAGGAGGGTTTTTCCTACCATTCTTCACCTTTTGTTGCCTATTAGATCACTCTGGATCTATACACTTGGTCACACTTTTCCATCATTTGTTGTGTGAGCTCCCATTGAGCTCCTTTCTTTGCATTGGGTTTTCTACATCAACAAGAGAGATAAATCTTAGATCTGAAGTGCTGAGGACTTCCAAGAACCCATCCCACTGAGGAGAATTAGATACGCCTTCTTGTTTTCCTCCCAGGTGCCCGATTAATATAAAAATTCTTTCAAAAATTGTTCTTGCCTTGTCTATTGGTATATGGAGAAAACCCTTGTTTTTACTGCTTAATGTCTTTCCATGCATAGATCTGGTGTTTTGCAGCTTTTTTCTTGTCTAACTAACCACAGATCTGAAGATATTGGTAGCCACTTTTGTTGTTAGGGCTATTAGTTATGCGTAGCTAAAGTGGTCCTTTTTCGTACACTTCGACAAAGGATTCATACTAACAGATGATGTAGCAAAAAATCCCACTATAGAACATGCAGACTCTGATGTCGAGGAATGCAACATAGGCACTGAAGACAAACCCAAAATAATTAAACTGGCTAAGTCTTTACCTGCAAACATGAAGAAAAAATACATTGACCTGTTCAAGGAATTCATTGATGTGTTTGCTTGGAGCTATGAGGACTTAAAGGCCTATGACACAAACATCATACAACACAAAATACCTTTGAAAGAAAATCAGAAACCCTTCAGACAGAAACTACGTAGGATCAACCCAAAACAACTGCCTGCAGTGGAAAATGAGATTAAAAAGATGTATGAGGCTGGCATAATAGTTCCTGTGAGGTTCTCTGATTGGGTATCAAACCTAGTGGATGTGAGAAAGAAAACATGGGAGATCAGGCTGTGTATTGATTTCAGGAATCTTAACAGAGCCTCACTCAAAGACAATTATCCTTTGCCAAGAATGGAACATATTCTTCAAAAGGTAGTAGGCACAAAAAGGATCTCCCTGTTAGATGGTTTTTCGAGATACAACCAAGTTTTAGTACTCCCATAAGACCAACTCAAAACAGCTTTTATCACTCCATGGGGCACCTTTATGTATGTAAAAAATCCCTTTGGACTGATGAACACTGGTGCAACCTTCCAAAGAGCAATGGACATAGCTTTTTCTGATGAAATAGGACACTTCATTGTTATCTATCTGGATGACATAACAGTTTACTCCAAGACTGAAGAAGAACACCTAGAGCATCTGAGAAGAGTGTTTGAAAAATGTAGAAGGTTTGGTCTGTCATTGAATCCTAAAAAGACTGTATTTGGGCTGCAAGAAGGGAAGCTTCTTGGCCACATTATATCTGAGAAGGGGATTAGGATAGACCCACAAAGAGTTGAGGGAATACTACAAATCACACACCCGAGGAACATCAAAGAGTTACAGTCCTTCATTGGTAAAATTAACTTCCTTAGGAGGTTTATTCCCAACCTAGCCGAACACCTTAGGAATATGAAAAACATGTTGAGGAAAGGTGTAGGAGTTAAATGGACTGTTGAGGCTAAGAACTCTTTTGAATCAGTAAAACTTGCACTCACTCAAGCTCCTGTTCTAATTAGCCCTGATTTCTCAAAAGATTTCCTGATCTTTTCATTTGCCTCTGAGCATACAGTAGCTGCAGTTCTAGTGCAGAAAAATCTAGAGGGAATGGAACAGCCCATTGCTTTCTTCAGCAAGGCTTTGAGGGATGCACCCTTGAAATATAACATAATGGAAAAAAAGGCCTATGCTCTGATTAAGGCCTTGAAAGATTTCAGGGTGTACATACTACATTCTCACACCATAGCCTATGTGCTAAGCATAATAGTCAAAGACATCTTGTCCCAAGACCCAGATGGGAAGAGGGGAAAATGGATTGCTGTGATCCTAGAATATGACCTTGAGATAAAACCCACAAAACTGGTCAAAGGTCAGGGCTTAGCTCAACTAATGGTTGAATCAAATCTGCAAGCCCTTGACATAAACATGATAGATGCCTTGGATGAGCAGGAGGGATTTCCTGATCCCACTATTGAGTAGAAATTTCAAAACTCTCCATGGTATTCTGACATTATGTATGTGCTTACCAACCTCAATGCCCCTCCTGAACTATCGAAAACTAAGGCCAGGTTCCTAAAGCTAAAAGCCAGAAACTATTGCATTCTGAATGAAAATTTATACTGGAAAAATACAAATGGCCTATTGCTTAAATGTTTGCATGAGTCTGAAGCGGAGAAAATTAAACAAGAATTACATACAGGGG
Source organism: Pinus albicaulis (assembly GCA_034641835.2). NCBI lineage: Eukaryota > Viridiplantae > Streptophyta > Pinopsida > Pinales > Pinaceae > Pinus > Pinus albicaulis. The sequence continues at coordinate 74,944,057 of CM076581.1, read as the reverse complement.
AGTGTGGAGGCCACCTGATTTGGAAAGCCACTGTAAATAAAATACTCAGGGCTGGTTATTATTGGCCTACATTTTTTAATGACATCCATAAGATGATAATTTCCTGCCATAAATGTCAAATTTTTTAAGGCAAAAGAAAAATCCTCCCCCTTCCTTTACAACCCATCAATATTGAAGGTCCTTTTATGCAATGGGGCCTAGATTTCATCAGAGAAATACACCCTGCTTCTTCTGCACAACACAAATGGATCTTAACTGCCACAGATTATTCCACTAAGTGGATAGAGGTTATACCTACTAGGAATGCCACAGATTATGTCATCATTAAGTTCATAGAAGACCACATCCTCTCTCAGTTTGGATGTCTAAGAAAAATAATCACTGATAATGCTGCTGATTTTGGATCCAAGAAAATGGCTGATTTTTGTCACAGGTATCAAATAACACTCGGTCATTCAACTGCTTATTACCCACAAGGTAATGGGTTAGCTGAATCATCAAACAAGAGCTTGGTGACCATCATCAAGAAGCTACTGGAAGAAAACAAGAAGTCATGGCATAAAAATTTGGTGCATGCTTTGTGGGCTGACAGGCTTACAACAAAGAAATCCATTGGCATGTCACCATATCAGCTTGTCTATGGAACAGAAGCAGTGTTTCCTAACAGCCTTGGTGTACCAGTGATTAAACTTGTCCAAGAGATACAGACAGAAGAAGACAATATGGTGAGGAGGATTAATCAAACAATTCATCTCCAGCAAACAAGGGAAGAGGTCCATAACAAAGCTATCAAAGTTCAGGAAAATATAAAGAAGTTGTTTGACAGAAGAACCAAAGCTTCTGATTTCAAAATTGGAGATAAAGTTCTGAAGTGGGATTCAAGAAGAGAGGACAAAGGAAAGCATGGAAAATTTGATAGTTTGTGGCAAGGTCCATACATCATCCAGGCCACTGTGGGTCTTAATGCCTTTTTTTTGCAAAAGGTAGATGGTACAGAGCTGTTTGGGGGTCCTGTCAATGGCAGGATGCTCAAACACTACTTCTGCTGATTTCCAATTTTCAGTTTCCATTTCTATTGTACATACTATTGCAGTGTTTGATTTCAAATAAAAAGAGAAAATGTTCAAAAAAAACAAAAAACAAAAACAAAAAAAAACAAAAAACAAAAAACAAAACAAAACAGAGAAAAGGGAGAGGTTCAGACTTGCTCAAAACATGAACCTCTGATGTGCAAAATATTGGCTCTAATATGATCAAAACCTGAGCCAAAGGAAGTAAAGATAGCTGGTTCTAACATGCCCAAAACTTGAACCAGCAGGTAAGAAGAAGAGGATCAGCTCTAACATGCCCAAAACCAGAGATGAAATGAAGAAGAGGAAGTGACTCTAACAAGCTCAAAACTTGAGTCACAAAGAAAGGAAGGATGCTTCAAAGTTTCAGATTTCAAGCCTTCAAGATTTTGCTTTCAGTTTTTCACAAGTTCCTGTCCATGTGCAACTGTCTTTATGCCTTGGACCCACATCAAACTAGACTGTCTAATCCTAGTTTGGTTGTTTTTAAATTTCTGTTGTAGAATGTAGAGAAGAAATCTGTTGGACAGTTTAATCCCAACAGATGTTAGGTTAGGTAGAAAAACATATGAGGCCAACAGTTTAATCTGGTCTCATGGAGTAATAAGGGTAGAAATAGAATAGGTTTATTTTCTTGTTTGTTAAAATGAATGATGTAAAGGGTTTGCAAGTCCAAATGCACCCTGGAAGAAAAAATGCTAGGATTGTAGGATGGGTAGGTAGATTGTTTGGGAAAGATATTCTGTTGATTTGATGTCTTCACAATTTGTGGCAGCTGATACAAGAAAGAACAGAATGGGTCAAGAAACAAGGCACCTAGCCTACTCCAAAGATCATTTCTGAATTCTTGACTCCTTCAAAGAAGCAGCCATCCCCATGTAGAGCCACTGTTAGCCCCCTATAAATTTCTTGACAAGCAAGCAAGGGGCTAAATTGTTTTGAGAGCCTTCAAGGAATGAATTTCCTCTGAAAACACATCATCCTTGAAGCCTCTTCATACCCTTTGCCCTTGATCATTTTCCTCTGCTGTTCCTAAATCAATAAGCCTCACTGATTGTAAAAAATTGTGCTCAAAAGAAGCCTCCTTTTACCCCTGGTGTCCCTGCAGAAATGTCCCATTCTACCCCTTTGTTCCCCTTTGTCAAAATTCCCCTCTTACCCTCTAAATCCTCCCAAAATTCCCTTTAAACCCCACACATACCCCTTGATTGGCCTATTTTCCCCTTTTTCCCTCTATCGTTACCCTTCCCCGGCCTTTAATTTCATTAAAAACGAGCCAAAAACCCACTTTCTACCTTATTACGGGTCTTAGCCCCCTTAACCTTGCCCCCCATGCGACCAAATGCTAAAACCAGGTGCTACGCCATAGAGTGCTAGTCCATAGATGGTCAAGTGAGATTCCCGCCATCGATCTGTTCAGATTCGACAGTTGTCGTGAAATCTCATCACACCCGTATTTTCCCTCGTTCACCCACTCGATCATATATCAACCGTTCGTTTGTCCTGCATCCGACTGTCCATATTCCCTCTGCCTAGTGGTCCCCGCGAATGAGCACTGTGCAAAAACCAGCAATTTCTATCGCACCACTTTCAAATGGCGGGCAGTATTTCTCGTTTCGGAGTGATTCCATTCACTACAGGACACGTGGCTCCACGTACGGTTCAGAAACTGCCCTCCATCGTGCGTTATAGTTTGGTTGATGACTCGGCGCGATATGCGCGATTGCCGTCTGATCCAGAGCTTCCCATCCGGTGGTTGTTGCTCCACGAAGCTGCGCGGAAATTAACCAAGGCAAAAAGTGCCCATGGCCCACCATCCATCGCCCTCCGACGCACTTTCAACTGTCGATCTCATCCTGGATCGGACGGTCCAAATTTAATGCATGCACCCGCCGTTGACTGATCTCGCCACGTCATCATTCCACGTGTGTTCGTTGTTTATATTTCATTCAAAGGGCCAAAAATCATTGTTTGCATTAAAAACCCGCTGCATTCCGCCAACTTTCACCATGACCGTGTTCCATCGTTTCGCTGCATTTTACACCATCATCCTCCACTGTTCTACCATGCTGCGCTACCATTCTCGTTACCCCCACTACATCCCTCTCCCATGCATTGTTTTCTTCATGATTTTGTGTGTTTTTGCAGGGTATGGGCGGTGGAAAACCGCCATGATCCATAATCTCTATTACAATGACAGAGAACACAGGAAAGGACCATTTTCAGAGGCTGAAATTATGGAGAAAGGCCTGAGGAGGTGCTATGATAGGACTTGCATTAAAATAACAGGTTTTAAACTCTGTGAAACCTCCCCAGATCCATTAAAGCGCAGGCTTCGCAGACACAGAGTATCGGTGAAAGCAGAGAGTTTAAAGACGTGCTATTGAAGACTTTGAGTCTTATTTCAGTGAGTTAGAGCGCAGAGGTACTGGATTGAAGACATCATGGATCACACAGAAGGTCCAGTGCACATCAGCAGAATGTTTTCCCCACGAAAGGACGAAGTGCCCATGCAGTTTTCATTCTATGCTCTGTTCTAGAGAGATTTTCTGCCTTGACAACAGTCCTGATGCTATCAGAGCATTTGTTTCACAAGTATGGCAGACTTCTCAGTCATTTATTTACCTTTTGTTTTTATTCACCAAAAGTACTACAGAGTTCTGCAGCCAAAGTACTTCAGAGACATACTGAAGTAAATGGAAGCCTGGAGATGACCATTCTTTCACCCAAAGAGTGCCATAGATAAATGCACAGAGTTTAAGCAGAATGGGCTTCGGCCCTCTTTCTTTTCTGTGTTTTAATGCTGCATTTAGTTTCCACCTACCTCCTCTGCCCATCTCTCTGCTATAAAAACTCATGAGAAAATATTGTAAAGGTTGTTGATCGGATATCAATGGATTCCAAGCTGTTTCTCTTGAGACAAGCTCTCTGTGTAAAATTGTAAGGTAGGTTGAGGAAGGTTTTTTAGGCTGAATATCAAGATGTAAGCAATGTTGTACATGACTGGTATTGCTCTTAATATGACAATCACGTTTCTTTGGATATTGATCTAAAGCTGCGGTGATGTTTTTCTGTCTCTGTGTTTTATTTCATTTCATTTCTTCTGGCACGCATCAGAAATTTGGCATAGGATTTACCCTTGTTAGGTACCCTATGTTTCTGCTCTCCCTGCCTTTAATGTTTTTCTGCTATATGTGTATTTGAGGATTGATTTCAATTAATTTAACCAGTGTAGTGGATGTCATTGCCTGCTAGCTGATGTATGAATTAATGAATCTGTTCCTTAGATGTTCTTGTTAGGTTTAATTGAATGAATTGGGAACACTGGGAGATCTAGAATTTGGTTTCTGTCTCACTAGGATCCTTTTTTATTGGTTAATCTCTGATAAGTTCCCTTAAGCTGGAGGCCAAAGCATTGAGAGTTCAATGTCTCTCTCTGATCTTCAGTTTTCCAACTTTGTGTTCTAAATTTTTAATGTCCCTTGTCTAAAGAGTTAGCCTTTAGGTCTTGAATCACAGGTAGTCCAAAGGCATGTCCTATCCCTGGGTTTGATTCCTAAAGGTCACCTTGGAGGTTTCCTTGCCTTTCACCCTCTTTCTTACCCTTTCATGCCACATAATCATCTTTAAGATCCAATGCTTTAGATGACTAGCCCAACTGAAATCCTGCATGTTGAACAACAAGTAAACCCATTCCTGACTCCATTTCCCAATGGTCTTGATGTTCTTTGAGCTATCTCCCCTTTGCCTAAAATCCTCTTTGCCCAGCCTTGTCTTATATTGAACCCTTCTTTCCTGATTCCCATCAACCAAACCAAAAAAGCAAACAAACAAACCCTATGCCCATAACTAGCCTAATATCCCAAACAAAGACCTTAAAAGACACAAAACCTTTGCTCATATAGAGAGATCCCTCTCTGAACCCAAGATGGCTAGATCCTGAGGTCTGAAAGTGGTTCTGATGTTGTCTCATCTTTTGGTCTTGCCAATCTGGCCAAAACATGGGAACCCCAACAACCCTAATGTGTGGGGTCCATGGAAAAGAGGCATTCAATTGTATAAGAAGAGGAGGAGGCAGCCATAGTGAGATATCTTGGATCATTTGATTATTTGTCTATTCAGACAAATTGCACACTCCGACTATTCAGTTGAGTTGTAGTGCTTCTTAGCACGAGGGATTCCTGTCTAGGATTTCCTCTCCTTCTTGAGAGGCCTCTTAGAGGATTGCACTTCGTCTTCTCCACATCTTGGCTCAAGGCCAAAGCCATTCTTCAGATATTGCATTATTTCTGCTCAAGTATAACGCATTTTTGCTGGGGCATTGCAGTGGAGGGTTCCACAACACTTCTCTTTGGCTTATCTTTCAGAGGAGGGAGTTTCTCTTGCTCCTGGAGGTTAGTGAAAGGGATTTCTGAGCTGATTGCACATCTTTGGCACCAGGCCAATAATTCTCTATCTCCTACATCACAGTTCAATGCCTTGACTGCATTATTCTAAGAGTGCATCTGCAGTGAGAGGTTGCACTGGCATTTAGCAGGGCAAGATTTCCAGTATTAGGATCAGTATTGTACTTGGGAAATATATTGGAGGAGGGTTGCTGCAAATTGGACATATTATTCAGCCATCTCCATATTGTATTAGTTTGAGTTGCAGCTGCTGCCCAACAACTCTGGCATTTCTGCAGATTTTCCAATTTCATGTATATTGTAGCCAATCCTTCCAAGGATTGTGTATTTTGCTGTATTAGTTTTTTTAGGGGTTGAGAGCTTGCTACCCCTCATTTATTTGAGCTGATATTTTCATATCATTCTATTCTCACTTTGTATTATGCAGTAACTCCTATAAACTGCGTTATTTTAGCCAAGGCTCTCTTTCATGTAGCAGTGTTTTCCATTATCATGTATATGTCACAATGAGGCTTCCATTGCCTAGCTGGAGTGATTGATTCCTCCACACATTGTATACATTTGCTGCTATATAACATATATGTTGGCTATCTATTTCTTCATGTGTTCACAGCTACAAGAATAACGTTTTCTTTCCATTCTATGTGCTAACATTGTTGCAGTCCCTCACCGAGCATTTTCTGAGGACATCTAAGTGTGGTAGATCTGTTTAACCACCTTAGAAGGATTTATTTGGAGCCATCTCTTGGATTTCAGTCTTAGATGCATTGATCTAAGGGATCGAGGTCCTGGTTTCAAATCCTGCAGCCTCCATTTCTGGAAAATATGTTTTACAGCCATGGATTGCTAGCTGTTCCAGATTTGGAACATTACTGTGGTATCAAAGCTGCTTTCTTGGTTCAGCTTGTGAGTCTATGCCCAAGAATATCAGAATATTGAAGAGGATGAGTTTAATATCATCATATTTCAGATCCATGGAGAACCTCCCCAAGGAGGATATGCAGAAAGAAGAGGAAGAGCCATGCACTTCCTATTCTCATCAAGGAGACAAAGAAATAAGCAGAAGAAAGATTCCATCTTTTGGAGAAGAAAAAGTAAAAGGGGATAAGCTTACCAAGATTCTTCCTAAATCTGTATATATGATCCATGTAGAGTATGAGGAGATCCAGAGGAAGTATATAGAATCTCCTAGAGGGTTTGATTCAAAAGCAAACTATAGATTGGAGGAATGTGAGAATGCAGCTACACACCATCTTGTACAGCGCAGTCACATACTTAGGATTGCTGGAAGAGAGATGGAAAGAAGAGAAGAGGTTGCTAGGAGGGAAACCCTTAGTGATTTCTTGAAGGAGTATGAGTTTCAAACTCAGAAATTCAAAGATCATCTCATTTTTTCAGAGTTTTGCAAGATGAATGTGAAGGAAAGAGAGCAGCAGGAGAGATTTCATCTATCTACCTTTGAGGGTTCACCTGTATGTTCAGCCAAAGCTTGTGTAGAGGAGTTAGGGACCTTTTTGCAGTAGCACCACATTATTGAGGATGAAGCCATCAAGTTGCAGCGCTGCATTTGAGAGGTAGGGCTTATGCCTGGTGGATCTTTGAATCCTTTTCTTTGAAAAATGTAAACATTTCATCTTATGAAAAATTCACTAAAGCCTTAGTGAAAAAATTTGATAGAGGGATTCATGAGAAACACATGGAGGAGCTGAATGAGAAAACTCAAACAAAACCCTTGCATAAAAACACAATGCCATTTCAGAAAACCATGAGGAAGGTTGAAAACTTGCACCATACTTTGTCGAAGGAGAAACCTTCTTCTCACACTTTTGAGCAAAGAGGCATGGGGGTCTCTTTTTCAAAGAGGGATCAAATAAATGGGAGGTTGCCCACTCATTTTGCAGATATTGAGGGTAGCAGCATTGTTAGATCTGGAGTTGATCTAGTGCCTCATGTAGAGGAAAGAGGAGCTCTTGCTCCAAATAGAGGGATGCTTGCATCTTTGCAAGGAAGTCCCCAGGATCTTATGTGTGGAGATCAAGGCACAACTCATGTTCTATCTGTGCCATTGATGAGGAGGTGTGAAACCATGGAGACACAAGGAGGAAGTAGGGAGAAGACCCAGCATCTTGAGATGAGGAGTACACATCCCTATTCATCTATGGAGGTTGATACACCTGAGGAGGTGATTGGATTGCGCAGTGGAAGCATGGAGAGCTTTCTCCATTCATATATGCAGTCATCTCTTGATGATGATGTCTCATTGCATGGAGACATTTTTCCGGGGAGACCACTGGATCAGCAGAGGAGGATGGATGCTTCACATTTTGGGGCACCAATCATTGATTTCAGGAGGGTGGAAACCTGGAGAGAGCTTGATACAACGCTGGGAGTCTGGGGTAGACTCAAGGAGAGAGAGAACATTCTCTCAACATCAGCATCACCCACTTCCATTTCAGATTTTGCGCTATGGCAGAAGCAGCAAGGGAAGGAAAACAACCTTCCACCTTGCATATTTGGCATGAGAGATGTCAAAGGAGATGATGACCATATGATATATGCTCTTCATGAGAGATCATCAACACTGTCACTATGGATATTAGATCCACATTGGAGCTCCCAGCTGTTAGTGGAGTATTCCAAGGATCTTTTTACTTGCATGATCTTGGATGGCCAGTTGCACTTGGAGGAGTATTCAGTTAGAGATGGGGTCATCTACTATCATGGTAGGATCTTCTTACCTGGAGCTTCCAAGCTCAAGGAGAAGTTGCTACAAGCAGCTCGGGAGGATTTCCTTTTCAGGCCCACTTGTTCTATGAGAGCTTACCACACTATCATGGAGGGGTATTTTTGGATGGGCTTTGAGGAGGAGATTTATCAGCATATGAGCAGATGCATAGACCAGATGGAGATGGAGGAGAGACATGACTCTTTGAGAGAGTTAGCACAACCACCTCTTTCCACTTTGAGGATGAGAGGAGACTCATTTTTGAGCCACTCCATTTGTATGAGCAGAGAGTATGGTAAGAGTATTCATTTTTGTTTACATGAGCATTCATCTGATGTATGTATATGTCCCTTAACCATACATATGTAGGATGTTGCTCCAAGGAGGAGCATTCTTTCTTTTGAGCTTCATGGTCTAGTTAAGGCCATAAGTAGGATGGATGACCAATCCCTAGGAGGACTTGGGGAAGAAGCATATTATGGAGGACATACTCTTTGTACATCTTACATTATTCACTTCCTCCATACTTATGAGGAGATTGGAGCAGCAGGAAAATGGTTAAGAGGCCACTTATTTTATCAGTCTCTATTGCAGTTGAGGGTCGAGCTGCGCTGGTTTCACTTGAGGGACCATTGTCCTTCTAATTTGTTGCATATGGCAGAAAATATGATTCTCATATTTGCTCCTATGGCTCTACTGTTTCTATCTTTATGAGGAGCATGATTGGGAGAGAGACATATGGGGTGGAATTTTCCTTTGAGGGAGAAATTCCTCACACTTTTTGCACTACATGTTCTAAGGGGAACATGGGATAGGATATGGTCACCTTGATAGCACATTTGTCTCTTTATGAGGTGAGCCATATGATGGAATATATGCCATATGATGATGATTTCCAACTCATCATATATGGGGATATGTGGGCCAACATGATTTTCAACGTTGGAGGAGAGATCTTTAGAGGTCTAATCTTCATTTTTCCACTTGAGGGCAAGTATTTTGCAGCCCAGGATCAACACTTTCTCTACACTTATCATAAGTGGAGAGATGGACAGCGTGGGGTAGGCTACATTGTCTACCATGTGCATAGTTTCATCCCACCTACCTTGTCGGGGCCAAAGGTGGATGAAAGCTTCCAGGAGTTGCCTAGTTGGAAGGTAACTCATTTTGCATGGCTCATAGCTTGGAGATGGAGGATCCATATGGGGAAGATAGTTCCCATTATATTTCAGATCCCATTCTTCAAGGGGACCTCTAGACATCACTTTGTTATCCTCTTGAGTATTTCACTTTCACATGATGATAGCTTGATAGCTGACTTACATGCTGAGGAGGAGCATTGTGGAGATTTGATTGATGAGATAGCATCACTTTCCTTGGAGGAGATCATCATACACAGATGGTACAGGAAGAGGAGAAAATAACTCATTCTATCCTTGCACTTGCTTGAGGACAAGAAATATTTGAGAGGGGAGGACTGTAATGTTCCCAAATTTTCATGAAGAAAATTGGAACATTAATTTTTGCTTATTTTCATCTAGGAGGTGAATAAAATGGGTAAAAGGGCCCTGAGGAGGAATAATATCCTTTATGATGTGAAAAGGATCATTGGATCAACTTATTTTTCACCTTCCAGTGTGAAAAGGGGCAATTTGCATGAGGACAAGGTCAAGTTTGACCAAGTCAACAGCGATGCCTAAGAGATGTAGCTTGCATGAGATGACAACGCAGTTTTGGAGGGAGAAAGCTTCCTTGTGGATGAAACCCTAATGTGTGGGGTCCATGGAAAAGAGGAATTCACTTGTATAAGAAGAGGAGGAGGCAGCCATAGTGAGATATCTTGGATCATTTGATTATTTGTCTATTCAGACAAATTGCACATTCTGGCTGTTCAACTGAGTTGCAGTGCTGCTTAGAACGAGGGATTCCTGTTTAGGATTTCCTCTCCTTCTTGAGAGGCCTCTTGGAGGATTGCAATTCATCTTCTCCACATATTGGCTCAACGCCAAAGCCATTCTTCAGATACTACGTTATTTCTGCTCAAGTATAATGCAGTGTTGCTGGGGCATTGCAGTGGAGGGTTCCACAACACTTCTCTTTGGCTTATCTTTCAGAAGAGGGAGTTTCTCTTGCTCCGAGAGGTTAGTGAAAGGGATTTCTGAGCTGATTTCACATCTTTGGCACCAAGCCAATCATTCTCTATCTCCTACAGTGCAGTTCAGTGCCTTGACTGCGTTATTCTAGAGCGCATCTGCAGTGAGAGGTTGCACCGGCATTTAGGAGGGCAAGATTTCCAGTATTAGGATCAGCCTTGTACTTGGGAAATCTATTGGAGGAGGGTTGCTACATATTGGACATCTTATTCAGCCATCTCCATATTGTATTATTTTGAGTTGCAGCTGCTTCCCAGCAACTCTAGCATTTCTGCAGATTTGCCAATTTCATGTATATTGTAGCCAATCCTTCCAAGGATTGTGTATTTTGTTGTATTAGTGTTTTTAGGGGTTGAGAGCTTTCTACCCCTCATTTATTTGAGCTGATATTTTCATATCATTCTGTTCTCATTTTGTATTATGCAGTAACTCCTATAAACTGTGTTATTTTAGCCAAGGCTCTCTTTCATGTAGTAGTGTTTTCCATTATCATGTATATGTCACATTGAGGCTTCCATTGCCTAGATGGAGTGATTGATTCCTCAAAAAATTGTATACATTTACTGCTATATAACATATATGTTGGCTATCTATTTCTTCATGTGTTCACAGCTACAAGAATAATGCTATCTTTCCATTCTATGTGCTTACATTGTTGCAATCCCTCACCGGGCATTTTTTGAGGACATCTAAGTGTGGTAGATCTGTTTAACCACCTTAGAATGATTTCTTTGGAGCCATCTCTTGGATTTCAGTCTTAGATGTATTGATCTAAGGGATCCAAGTCCTAGTTTCAAATCCTGTTGCCTCCATTTCTGGAAAATGCGTTTTCCAACCATGGATTGCTAGCTGTTCCAGATTTGGAACATTACAAACATCTACTATTAACATAACATAATCTGATACTCAAACATAAAATTCTGCTAAAAATACAATTTCCACTCAAACTGTTTCAGAAAAGAAAATTGAAAATAAAACAGTGGAAACACAAACTGAAATACCAATTGCTGATAAAAAAGAGAATAACACTCAAACTACAATTGGTAAAGAAGAAATCATTCAGTTAGGAAAAAATAAAGTACCATTTAACATCCAAAATGAAATAGCCAAATTTAAAATACCAGCTCTTTAACAGAGCTGGTGAAAAATGATTTATACAAATCCCAAATCACTTAAACACGGAATATAAGTGAAGGAGAAGATTATGTTAATCTGAATGATGACCAACCAGAATTACTATTTGGTCTTGAGGTAAATGGTAAACATCAATAAGGTGGTGTTCCTCCATTCTACAATAGCTTGAGCATTCATGACAATATTTTACACAATGTTATGCTAGATTCAGGAGCATCTCACAACTTAATGCTAAAAGCTATCATGGAAACATTGAATCTAGACATCATTAGGCCGTACAAAGATCTGTTTTCCTTTGATTCTAGTAAAGTTAAATGTCTTGGCTTGATAAAAGACTTGTGTGTCACTCTAGCCCAATACCCATCTAAAAGTATTGTCATGGACATTGAATTTTCTGATATCCATCCAAAGTACGTAATGTTATTATCTCGCTCATGGGGAGAAAAACTGCACAGATCACTACAGTTAGAAATGTCATATGCAACAATTTCAGTATTTGGTTAACCCAAAAATCTTTACAGAGAAACTTTAATGAAATACATGGTCAATAGTGCAGAAAAACCACATAAGTATGCTATTTATTCTGTACATTCTGATATGGATTCTTTCATCTTATGTAATTCAGGCACTGGCACAGATAAAAGCACAGCATTAGAACATAAACATAAAGAAATTGACAGTGACAACATAACTCGTGAGTCTATGTGGCATTTAGATTTCGATGGTTCTGTAAACAGACTAGGAGTGGGAGAAGGAGTATGGATTTATAACTTAGAGAATGATCATTCAGAAGGTCATGCCTTTAGGTTAAACTTTAAATGAACAAATAATATGGAAGAGTATGAGGCATTAATCTTAGGACTGTAAATTGTAAGAAAAATTGGTGCTAAGAGAGTTTATTTCATGGGATATTCTGAACTTATCATAAAAAAAATTGAAGGAGAGTATCTTGTGAATAATCCTAGAATTAGCCAATATAGAGAAACCATTCTAGATTTGATAAATTGTTTTCTTGAAACCGACTTTGTTGTTATTCCTAGAAAACAAAACATGCAAGCTCACAGTTTGGCTACCTTTGCCAGCACCTACAGATTACCATTCCAACCCAATCATTAGTACACTGCGGAGGTCAGACATCGGCCAACCATACCAGATAATTTGAAACATTAGGGGAATTTTGAGGTCTAAAATGGGCCTCCTAAGGAAATTATAAAATAATAGTGGAAAAAATCAAATAAGATTTGATGACATCATCAACTTTTAGAGGGAAAAATGAAAAAACTACTTTTTCAACTCATATTTTCAACTTATCTCCCAAAGTTTTTACTCAAATTTCGAGCGGGAGTACTCGTTGGATGCGAAATTTAATTACTCATCCAAGGAGTACCCATGCTGCAATTCACGAAAAATGAGAAATACATAAAAAAACGTGATTACAATCACGTTTTTTATGTATTTATCATTTTTCGTGTAGTAGAGTTCATCAAAAGTATGCAACATGGGTACTCCTTGGATGAGGAATTAAATTTTGCATCCAACGAGTACTCCCACTCGAAATTTGAGTAAAAATTTTGGGAGATAAGTTGAAAATACGAGTTGAAAAGTAGTTTTATTATTTTATTATTTTTTAATATTTTTACCCTTTTATTTAAAAAATGGTGAATCATCCCCCATGGTTGACATCATCATCTTGAATCCTATTGGTTGTTATAAAGTTTATTTTTGTTGTACATTTTTCTTAGGAGGCCCATTTTAGACCTCAAAATTCCCCTAATGTATTGGCAGATCTTTTCACAGGATTCTCAAATTTACAACTTTATGAATTTTGAAGGAGAATTTCAGAGATGTAATATAGATACTGATTGTACTGTAGATGATACAATAAATAGTGATTTAGGTGTAAATAATGTAGATAAAATTGAACCAACTAAATTTACTAAAGTAGAAATAGATAAATTAGAAACAGTAGAAATATAAGAATTGACTAATGATGAATCAGAGATTTTGAATCTTAAAGATAAATTTTTGCCTAAGGGATTAGCCCCATTAGAAGATTTGTTTGATTCCAATGATGTAGCTAGAAAATAAAAAATGGAACCCTTAAGATCAAACATAGAAGAATGTAACATAGGAATAGAACAAAACCTAAGCTCATCAAATTATCCAAAGAATTACCTTCAGAATAAAAGTTGAAATACATAAGTTTGTTTAAATAATTTCAATATGTCTTTGCCTGGAGTTATGAAGACCTCAAGTCTTATGACACCGGCATCATCCAACATAAAATACCCATCAAAGAAGATCAGAAACCCTTTAAAAAAAAGCTTAGGAGAATTAATACAGTTCTTATGCCTTTGATAGAAAAAGAAGTTAAAAGGATGTATGAAGCACAAATCATAGCACCAATTAGATATTTTGATTGGGTCCCAAACTTAGTTCCCACTAGGAAGAAAACAGGGGAAATCAGACTTTGTGTTGATTTCCGAAATTTAAACAAAGTGTCATTAAAAGACAACTATCCTCTCCCCAAAATGGATCATATTTTACAGAGGGCAGTTGGTTCATCCATATTTTCTTTACTAGATGGATTCTCTGGATATAATCAAATTCTATTCCAAACATAGGATCAAGCAAAGATAACATTTACCACTCCATGGGGTACTTTCATGTATTTGAAAATGCCTTTTGGATTGATGAATGCTGGAGCTACATTCCAAAGAGCTATGGACATAGCTTTTGCCAAAGAAATCCATGATTTTCTAGTCATTTATCTAGATGATATCACAGTATTTTCCAAAACAGATAATGAGCATCTAAATCATTTGAGAAGAGTTTTTATTAAATGCATAAAATTTGGTATTTCCTTGAACCCTAAAAAGACACTCTTTGGATTGGAAGAAGGTAAACTCCTAAGACATATAATTTCAAAGGAAGGAATTAGAATAGATCCAACTAGGATAGAAGCAATTTTAAACATCAGTCATACTAGAAACATCAAATAATTGCATGCATTCATAGGTAAAATAACTTTTCTCAGAAGATTCATTTCTAATTTAGCATAACTAATCAGAGAATTGAATAACATGTTAAAGAAATATTCAGCACTTAAATGGACAGTAGAGGCTAAGCAATCTTTTGAATCAATTAAAGAAGCACTCACTAAAACACCTATCCTTATAAGTCCTAATTTCAAAAAAGATGTTATAATTTTTTCTTTTTCTTCAGAACATACCATTGCAGTAGCCTTGTTGCAAAAGAATGATGAGGGTTATGAACAACCCATTGTTTTTTTCAGCAAATCCTTAAGAGATGCAACACTAAAGTACAACATTATGGAAAAACAAGCACTTGCTTTAGTGAAAGCTATTAAATATTTCAGAGTGTACATTTTATACTCCCACATAATTGCATATGTTCCAAATTCAGTAGTAAAGGACATTCTGACTCAGAATGGGCCTGATGGAAAGAGAGGCAAACAGATTGCCACTATATTGGAATATGATATTGAAATAAAGTCTACTAAATTGATTAAAGGCCAAGGTTTAGCCAAAATCATGGTTGAATCGAATTGTCGAGCCTTAGATATAAATTTCATTGTAGCAATAGATGATCAGGAAGAGATGGTGACTCCACAGATCAGTGAAGATTTTTTAGATTCACCCTGGTATGCAGATATTATATTTGTTTTACTTAATTTACAAGCTCCTCCTGGTTTATCTAGAACTAAAGGTAGATTTTTAAAATTAAAAGAAATGAAATTTTGTATCATAGATAATTCTTTGTTTTGGAAAGATCATGGTGGCATTCTATTAAACTATTTATTGAAAGATGATGCTGATAAAGTTATGCAAGAATTTCATGCAGGTGACTGTGGAGGACACCTTTACTGGAAGACAACTACTGATAAACTTTTGAGGGTAGGTTTTTACTGGCCCACTCTTTTTGCAGATGTAAGAAAGTATGTGACCTCCTGTCACAAATGCCAGATATTTGAAGGGAAAAAGAAACTCCTACCATTACCCCTCAAACCTATCTCTACAGAAATGTCATTTCAACAATGGGGTCTAGACTTCATTGGTGAAATTCACCCACCCTCATTTGCCCAACATAAATGGATTTTGAAAACAACTGATTATTTTACCAAGTGGATAGAATCCATCCCTTCTAGACAAGCCATTGATTATGTCACCATCTCATTCCTTGAAAATGATATCCTTTCTAGGTTTGGATACCCACATAATCTCATTACTGATAATGAAGCTGCTTTCAAATCTAAGAAAATGATTGACTTCTGTAACAAATACCACATCAGCCTTAGCCATTCCACTTCCTATTACCCTCAAGGTAATGGACTTGCAGAATCCTCAAACAAAAGCCTTGTTAATATCATGAAAAAATTGTTCGAATACAACAAGAAGACCTGGAACAAAAATTTGGTCAATGTCTTATGGGCAGACAAACTAACCACAAAGAAGTCTATTGGTACCTCTCCCTATCAACTAGTATATGGGATGGATGTTGTTTTTCCATCCTCTTTAAGAGTGCCAGAGAAGAAAATGATCCAAGAGCTGCAAGTTGAACCAAATGATGTCAAAAGGAGGATAAATAAGGAAATACATTTGCAGCAAACCAAGGAAGAAGTTTATGTCAAATCACAAGTGATCCAAGATAAAATCAAAAAGATATTTGATAAGAAAACCAAAGAATATTATTTTTACATAGGTGATAAGGTACTCAAATGGGATTCCAGAAGAGAAGAAAAAGGAAAACATGGTAAATTTTATTTTCTTTGGAAAGACCCATACATCATTTATGGTTACAGAGGTAATAATGCATTTTTCTTGAAGGAGTTAGATGGAATAGATCTACCAGGTGGACCAATCAATGGTAGAATTTCGAAGCACTAATTTTCTCCAGATTAACCATTAGTTTATTTTTTTTACTTTTCTCATTGTAAATATCATTAAAAAGTTTAGATTGGATTGGATGAGTATATTTTGAAGTTGAAGCCCGAAGAGAAGGCCCTAAGATTTAATAGGTATAACATCATATGATTGAATAAAAGGGAGCTCATAAAGTATTTTCAAGGCAATCAAAGTCAACGTTCCAAGGCTACTGATCTTAAAGTTCTTAACATCTCACCAAGAGATGTCATCCCCAAGTGGAGCCACAGTTAGGGTCCTATAATAATATGGATCATAATTTTGAATCGACTATGATTAGTCTTGTAATATTGTACATACTTTTCTTTCCAAAAATGTTTTCCCATATTTTAAAAAAAAATGTAAAGAGGGTAAGTCCTAAAAGAAAAATCAAAGGAATAAAAAAGAAAAAGATCAAAAAAGAATATAAAGTATGAACCCTACCAAAAAGAGATAAACATAGATCCTGAAAGTGATGCATTTTTAAATTCCACTACTTTTAGTTTACTTTTTGCAAATAAAAATTTCTTGTAGCTTGTAAGAAATGCCACAATCCATGATGATCAAATAGTTTAATCTTGATTCTTTCATGCTTTAAATTTCATGTTAATAGTTAGAGAATAAAGATCTAGCAAAACCATTTAATCTTGGCAGATCAGTAGTTAGATAGAGAATAAAAATGATCTCATCAATTTAATCTGAGCCATTTGAAGTTATAATGTTAGAATTAGACTAGTTTTCTTATCAAAAGAAAAATAAAGGGGTCAACAAGCTCAAATGCACCCAATAAATGAAGAAAAAAATGTTAGGGTAAATGACGAGTAGGTAGATTACTTTAACAAGGCATGGAAAGCTTCAATTGGTCATTTCATATCACCAATATCCCCCAAAATCCCCTTCCCCTTGCTTAAACCCAAATTTTCCATTCTTGAAGGCATTTTCCCTTGT
Organism: Pinus albicaulis; assembly: GCA_034641835.2. Lineage (NCBI taxonomy): Eukaryota > Viridiplantae > Streptophyta > Pinopsida > Pinales > Pinaceae > Pinus > Pinus albicaulis. The sequence goes on along the minus strand of CM076581.1, from coordinate 74,926,699 downwards.
AAAAAATCCCTTTCCTTTTGAAAATATCCCTTTCCCTCCATTTTAACCTTTTCCCCTTATTTCACCCCTTTTCCTTTCCTAAAAACCCTTTTCCTAGTTAAAAATCACATTTTTATTTGAAAAAGTAACTCCCCCTTTACTAACCCCCTTTTTCAATTAAAACATGTAAAAAACCCACTTTGCATAGTTTTAAAAAGGTTTAAATGTATCGGGCCCCATTGTAAAAACCCTTCCCCGATATCAGTTTTAACACTTGTCCCTAGTGTATTTTCAAAACCTGCATACATATTCACTTACCCCATATATACCCCCGCTTTACATATTTCATTAACCCCCATTCATATTAACCCCCGTTTAAATATTTATTTCAAACCTTCCACTATATAACCCGCATTATTATATTAGTCCCTTGCTTATTATATATCCCGAGTCCCACTTCGTTTTAAAACCCCACTTTCATATAATTCTCGACCCACATATATCATTAAGCCTTCGCATATGTATTATCCTTTCCACATTCATAATACCTGACCCCACCTATCAAATCACCCCAGCTCCTCCATCCGCCAGATTTCTATTTGTTTGATCTAACGACCAATGATAGTTTTCACACCCCCGACTACCCAAAGTTTAAAACCATTGGGGGGTTTCGAAATGGGTGGTTTCGCTCCCCTACTACGTGGAAGCCCCACATCTCATCGCACTCCCTAGCCTGAAACCACTTTAGTTCCTTTTTGTGTGCGAAAACCACCAAACCACCCCCACGCCTGTACGATGAAACCACTGACGTTTGAAATTTAAACTCTGCACCAATGTAATTTATTGCCTCTAGTCCAAAAGCAATAAAAATCACCTACAACAGTTATTTCCTTATTCATTTTCTATTTTAAAAACTGTTTATTTTGCGAAGAAGAAGCCAATAGACCATTTCCGACCTATTTTCAAGCTAAAGCAGCCGGTGCCGACCTATTTTGGGACCAAATTAGACCAGAATTCAAGCCTACTACTACCATAACTGCTGCTGACTCAAATTGGAAGCTTCATAAGACCATTGAAGCATATTTTGCTACCAGAACCCCTGCTGCAACTAGAACCCTTCTCTGTAGACTGAAAAAACCATTTCACAGGTAATCCTAAGCCTCCCGAAGCCATTTCTTAAGAAAAAAAGTAATAAACTGCTAAATTGAACAGAGTAAAATGGCCTCCCAGAGTATTATAAATGTTAATCCCCTGCAACCTCTTATAGTTGATGTTGAACATACCCCCCTTGTTGAAAAATACTTCAGAATCAGTGACACAGTCACTGATTTCAACCTCTTGGACCTCCACTGCTGGAGCCATGATAAATCCATAGACCAGGCTAATGATATCTACCTTTGGGAATCAAATTTGCCTAAATATATTTTCCCATAGATCTTTCAGTGCCCATAGATTATCAGACTCTTTCAAATTAATTATCTTCCCAATGAAAGAGATCTAGTAACCCCCAGCAAATAGATTTTGTTCCCCATCACTGCAGAATCAATAAACCAGATATTACAGATCAAACACAAGCCTAGTGAAGCCCCATTGTCTATTTAAATCATCACTAAATTATATTTAAAGCTAGAATTTCCCAAGAGATTTCAAATCTTCCAAACCTTTCTTCCTCCATCAGTGGAAACCCCAAAGAATAACCCTCCTTATTCAACCTCAATATTTTCAGAAAGAACCAAGCAGATTATCACAATGTTGTCTTGGATTCTAGGGTAATTCACAAATGAGTATGTAGATGCTTCAATCTTAGGTTTTCTATCCATTTTCTACCCAGGACAGCCTCCAGCTTCCACATTTAACTTTTCTCAATACTTATCAGATGCCATCCATGAGAAATTAGTTAAATTACCAGAGGAAGCAGTGTTTAAATATTCATCTATTTTGTTTCATATGTTCTTGTACTTCCAATCTGAAAGGTTTGCTGTTAGCCTTCAAAAACTAGACACAGAGGGTAACCCCCAATCTGTAGTCTTCTGGACTTCCTTAATCAAAAAGGATTCCACAGAATTCACCCACAAGGATTTCATTGATTAATTTATTCATCCAATTGTAAACCTGCTAAGCAATAGTAGTCAACCTAATATCAATGAAGAAATAAAGAAATTTTTGCAATTATCTAAAAATAATAGAATAGGAGACTGGTACTTATACCAGAACCACACTGAAATTAGGGTGTATGGATGCTAACTCACTCCATACAAGCTGCCCAAATACCTCCCAATGAGGTTATTTTCACTAGAATACATCAGGAAGATCCTGAATTCAGATGAGGTTAATTTTCTATCAGCAAAGAAGAAAACTCAGTTTAAAATTAAAAACTGGCTTGGTCCTTTCATTTGCAATAATAGGAATGCTGGTCAACAAGCAGATAAGTGTTTACAGGATTTCAAATTCAGTAGTAGTTTCAATTGGAAGTATGATCCTTTGGGAGTTATCAGCAAATTAAGAGTAAAATTTAAATTGACTCCTTTTGTCCATGAGTCTAAACCAAAAATTGAAAAGTACTTCAACTAGTCAGAGTGGTTGGAAAATACTTTGCAAGAGGTAGAGAAGCAAGGTGGTACTAGTTCCATGTTGCATACTCTAGCTCCGCAAGATAGGAACTCAAAAAGGCCAAGAGAAGAAGGTTCATAGTCTGTTGAAACCACTACTGAAACCAAATTCAAGTTAATGTACAGGAAGAAGCCCAAGCTGAATCCAGTAATTGAACAAGAAGAAATAGTTGAGACAATTGAAATAATTGATACAAACAAAGTGGTCAAAGATAATGCACCTCCAGCAGTTTCAAAGGAAAATCATCAGCCATCAACCTCTAATACACAAATCATTTAGAAGCAACATAGTGTAGAGGTATCTTCATCAAGAAAACCAGTAGATAAAGAACAGGACATAATGGAGAAATATAAAGAAATCAAACTCAGGAATGAGGCATTGAAAGCTGTAAGCTATGCCCAATATTGGAAATAGACTCCTATTGTCCAAAACAGGTTGCTTTCAACCTTTGATTATAAAACTAGGAAGATGCAAATGACCTTTTTACAGCCAACAGTGCAGGCTCCAAAGTCATTAGCAGACTATAAGAAAACAACATTTAAAGTTCAAGCCAAAGATCTGCATCCAATAGATCAAATTGAGTTCCATAAGAAAGCTGGAGAAATGATTTACTCCACTATGACTAACAAAGCTATGAGTGTACAAAACTACATAATTCTCTAGAAAACATCAGAGCATAGTTAAAACTAGACAAGGCATCTTCACAAGCTAAGGACAACAGAATCAAATCACTTGAATAATTGGTAATGGAGGTTGAATATGATCCAAAGAACATCAAAGCAGTTGAAGAAATCATCAAAAAGAAGAATGCAGACATTGTTGCATTGAAGAAGCAGCTGAAACTACCTCCAACAGAGCATCCACAGACTAAATAAGTTTTGGAGAATGAAGGACAAAAAGATGAAATGATGAATCTCATCATTCAGTTGACAGCTCAACTAAAAGAGATGGATAAATTGGTGCAGGAAAAGAAAGGCAGCATGGAAGCAGTTACTGTTACTTCCATTCCAATAGCTTCAACATCAGTTCCAGTGGCTACAACAGTTCCATCTACTTCATCAGATCCATTACCTACAACAATATCAGTGACTACAACAACACCAACTACTACACCTGCAACAGATTCAACAACAGCAGCTCATCCCAGTGATGAGGTGGGTAAATTGATTAAAGCCATGCAGGATATGTCAATCCAAACAAATGAGATTAATAGACTTAAACAACAAATAAAAAGTATAGAGGATGAAAATAAGTTGGCACAAATCATGTATAAGTCAGAAAATCAGAAAACAAATAGATTGAATGAAAGGATAAAAAAGCTAGAAAAAGAGTTAACACTAAAAGAGCCACTAGCCCAAGAAAAGCAAAAACTATGGGCCAATATCATTAACTATGTTAATGATATTTTTCCATCTATCCAAATCATCTTTGAGCGGAAAGATTTGATAAAACAGGCTAGTGAAGCTATTCAGAAAGTCAAAGAGGAACTTGGGAAGAAACCAGAAGAGGCCATTGAAATAATAAAGTTTCTTAATTCCAAGAACAAACAGGAATTAGAAGAAATTGGCAGAAGTGACAGAACATAAACAATCTTAGAGGTAAGAAAGGTAATTTCCAAGATAAAATTGATGACACAACTTGAAGATAAGTGTCAAACTATGGAGTTAGCAATAAACAGATTCATGGTCAAATTTGATGTTTTGAGGCAGAAAGGTTTGCCTAATCCTTTGGTGATCAATGACAGATTAATGAAGCATGAATATTATGAGTGTATCCTTTCTTGTGTATCCATCTAGGGTAAATATTTTCAAGATATTAGTAGAGTGTAATGGACATAGAAAGGCTTCTTTAATTACCTTGAATATATATTTATTCTATCTTTCCAGAGTCTTCTAACTTTTCTATTTTCTGTCATTCTTGTAGGCTCCAGAGAATTTTGCACCACACATCATGCAGGTAGCCTTTTGTCTTGGATTTTCTATGTTGTCAAATTTTGTGCACTTGCTCGTTCATTTTCTAACATCATCTTTTATATTTTATAATAATTCTATGAATCTATTTTTCTGTATATTTCAACTACTAAGATCGTATTTTTTATTTTTTGTTAATGTTATGCATCTATTCTTCTATATGTTGTAGCTTAGGATGGAGAGTAAAATAGGATAGGGATTTATATTAATGGTGTGGCCCTCAATTTTGAGGTTGGTGAAATAGATTTCAGAGAACCTGGCAGAAATGGACAACATATATTTTACTAGTTAATTCATGACGTGAGACGCATGGAGAATAAAATAAAGGTTGCTTGGCGAAAATATGTAGATTTTATTGCTTTGCTTACTTGTCCATTTCGCCAAGCTTGTTGAAGCCCACTTCCTAACCATCTTCTCTATTCAAAAATTATGTTATTGTTGAATTGGGGACTTTTGTCTTAATTTGGTGGAACTCAATGGACATAATGGTTAAGAAGATGTATTTCTTCCTAAATAGTCATAGGATTAAATCTAGAGGGTGTGGTGTATCTACATCTCTATAGACACAGTAGTCGAATCGTCGCATGTAAGGGTTACCTCTTGAGGTATCTGTTGCATTTCTAATGTAACAAACCAGTCTGTCAGTTGAGGGGCAACTATATTTCTTGTTAGGAACCTTTGTTGTCCCTATATTCACTTGCAGTTTCTGTGTTACTCAACGAATTGTGAGACTTCTTAAACAAGAAAAAAAGTTGTGCCTCTCGAAAATTAGAATGCTCTGAATATGCTGGTTTCTTTTGTTGATATTTATCATTCTTTTGTTGATATTTATCATGGGTATTATATTTTCCCGTCAGTCCTACATTATTTTTATATTTCATATCATGTTGGAGCCTCTGAAAATGTGTAATTCAGGCTGATTGTCTCAAAAATGATCTTTATCTGCTACTTTTTTTTAAATCCTTATCACGGATGTTTTCTCTTCTTGTCAGCTCTGCATGGTTTGGTGCAACTGAAAGCCTTAGGAAATGTTGGATACCCAATCAATCTATTTTTTTGAATATCTCAAGCATGATTTTAATATTTTTTCTCCTCTTGTTGACTCTTATTATATGTGAGCATTTTATTTTTGTCGGCTCTGCATGGTTTTGTATTGTGCCAATGATGCCTCAAATATTCTAGACCTTTTCCCAGGATGTCAGTGGCCATTTAACTACACCAAGTATTTATTTTGTCATTTAACAATACTACTTCTTTTTTTGAAGCTTAAGACAGAAGAGGTTGTAGAGGCTTTTAAAACTTCCCTATAGCGTAAAAAGGATTTGTTTTGTTTCATCTAAGTCATTGTACACAAGGATGATACAAGAAATGAGTCGCTTGAGTGGGGGTCTAGGGTCTCGTCAGAAAACAATAAGCTTCCAAATCATCAGTAAGGGCGATTTTAAAAGTTGAGCAATCAGAAACAATTTCTACATCCCATTTTGAGATTTCATTATTTTTTGGTCATCTTGTTGGTCCATATGTTCTAATCATATCATATATCTGAATTTTGATTATCTAGAAGATCTGTTGTTTGCTTTCTTTTCACACAATCAAGGTGAACATTTCGCTAAAACTATAATATTGTTAGATCAAGGTTTGTAACATATTGTTTAAATTTGGTGAAATTTCAAGGAATAATTTCATGTCATTCCCCAACCTAATTATTCAAAGAGATGTGTTTTTGTTTCTTTTTCTAGAGTCTATATATCTTTGCTTCTGATAGTACCTCAAGGAGATGATAGGAAGACAGAAATTCACCTCTATTGTGTTTGAAATTCCCTGAGAGGTATGTTAGGCAAAGATAAATTTTCTTGGGAGGTTGAAATTCACCTCTTTGGGTTCTACCAATCCCTGCAGGGATGCTGGAAGAGAAATTTGCTTGAGAGCAAAGCCACATCACAGGATGATTAGGGCCATTTACATTGAAGATTTAACAAGGAATTTGGGGTTAGATTTTAATTACATATTTGAATTAAAAGAAGTGAATTTTATAGTAACCACATTACAGGATGATTAATGTCATTTACATTGAAGGACATTTCTAAAAATATTGTTTTAACAACAATTGATTTGAGAGGGCTAGAGTCTGTACCTCAACATCTACACCATTTTTACATTATAATTCCACGTTATTTTGTATCACTGAGTTCTAAGTAACATATAATGCTGAAGTTTTACCAGCTCATAATCAAATTTTCTAATTTGTCAAATTCGTTTTTTGGCTTGCAAGGGCTCAGTGCAAAATCCAAGCCTTTTTAAGTGCCATTGCAAACCTCCTCCAAGCTTCCTGTATGAAAGTAACTAGCTAAAATAAAAGTCTAAACATATCAATATGAATCTCTCTCTTTATTGTCTTTTCATAGGTTTTGCTGGATCTCCTATGTGTGGAATGTATCCTTTCTTGTGTATCTAGCTAGGGTAAATCTTTTCAATATCTTAGTAGAGCATAATGGACATAGAGAGACTTCTTTAATTACCTTCAATATGTATTTATTATATCTTTCCATATTCTTGTAACATTTTTTTTTTTTTTGGTAGGCTATCTAGCCATACACTCAGCCTCCAGAAAAGTTTGCAACACACATCCAATAGGTAACCTTTTGTCTTGGATGTTCTATGTTATCAAATTTTGTGTACTTGCACCTTCATTGTCTGAGATCATATTTTTTATTTTCTAGTAATGATATGAATCTATTTTTCTACATATTGCAACAACTGAGATCATATCTTTTATATTTTGTTAATGATATGAATCTATTCTTCTGTATGTTGCTTATGATGGAGAGTAAAATGGGAAGGGGGTTTCTATTAATGGTGTGCCCCTCAATTTTGGAGAACCTAACACAAATGGGAAACATATCTTTTACTATTTAATTCAACACATGAGACACATAGAGAACAAAATAAAGGTTGCTTGGCGAAAAGATGCAGATTCTATTGCTTTGCTTACTTGTCCATTTTTCCAAGCTTGTTAACGCCCACTTCCTAACCAACTTCTCTCTTCAAGAATTATGTTATTGCTAACTTGGGGACTTTTTTCTTAATTGGGTGGAACTCAATGGACATAATGGTTAAGAACATGCCTTTCTTCCTAAAGAGTCACAGGCTTAAATCTAGAGGGGGTAGCGCATCTACATATCTATAACATAGAAGTCAAATCCCCGCATGTACGGGTTACCTCTTGCAGTATATTTTGCATTGCTAATGTAACAAACCAATTTATCAGCTGAGGGGCAACTATATTTCTTGGTAGGAACCTTTGTTGTTCCTATATTCAGTAGCAGTTTATGTGTTACGCAACCAAGTGTGAGACTACTTAAACAAGAAAACAAGTTGTGCCTCTCAAAAATTAGAAAGATCTGAATATGCTGGTTTCTTTTGTTGATTCTTATCATGGGTATTTTATTTTCCCATAAGTCCGACATGATTTTTAGATTTCATATCATGTTGGAGCGCCTGAAAATGTGGACTTCAGGGTGATTGTCTCAAAAACGATCTTTATCTGCTACTTTTTTTTATCATTATTCTTATCATGGGTGTTTTCTCTTCTTGTAAGCTCTGCATGGTGTGGCGCTATTGTAAGTCTTAGGAAATGTAGGATGCCCAATCAATCTATTTTGTTGAATATCTCAATAATGATTTTAATCAGTTGGCTACTCTTGTTGACACTTATTATATATGATTATTTTATTTTTGCCAGCTTTGCATGGTTGTGTATTGTGGAATGATGCCTCGGATATTCTGGACCTTTTCCCACAATGTCAGTGGCCATTTAACTGCACCAATTATTTATTGTCTCATTTAACAATACTACTTCTTTTTTTGCAGCTTAAGACAAAAGAAGAGGTTGTAGAGGCTTTCAAAACTTCCCTATAGCCTAAAAATGATTTATTTTGTTTCATTGACGTCATTGCACACAAGGATGATACAAGAAATGAGTTGCTTGAGTGGGGGTCCAAGGTCTCATCAGAAAATAGTAGGCTGCCAAATCATCAGTAAAGGGGATTTTAAAAGTTGAGAAATTAGAAACACTTTCTACATCCCATGTTTGATATTTCATTATCTTTTGGTCATCTTGTTGGTCCATATGTTCTAATAACCTCATATATCTAAATTTTGATGATCTAGAAGATCTAATGTTTACTTTATTTTCACACAATCAAGGTGTGCATAAAACTAAAAATATAATATTGTTGGATCAAGGTTTGTAACATTTTGTTTAAAGTTGGTGAAATCTCAAGGAATAATTTCATGTCATTCCCCAACCTAATTATTCAAAGAGATGATTTTTTGTTTCTATTTCTAGAGTATATATATCTTTGCTTCTGACAATCCCTCAAGGAGATGCTAGGAAGACATAAATTCACATATTTTGTGTTTTACATTCCCTGAGAGGGATGTTAGGCTAGGATAAATTTTCTTGGGAGGTTGAAATTCACCTCTTTGAGTTCTACCAATCCCCGAAGGGATGCTGGAAGAGAAATTTGCTCGAGAGGGAAGCCACATCACAAGATGATTAGGGCCATTTACATTGAATATTTAACAAGGAATTTGGGGTTATATTTTACTTAGATATTGGAATTCAAGGAAGTGCATTTTACAATAACCACATTACAGGATGATTAAGGTCATTTACATTGAAGGCTATTACTAACAATATTGTCTTAACACCAGTTGATTTGAGAGGGCTGGAGTCTGGACCTCGAAATATACACCTTTTTTACATTATAATTCCATGTAATTTGTATCCCTGAGTTTTAATTTACATATAATGTTGAAGTTTCACCAACGCAGAATCAAATTTTTTAATTTGTCAAATTCGTTTTTAACTTGCAAGGGCTCAGTGCAAACATCCAAGAATTTTTAAGTGCCACTGCAAACCTCCTCCTAGCTCCCTGTATGAGAGTAACTAGCTAAAATCAAGGTCTAAATATATCAAAATCAATCTCTTTGTTTATTGTCTTTTGACAGGTTTTGTTGGATCTCCTATGTGTGGAATGTATCCTTTCTTGTGTATCCAGCTAGGGTAAATATTTTCAACATCTTAGTAAAGCGTAATGGACATAGAAAGACTTCTTTAATTACCTTCAATATGTATTTATTATATCTTTCCAGATTCTTGCAACATTTTTTTTTTTTTTACTTTTCTATTTCTGTCAATCTCGTAGGTTATCTTGTCATACACTCAGGCTCTAGAGAAGTTTGCAATACACATCCAATAGGTAACCTTCTATCTTGGATGTTCTGTGTTGTCAAATTTTGTGCACTTGTGTCTTCAATGTCTGAGATCATCTTTTTTATTTTCTAATAATGCCATGAATCTATTTTTCTATATATTGCAGCAACTGAGATCATCTTTTTGATCTTTTGTTAATGATATGAATATATTCTTTTGTATGTTGCTTATGATGGAGAGTAAAATGGGAAGGGGGTTTCTATTAATGGTGTGCCCCTCAATTTTGGAGAACCTGACACAAATGGCCAGCATAGAGAACATAATAAAGGTTGCTTGGCGAAAAGACGCAGATTCTATTGCTTTCCTTACTTGTCCATTTTCCCAAGCTTGTTGATGCCCACTTCCTAACCAGCTTCTCTTCAACAATAATGTTACTATTTACTTGGGTAATTTTGTCTTAATTAGGTTGAAGTTAGGGGGATTTTAAAATTTGAGCAATTAGAAACACTTTCTACATCCTATGTTTGAGATTTCATTATTTTTTGGTCATCTTGTTAGTCCATATTTTCTAATCACCTCATATATCTGAATTTTGCTAATCTAGCAGATCTAATGTTTGCTTTATTTTCACACAATCAAGGTGTGCATACATCTAAAACTATAATATTGATGGATCAAGGTTTGTAACATATTGTTTAAATCTAGTGAAATCTCAAGGAATAATGTCATGTCATTCCCCAACCTAATTATTTAAAAAGATGTTTTTTTGTTCTTTTTCTAGAGTCTATATATCTTTTCTTCTCACAGTCCCTCAAGGAGACGGTAGGAAGACATAAATTCACCTTTTTTGTGTTTGACATTCCCTGAGAGGGATGTTAGGAAAAGATAAATTTTCTTGGGAGGCTGAAATTCATCTCTTTGGGTTCTACCAATCCTTGAAGGGATGCTGGAAGAGAAATTTGCTCGAGAGGGAAGCCACATCACAGGATGATTAGGGCCATTTACATTGAAGATTTAACAAGGAATTTGGGTTATATTTTACTTAGATATTTGAATGAAAAGAAGTGCATTTTACAATAACCACATTACAAGATGATTAAGGTCATTTACATTGAAGGTTATTTCTAACAATATTGTTTTAACACCAGTTGCTTTGAGAGGGCTAGAGTCTGGACCTCAACATATACACCATTTTTACGTTATAATTCCATGTAATTTGTATCCCTGAGTTCTGAGTTACATATAATGATGAAGTTTCACCAGCTTAGAATCAAATTTTTTAATTTGTCAAATTCGTTTTTGACTTGCAAGGGCTCAGTGCAAACATCCAAGCCTTTCTAAGTGCCACTGCAAACCTCCTCCAAGCTCCCTGTATGAGAGTAACTAGCTAAAATCAAAGTCTAAATATATCAAAATCAATCTCTCTGTTTATTGTCTTTTCACAGGTTTTGTTGGATCTCCTATGTGTGGAATGTATCATTTCTTGTGTATCCAACTAGGGTAAATATTTTCAATACCTTAGTGGAGAATAATGAACATAGAAAGACTTGTTGAATTACCTTCAATATGTATTTATTATATCTTTCCAGATTCTTGTAACAATTTTTATTTTATTTTTTTAGTTATTTTTTTTAATTTAATTTTAATTTTAATTTATTTTATTTTATTTTATTTTTATTTTATTTATTTATTTTTTAATTGTAATTTTTATTATTTTATTATTTATTTATTATTATTATTATTATATTTATTTATTTATTTATTTATTTGTCAGACTGGTAGGCTATCTTGCCATACACACAGGCTCTAGAGAAGCTTGCAACACTCATCTAATAGGTAACCTTCTGTCTTGGATGTTCTGTGTTGTCAAATTTTGTGCACTTGCGCCTTCATTGTCTGAGATCATCTTTTTATTTTCTAATAATGCCTTGAATCTATTTTTCTATATATTGCAGCAACTAAGATCATCTTTTTGATCTTTTGTTAATGAGATGAATCTATTCTTTTGTATGTTGGTTAGGATGGAGAGTAAAATGGGAAGGGTATCTACATCTCTATAGACATAGCATTCAAATCACTACATGCAAGGGTTACCTCTTGAGGTATATGTTGCATTGTTAATGTAACAAACCAGTCTGTCTGCTGAGGGGCAACTATATTTCTTGTTAACAACCTTTATTATTCCTACATTCACTAGAAGTTTCTGTGTTACTCAACCAATTGTGATACTGCTGAAACAAGAAAGAAAGTTGTGCCTCTCGAAAATTAGAATGATCTGAATATGCTGGTTTCTTTTCTTGACTTTTTCTTTTCCCATCAGTCCTACATGATTTTTAGATTTCATGTCATGTGAGAGCCTCTACAAATGTGGACTTCAGGATGATTATCTAGAAAAATATCTTTATCTGCTACTCTTTTTATTATTATTATTATCATGGGTGTTTTCTCTTCTTGTCAACTTTGCATGTTTTGGTGCAACTACAAGCCTTAGAAAATGTAGGATTCCAAATCAATCTATTTTGTTGAATATCTTCAGCATGAATTCAATCTATTGGCTCCTATTATTGACTCTTATTATATGGGAGTATTTTATTTTAGTGAGCTCTGCATGGTTGTGTATTTTGGAAATTATTCCTAAGAAATTATGGACCTTTTCCTAGTGTTATTGCCTAAATCTACCTCAGGCTGAAGGAAGGCAGAGTCAGGGTAACATCAAACCATGCTCAGTCTGGTAGCTAACCCTACCAGAACAGGAGAGGGCTCTCTCCGGGTCAATCTCAACGAAAAGTAAGCAATGGGGCTTGAAATGACTATAACAACAACTAATTTTAGGCTAGGTATATAAATAAAGGAGTTTGAGTTTGATTTGGAGGACTTTTGTTTGAAAAAAAGGGAAAGGCAGTTTTGGTGCGGGGATTAGGCCGAGTTTTTTGCAGAGTTCTGATTGGGGCGAGGAAAGCAAGTGTTTTGATGTTTTAATGTAATGAATAAATAATGTAGATAAATGATAAATTAGTTAATTAGTAATTAGGCTGAAAGGTCACGTCTGATAAGACATGACCTTTCGTGAAGAGGCACCTGCGTAGGTATATAAGCAGGCCTCATTTGTAACATTCAATCATCTCATTCATCATACTTTCTAATATAATATTTGTATCCTCATGAATATATTTGTATTCCAAGCGTTCTGGAATATTTAGTTTGAGAAGGAACTTTGTTCGCTTCATTTGGTATCAGAGGAGTTCGATTTTCTGGCCGCTAATGCTGCACAGATCCACGCTCTCTGATCTAGGTCTTTGACCGTAAACATTCGTCAACATTGTCCATCATTACGTATGCTTTGAGGACAAAGCATCTTAAGAGAGGGGCAATGTTATGAATATTTTATTAATTATTAGTTAGATATAGTTATATTAGGTTTTATTAACTGAAAGGGCATGATCAAAGATCATGCCTCTTCGCCAAGGGACACCTTGAGGCTATATTTAAAGCCTAGGCGATCCCTCATCGTAATCATCTCATATTTTCATCATTAATAATATATATTTATCAGTTTTACCAGAGTTTTTACACTCCATTTAAATTGATTGAATGGAAGGATCAGACTGGTGAGGAGATGAAGAGGGCAAGAGGGTCTCAAGAGTCCTCCTCAAACAGACGAAAACATGTAAAATTAAACAAAACTAAAGGCAGAGCAAAGCAAGCTATTGAATTCTACCTTTAACATTGATTTGCTTAATTTAAGAAGAAAGGTACAGAGAAATGATACACAAAAACATCAATGAACTTACAAATACATGGAGAAAAACATCATCAAAACACAGAGCCAAAAGGATCCCAAAGAGGGCTGCAAACCCTGGTCTATTCCTTTGCCAAAATTGCAGAATGAATGTACAATGAAGTCCTATGCAATCCCAAATGTCCAACCCTGAAAATGTCTGAGAAAATACATAATATAGACAAGCCTAAACCATTCCCATGCCTCTAGGGGTCGAGCTCATAATTCTAGGAGTTGTTTCAACCATATCTAAACTAGGAACTAGAAAATAGGCCATGAAACAAGTTGCCTCTATATGCTAGGAAACTGATCCATTCACTCACATTTCACCTTTTGGTGAATGAATCTTCCAGAAAAAGTAAAAATGTGCCAAAATTACATCATGGTCATGAAATTACATCAAGATAGATCAAGATTTACATCAAAAAGTAAAACTGGCCAAAACTAGGTGAAATTTTGAGCTGTGGAGTGAAAAATAGGCAAAAATCCTCTAAGCGCCGCGCCCAAAATCGCTATGCATAGCACAACTTTGGAGCTGATTTTGAGGCACTTCTCGAAGTCCAAATTGAGCTCATGATAGCTCGTTGGAAAGCCCTGCCTGTATAATTTCCAACCCAAGTGGAATTTTTGGATTTTGTGTCCATTTGGTCCTCGAAAAGTTCAATATCCCAAGACTGGTTCCTGTGTGTGCAAAAAGTGGCAGAAAGGCCATTTTCAAGGTGTTTTTGACCCTTTAGGCCACCCAGAACTTGATGAAATATTTAGGCCATTCTTGAACATACATAAATTTTCATAAAAAATCCAGAAATATCAAGTTTTCCTCCAGAGGATCTCCCAATCGTAAGCGCGCGCAAGGTGGCGCTATGCGTCGGGCAGAAAAACCTGTTTTGTGACCAAAAAATTCAAAAATGAAAAAATTTTCTCCAAATTCCTTGAAATTTGGACTGAAGGTCCCTCATCAAGTACCATGCTCAGCCAAAGAAGCTTCAGCCAAGATTTGGAGTCGATCATGCCTTTTGCGCCTCCTCAATGCCCTTCTCAACCTCGCTTTCAGGATCTTGATTTTTGCTTTGCAGACATGTGTGCGTGCCCAATAGTGGTTCTTCATGTGTCGGAGCATGTTCTTCTCTTTTTTTGCTTTCTCCAATAGCTTCTCAAGATGCATGTTGACTCTCTCCAGCCATGTCTCTCTATCGGCCTCAATCTCCCGCTCGATAGGTGTCATCTCGGATGGGCTTCTTCGGGCAGCTTGCCGGTTCTCGCGGATGTTTTGTAACTCCATGAGTGTCTGTTGATCCTCCAGCTGCTTATTTCGCTGCTCCAAATAGTTAATGATCCATTGAGTTCTCTGCAACTTGTCGGTCAATGTGCTGATCTCAGTTTTCTTCTCCTGAATGATCTCTCTCAGTTTTGAGTTTGGAGAGCTCACGTCCACATCAATCAATGTAAAATCAGTATCTTGACCTCTTGAAGGGCCTTCCTCCTGCATAGGCCTCTTTCCTCTGTCCTGTACCTGTACTTGTGTTGATGACGACGATAACGAGACCCCTTCCACCCCGGGTGGAGATAGTACTCGTCGGGCTGCTGCAAACAATGCTCTCGTGCCTCTCTGATAAGTAACAAATACTGGCACACCAATGATAGGCTCTATCTCAGGACCTTCAAACTGATGTGAAAGCTCACCTACATCATGAAAAATCTCTGGAGGAGGCTGAGGGGCTGCAAAGAAGTCACGGGAAATGAACTCTTCCCATGCAATGCCCTGCAATCCAAGCTGATGTACCACAATCATCTTGATGAGCGCATAATGATAAATGCTGTTATGCTGCTGCTCTGGAGTCTTCTTCTGCACGAGAGTATTCATCCTCTCTATGTTTCGACACATGAAACATGGAATGTTCATCATCCTCACCCTCATGAAATGCATCAATAGTCTGATGTGGTATGCATAGAGGCGTGAGAATCGGCCCTCACAACTGAAGTACCTGATAATGAGTCTCATCAATGGTGCATAAGATTCCTTCAGAAATCAGAATGGGAATACCCTACTGAGCTACCTCAGATAGCCAGGCCTGATGTATGGCTCATAATGAAATCTATCCACCTGCTGTCTTTTGTTCCACTCCTCAACTACATTCGGTATTCCTGTTGCCTGAGAAATGGCTTCTGGTGTCAAGGTGAAATTTACACCAGCGAGTGTAACCTGACCATCTTGCAAATATAAAACAAACAACCAGGCTAACTCCTGATGATGTCAAATTTGAGCAATCCTCTCACAATACTGACAACATGACAGCTCTCAGAAACATGCCATGGCAAGTGGGCAGGCCTCCAACTGAGTCAATGAGGTGGGCTCCTCCCTCACATGTCTGCCTCCTTTACGAGGCCTTCTCGGTACATGAAGCTCTGTGGTAGAATCACTGTCTTTCTCATATGATGATTCGGTATCCGTCATGGTGTTGCAATGTGTATGAAAAGTGTATGTTTGATTGGTTTGAAAATGTAAAATCGGTGTTTTGTTTTCAATGCCAAATGTACAAAGGGAAATGAGGGACTGTGAGGAATATGGGACAATGGGGAAAAGTGGACTGCCAAGTGAGATTAAGGTGTGTTAACAATCACTTGACTGTTGGGAATTAGGGATTTGGAGATTTTGCAAATGATATGGGGAAAGGGATAATGATAAGGAATAGAAGGATTGAGGGATATGGATAAATGGGAACAAGGGATATAAATGGTTTTGGGACAGAGGGGAATAGGGGAGGGACTGTGATAATTGTAAAACAGTGAAAGAAAGTAAACCAATGGAGAATGTAATGTTTGGCACAAAATTGTTTTTTAAACCACCAATTTTAAAACCCTAAGGAGCAGATTTGGATATGAATATAGGGTTTATATTTTCACCATTTAAAATTTCAAAACCAACGTTTCAAACCATACTCAACACTGAATAATGGCGATAACCAAATGATTTGAACTTACATGAAGCAGAGGGGCCAAGAAATTTGGAATTTTGACGGAGACAATGAGAAATTTGGAGTAGCAGCCATGTGCGCCACGCGTGCCTTGTGTGTCGCGCACGTTGAAAAATACACTATGAAATGCGACTGTATGCGCCGCGACCTCCCAATGCATCGCGACCTTCTCCCAACGCGTCGCGCAACTATTTCACCACAGTTCCGGCTTCAAACTACTGACTCTTCCCTCCACGATTTTCCTCTTTGCTTTGTGATAACCTTTGCGTGCAAATGAAGCTTGAACTTGAAAAAATCTTATAAATATCAATGCATTTTTATTTTTCATTTTGACCAACCCACTTTTGTAATGTTGCAGAACTTTGGCACTTTCACATTTAATACAAACTCTATTTTTGTTTCCACTTTGACTTTTTGGCTGAAATGATGAAACTCTGGGCAATTTTTTGCAGGGATGATTGGCATGTGATTTCAGCAAAGGAGACCAGGGCAGCGCCTGAAGATTTGTAGAACTTGAAAAACCTTAAAAATTACATATTTATTACAAAAAATAAATTTGACGATTTCTTCTTCAAAACAGAGTTTTAAAGAAGAATCATTCTTAAGCATTATTAATGATGAAAATTTTGAAATAGAAACTTATTTCGAACCTCCCTCTGGCCTGCTGGAATTATTGGACACTTTGAAGACAAAATTTGCGAAACCCTAGACCTAAAAAGACCTAAAAACGCTAAAATGACTCTTTGCTGACCAAGAGGCCAAAATAGGACTATGAATGACTTTAAAATTTATTTGATGAATTTTGATGAACTTTAATGATCAGACACAAACCAGCAGATACATGACATAAGGGAAAATGAGAGACAAGACCCTTCCGTCAGATAATCTATGCTTCTAATGGAATGAAACTGATTGGATGAATGAGACACCTAAAATGAAATGCAATAAAGAGTTTTTGATCTCTGACAGAGGTATGACTATACCGACTCTAACACCTAGGATGTCAGTGGCCATTTAACTGCACCAAGTATTTATTGTCATTTAACAGTACTACTTCTTTCTGTGCAGCTTAAGATGGAAGAAGTGGTTGTAGAGGCTTTTAAAACTTCCTTAGAGCCCAAAAAGGATTGCTTTTGTTTCATTGAAGTAATTGTACGCAAGGATTAGCAATGATTTCCTTGACTGGGGGTCCAGGGTCTCGTCAGCAAAAAATATGCCGCCACATCATCAGTAAGGGGGCTTTGAAAAGAAAAGCAATTAGAAACACTTTCTACATCCCATGTTTGAAATTTCATTCTTTTTTCTGGTCATCTTGTTGGTCCATATGTTCTAATCATCTTGTCTATCTGAATTTTAATCTCAGGTTGAGTTGTGGCTTTCCACTTTTTGTTTCTAGTTAGCATGTTTAGTGTCATACTTTGCAAGAGGAGTTAGAGACTTTTTTGCAATATGAATAAAATAACATATATTTTTGGTTATGGTTTTTAGAACTGGAAGATCTTTAATTTTCCCCCTCTTTTAGCTACATATATTACCAAGAATTATATAACCAAGGGATATACTTAAAACTGATCTATTCAAGAAACTATTACTTTGTTATAGTGCTTTTACATTAAACTTGATATTAGGGAATGAGGATGTTCAATTTTGTTTGGGCTACATAATTGATCGAATTAAACATATGCCACAGTGATTTTGTATCAAATTCGATATTAAGGAATGTGTATGTTTAAAATTGGTTGGCCAATATAACAGATCTAATCAAACACCTATTACTCTATTATAGTGGTTTTCTGTCAAACTTGATATTAATGAATGGGGTTGTTCAATGTTGGTTTTGCTACAGTCTAGTGGTATGTCAGTGGGACTCCATAATGGTAGAGTGGGTTTAATTCCCACTACCTTTCTTGTAGTCTGTCGAGGGGTTTCAATCATGCTCTTGGGTGGGTATTGTAAATAGAAAAATATTAATCATTTTCAATGACATAGGTTAGAAAATATCTTTTTACAAAGTGATATGAATGCATCTTTTCAACAGGATCATAGAAACAATAGTAATGGAGGCTTAGGGATCACATCATAAATAGTTTTGGAAGGGTACCACTGTCACAAAAGATGTGATATGTGATATTTGGTTTCATTTGTAATCAGTATTTTTACTATTTGCTTTGAAATATGATTGATGCAGGGGCATTAGACACTAGCCAGCAATGTAGAAGGTTTTGTCCACATGTTGTGGCTAGGAGGGTTAGAAATCATTTGAATTGTAACAGCTAGGTGTCAATACCTCAACTTCCTATTTCATTTAGATCAGTTAGGATTAGTAGAAGTCGAACAGTTAGGTTCGACCCATCTGTCATGTTTCAGTTTTCGAATAATTTGTATTTAAGCTTTTGATCTACCAATAACGGTCCTCACAGAGGAACCGAAGAGTCATGTGTTTATGTATAAATATATCTCTCGGATGTATTGAAAAGGGGAGAAGGAGAGAGATTTTTGCAATAAAACTTGTGTGTTGAGAAATTGCTTCGGGTTGAATGAATTTCAGTTCCCGCTGATTATCAAATTGTCTTGAATTGATGTTTGTAAGGAAATTTGTTTAATTGTGAAGCGATTGAACTCTGTGTGTATAATGTTGAATAGAGTCGTCGTATAATCTCTGCATCCCTCTGTCCATTATTTCTCTTGAATTGTTTGAAAAATTGTAATTCTCGTTCGGAGCAGAGAGTCTGTGTATGACCGTGGTTATTGAGCTCTGTCCCAAGGTAGTGGAAACCCCGCTTAAACAGAACTAGACTGTTTCGTTGTTAATCAAATATCCTTAACTAAGGTTAGACCCGGAGTTAGCGAGTGGAAGAGCAAGGAAGGAGGGCGTTAACCCTGGTTCGATCTGTAGTCAATCACTGTTCCAAACCTGGTTGTGGATTTGCAAAACCGAATTGACCATATCGCACCGCTTTCACGGGGTAAGCGGTATTCCCAGAATTGGAGCGATTCCATTGAATGGTCGGCACACGGCAAAGGTGGGACCCCGAAAACCACTATCATTGCGTGCCATCGCACGTTAATGTTTGACTAGGGAGGCTGCGCGATATTGTTGAGTGTCGTCGATCTAGGGGGAAGCCATCGGACGATAGTCGCATTCGGAAGATGCGCGAAGGATAACCAAGGTACGGTGCATGTATTGGATTGGATATTGATTATATGTGTGGGCCCGGAGTCAAAGGTTCATTATAAGGTTGGTTGGTTGTAAAGCGTCGGGTATTAATATAAAGTCTTCCATTGGTGATGAAATCGGGTGATTTACATAGACCTCAGAATATTCAACTTTTACCATATAGTTAAATCCGAGTTGGTGCCTATTTTATATTGGGGATATTGTGTTGTCATAAGGGTTGATATATTTAAATCTTTCCAAAGTTGCTGAATGTGTTTATTTATCAATTTCTCTGAAATTGATAAATAAATTTATAAGAAGTTGTGGAAGACCACGTGGCGAGGAACCAAGTTAATTGAGAGAAAATGCTGACAGAGCTACGCAAAGAGACCAGCTCTCCTTAGGGGGGCGACTTTCAGTTTTGAAGCTGTCAATGATTCTCTTGATATTAAATGGTATCATTACATGTGTTTTTTGCATGCCAGGGATGTTTTTGATGGAAATCCCCCAAATTTGAAAAAGGAAGAACTTGCAAAGCGGTGAGATTTTCTTTACTTATAAGATACAATATAGTTTGGATGCTTCACAGTCTTGAAAATTTGATAACTCCAGAGTCTATATATTTCATATAATGTTCTTAAGATGCTTAAATGTTCATTGAGTTCCTTAGTTACGAGTAATATTTCTTAGCACTGCCTTTTGTTTTGTTTGTTTATGCATAGATATTCTCAGCGAGAAGATGCAACAAAAGGCTTAGGTGAGGTCACCAAGGTATATTTTATGAAAACTGTGACATAGTGCTTTACGTTAAAGCTTCTCATCATTTTATGTTCCCATCAATGTCATTTTTATAAATTTCATGTTGAATCTGGAACATGATCTATGTATTATAGACAGGGATCAAGGATGATATTGAAAACTAGAGTAATAAAATAGTAAAGGTGTGTTAAATCATGTTTTATTGCCATTCTCATGGTGTTTAAGAAAAATAAAAAATCTAGGATGTTGGTTGTGACATAGATATTAGACACATGCCTCATTTGGCTAATCGTTGGCAATTGTATTCTATTTATTGTGTAGGTATTTCTGTTTAGGTATTTCATATCAGGTTCTTTTAATTTTATGTATTTCACATATGTAAGTCAAACTTTACCTTGAAAAAACATGTGACTATCAGTTATCTGTTGAACAATGAAAACTATAAGAAAATTATGATGTTATTGAATTTAAAAGGATTCCTGTACATATATTTGTTTTACCTGAAAAACATGATTAATGAACAGTACAACTGATTCTTAGTTTGTTGCTCCAATAATTTTTCATAACATGAGGACGCTTTGCTAATAAATTTCCCAAATTGGTGAGGGAGGACAAAGTGTCCATGAATTAGTACCAAGTGGGATGACCCACGTGTCATCATTATCATACATTTCCTCCTGCAATCACAGTTTGGTTTATTTTATTTTTTCATTTATTTCTATTCATTTGCACAATTGGTCAAAATGATATATTTTTAAACATTTCCAAAAAGTTTTATTAAATGCGGTGTGTCATTTCAGTGATCATATTGTTGTAGGATGAAATCAGAAATCCTCAAAAATTAGTATGACACTTTGATATTTATTAAGCTTGCAAATAAAAAGGATCCATAAATACAACAATCACAAGGGAATTAACATATATTTACAATCATAGTGGGATTAATATTAATTGGTGGAATCCTGAACATGTTATATTCCATATTGATATCTATGAAGTTTGTAATTGTTTTTTTAATCTTGCAGAGAACATTTGTTTACCTAGTAGATGGTTTCTTTTTCAAGTACACGAGGCAGTACCATTCAAATTGTCACATGATAAATCCTAAAGAAAAATTATTTAGTGCCCAAAAGAGGACAACAAACTGTGGATATTATGTATGTCTAATATGAAATGTCATATGAAGTAGCATAGAGAGAGAGGTGAGTCATGGAAGAGTCTCAATTTATAATCCAGAGAGGTGAAGAGGTATCCTTGCCAAAAACCATGTCGTGGGTAGGTTTTTAAAAGTCCACAAAGGCTAGTGAAGCACTTGGTTGATGTGCATTGTAAGTATTTACCCCCTTACTGTAAATATTTCTCTTTTGTGTACTAGAACCGAGTGTTTGATTACTAATCAAAATGATGGGCCTATAGGTTTGAGTCTAATTTTTTTTAAGAATTTGATATGTTATGCTTATTTATATTTCTATACCTCTAGATGAGATATTGAATGTAGGGGAAAAACCATTTTCCCATAGCAATTTTCCAAACTCTATATGGACTTCGTTTTGCAGTGAAATTATTAATTGGTAGGTCTAGATTTTGGAAGATGAGTTGATTTTTTAGAGTACCTTTAAGATATTTATGATGAAGTGTAATATACATGGTAACAGGAAAATGATTGAATGTTTTGGTATTCATTTGATATCCAAAGATATAAATAAGTTAAAATTCTCCATCTGGTAGGGTTGATTTATAGGGAAAATTATAAGATATTTAAAGCTTGTATATTAATCTGGTCTTAACATGTTGTCATTTATAAGAAATTTATGTAAGTGATCCATAGGTTAGCGAGAGGTAGGTTTATGCGACATTACCCCTCCAAAAAAATTTCCAATTTGGAAGCTCTCTCTGGGATGCAAGTCCCTGTGTTCTTGTGATAGCAATATCCCATGATCTAGTACCAACCTTGTATGTGGTTTTAGTGCTATGCACTTGGTACTCGCTTTTGCTCATTGTTGTTACCTACACATTGTTTGTAATAATGCTAAGCCTTAATATTATTACAATGGCTAGGATTTTGTTCTACATTAATACACCCAATTGTTAATGCTAGGTGTGTCTGTTGTGAATGATTCCACATGGTCAATGTGATTGTGAGTCAACATTAGTTTATAAGACATTATTTAGAATTATGAACCACAAGTTTTTCTAATCATGGTGGTATCAGAGTTCAAGTCCTTGAATTGATACGATAGCATAATCCATAGCTCTGGTACTAACACTACTAGTAGTTTTGGTGTCACTCTTTGTGAGCCTTGTTTGTTTTGTAGTTGATTTTCTTATGATAATTGCAAATCTCACTACTACTGTCGCATACCAATTTATTGGGCCCTTTTTGGTTTGTGATTTTTATGTCCATAATAATTATAAGTCTTAATAGTACCACAATATATCATTATGTTGGGATTATGTTCTATATTAATAGTTTCCTATAACCATTTTTTTATTATATAGAATCTTTTGAAAACATGGAGAGTTCAAATTTTGTCTGCCAAATTTTGGACTGAGTTACTGGATGTGCCCTTCCTACATGAAGGGTCCTTCATGTCCAAAATTGGTAAATATAAAAATCAAAGTCCCTGTGTTTCCAATGACTTCTTTGTAATGAAAAAATGGATCAGAAAGGTGAGTATTAACATGGAACATAATTCTAGCACGTTGATGGATTGTTGGCATGTGGATCTAATAAGTTATTTGAGACATAGATAAGTTATTGTTTATTAATTTAAAAATTGGGGTTGCATGATTATCAAAGATTATTTTTTTATGTGTCGAGCATTTTTTAAAAATCAATGCTTATATATGCAATTTCAAGAAATGTCATAACCCTTCACATAGTTCTTTAAAGGGTGCTAGCTCAATGGAAGAGTACATGTCTTATAAGCAGGAGGTTGGTGGTTCGATTCCACCATGCCCTAATTTGAATTAAATATTTTTTATATTAATTTATTTCAATGGTGAGATATTTTTTGGATTAATTATTTTATAGTCTCTAAAGAGACAAAAGTGATATTGTATTGTATTTAAATATAATATTTTAAAACAATAATTTGAGACACTCACTTAAAGATAATATTTAATACAATAGACAAGCTTTTTTTTTTGTCTCAAGTTAAGAAAATTTAACCAAAAATTGTCTCAAATATTGTCTTAAAGACCCTTTATATGTTGTAGTGTATTGTCTCTAGAGAGACAAAAATGAAACTGTCTTTGGAGAGATAAAAACTAAATTGTCTTTGGAGAGACAAAAAGGAAATTGTCTCTAGGGAGACAAAAAGGCTTGTTTTATATATTGTCTTTATAGAGACAATATCTTAAGACAATTTAATTTGAGACACTCACTTAAAGGCAATATTTAAGACAATACACAGGTTTTCTTTTGTCTCAAGTTTAGACAATTTACCAAAACATTGTCTTAAATATTGTCTTAAACCCCCCCTATGTTGTAGTGAGTCAAGCTTGTGGATGGCGTGACCCAATTCCAAATGAAATACTATCAAATTTTATCACATTCGAAAACTACCATGGAGCTCCTAATTGAATTCAATGACATCAATTTTAGAGAGTCTAAATATGGAATCAACATCCTTCAAACTCTAATTGAAGAAATTCATCAATTGATTGTTCAAGAGAAGACAGTCTCCATTTCCTTTTTTAATTCTATAAATTACCCTAATTTTATCCTTTTTTACTTAATTGTAAAAAATTCACCTATGAGGCCTTAAGTTTTATAATCTTAAGCTCTTCCCTAATGTCTAAATAGTTGTAGGTCAAATCTAAATTCATGTTAAGAATTTTCCATAAAATATACACTACTATTACTTGTAGTTACGAAACAATTTTGATGTTATATTATAATGATGATAGACTAGTAGAATAATTAGTAAATATAAGATAATTAAAACAAATAAACCTGATTGTTTTCTCAAACATATATTTTTATTAATAGAAATACTGTTATTACACATATGAAAATAAAATACACATATTAATTTATATATTTTAATAAATAAGAATTTGCTTTACATTAAGTTTTTTATACAAATTCACAAGTAAATGAGGATTTGAACTTTGAACCTCCTCATCATTAGGAAGACATTATTTTCATAACCACCACTCATTGAACCGACCCAAAAACTTATTTGTTTTTGTTCGAAATGTTGTCATTGATGGCAAAGGAGATGGCAAAGGAGACAGTATAGAAGTAGAGA
>CM076581.1:74130758-74242947 GCA_034641835.2 Pinus albicaulis | reverse complement strand
TTAAGAATATGGAACACCTTTGCTCAAGTAAGAAGGTTTGAACATATTCCACACTTCCATCAAGACAATCATGAAAGATGAAACCTATTGATATAGGAGGCTAACACTTTGGTTGAACCTTTGTGGTTGTTAGTTACTTGTTTGAGAGTCCCTGTGGTGTTACTGTTGGGGAATATTGATAAATCATTTGAGAGATGGACTCAAGCAGTGGCCTTTGTTACCTTCATTGGCTATGTGCATCACTTTGTGAACAAAACCCAACCAACAATAAAAATTAGAATCGGATATATTTTGCATGTAGCTAAAAATTATAACATATATTAATATATGTATTATATAAATTATACATGCTAACCCTTTGTGTGACACTACACATCCTTGATGAAATGGTTATTTGACATACCTCTGTACCAAAATTTGGGGATGGATACAGTAGCATCATAATAGTCAGACTGGAGGGTTTTTAGTAACTCAAACAATCATTATAACAAACACCTTAATAGCCTAATTCAATTGGCAAGTTCTCCTGCTAAATCATTCAATGATGTCTCTTATGCTACCATTTATTAGTCTAATTCAATTGTCAACTTCTCTCGTGGTGACATCTAGGTTGGCTCTCCTTCAATGTGCCCTCCACCTGCTAGTTGTAGCATAGATGTTTAATAGAAGCACGTAAGGTGCAGAATTTGTAGAGTCCAACTCGAAAATGTGTTTTGCCATATACTCTAGTAGCTCGATATTTTTATCTGTTCTACAAGCACCAAGAAACAAATCTGTATAGAACAACTTTAGGGGCTCATTAGCATTGTAAAACTGTGTACAAGCACCAATAAACAAATCTATATAGAACAACTTCAAGGTCTCATTAGCATTGTAAAACTATGTACCCAAAGAGAAGGTAAAACAAGGCCTTCAATGGAGCAAGTTTGTTAACTTTTATATAATAAATTAGACACAGATAACCATAACCTCATGATGGAAAATTGAGGTAAAGATGCAGATAACAACAATTATTTTAAGAAAATAAACAAATTAAAAGTAGAGATAGTGAGGTCTTCAAATGACATCTTAGTGGTGATTTAAGTTGCTTGCAATCTTCTCCTAGCTTTGGTGCCTCTGCCAATGTTCCATTTCAATGTGGTTTGATGGTAAATCTCTAATACAATTAACCCTTGACATAGTTAATATTTCTCGAAGATATCTATGATACGATTTGTCTATGTCAGAGAGAAGGTTGTTGGAAGAGATAAATCCACAACAAAAATGGGAACTGAGCTTGTAGGGAATCAATAAGCATTCCTTTCAAGTAAACAGTATGACCTTGTCTATATGGTCAACATTTCTATGAATCCTATCTATTTAAAAACAATGGTGATTTCCCATATTGTAGTTGTGTTTCCCACAACCCCAGTGTCAGTTCATTGCTTAAATCGTTTATGATCATTTGGGCGAGGACCCATTTTCTATTCTTTTCCCTTGAGAAAAACCCTCTCTAGAAAAATATCAATACCTATAGTATCTTCTACCCACAGAGTCCTTTGCCTTCAAGTTGCAGAGGAGCTTCCGCTGAAGCTCCAAAACATTGTAAAATTGTTTGGGCCAGTGTCTAAACCTCATTCAAAATATGAGAAAATCTTTCGCTATGGTAAAAATATGAATCCCCTTGCGAAATAATTTCAAACCAAGGAGAACAAAGTTGAAGGGGCATGTCCCAGGTGTGGGTGAGGGCATACATGGAAGAAATTAAGGTATAATATGAAGTTGATTTTTATTTTGTTTTGACAAAACGTATGGCTTCTATTTTTGTTGAAGGTCTCTCAGGGTGCTCAAATAGGGGATCTAATTGTTTCTTTCCTAAGCATTAGGGATATTATTGCTACCGGTCTCCACTAATAGTATACTAGCTAATAAATAAACTAGCACTCGCTAAGCAACTCAATCAATGCATGGTTTCACATACAAATGTAGGAACAAAAGCTGGTTGTGCATCTTCATATGAAACTGAGTCATCTAAATGGTGGGTTCTACAGGTCAAAGCCATAATCCAAACAATGTGATGTGATTTCAAATGTGATGTGATTTTTTGGCATTACAATGATTAGTTACCTCACTGCCACCTTTCTATCCAAGGCTTAGGGGCTTGCTTCAACCCAACAAGAATTCAATCCAAGACTCTAAGGAAAGACAAATGAAGCAATGGAAGGAAAGGACACAACACTATATAAAGAACATGCTCCCATTTCTTGGTAATTACACCTGTACTTACAGCTTGCTTGGTAATTACACCTACAATTATAGCTAATCAAGCATGTTTATTGTTGCTTGCTCTACTTCTACATCTAGAAAATGACCAAACATTCAACATTCAGCCACACTTTAATCATTATGAAGAAAATATAATATTTCACATCTGCTTATACAAAATTACTTACCATTTACACAACGCATAAAACCTTATAGACCCAGGCCTCCTTATGAAATTTCGTATCCCTCAACAACCAGATTGACAGGTTATGTATCTTGAATTATGAGATGATGCATTGGTTGTTTCTCTGGTTAAATAAAATGAATAAATGTTAGGTGATTTCCTGAGTAAGAAGAACAGGTTGTGTAAAGATAATATTTTTTCTATATATATTAAGTCGTCTTAAGTCCAATTAAACCGTGGGGACAAGGGATTTTTGGTTTCGAGCTGGAAAGCACTTGAAAAAATATACAGGGAGCTATTGAAATTAAAATTCTCAATTTTAGATAAAATTTAAAATACTCTACTGATATTTAAAAAAAAGTTAGAACAGAAGCTTTAAAATGAATAATTTTACCTGTGAACTGACCTTCAATGGCTATTTCTTCATTTATTTGTAGGGTTTGCACTCTTAAGCTTAGAATTATGAGGAAAAATGCACGCCATGGCCATGACCAAATTTTGATTTCGTCTTTTCTGTGTATGTACACAACTTTCCAGATAACCGAAGCTAATAAAATACATCTTCGACATCTCCCTCTGCATGGTCACCTTCTTCAAGATTTCTGAACTCCAAAAAGTGAGTGGGACGGTGATCCTTGTGATAAAATTCATGAGGAGATATGTTAGCCACCTATAAAATTTTTTATACCAAAAGGTGGCTAAATCATTTTTGGAGCCTTCAAGGAACAAATTTTATTGCTAAAAAGTGTTGGCTCTTGAAGACTCTTGAAGACCTCATGCCTCTGTCCAAATCTTCATTGTTGTTTCCATCTTGAAAACTCTGAAATCTTGCTGATTTCCAAGACAAAGTACTGCTGCAAACACCATTTTCCCCCTTCCCCCTCTTCCAAAACTGACCTCATTTTTATCCCTTTATTCCCCACAAAAATCCCTCATTTTCATGTTTTTCCCCTTTCCCCTTCATCAAAACCCCTTTGATAAGGTTTAAGGATCCTTCTTTGCCTTGACGAAACCCTCAAAACCATTGACAATCATTGAAAATCTATGAAAATCACATTTTTTATATATTATAGACTTAAGCCCCCTTGGGCTAAGTCTTTAAACCCTTCCCCTCCATACGCCTTGGTGCTAGAACCAAGCGCTAGCTTTCCAATTTCTTATCGCATCGCCCGATTGCGATTATCCCTTCCTCCATAAACCCCCGGTCACACGATTTCCCATATAACCTACGGCCCCGCAGTCAGGCGCCAAGCCGCATTGTAAATTAATATTTCAAACCTTCATTTATATAAATTTTTCGATTTTTATTATGTCCTAAAGTTTTCCGTCGGTGCAAAGCTCTAATTTCCCTCCACCATCGATCTGATCAGCAGATCGACAGCGCGCAATCCATCGCCCCGGTGGTCCCCGCCAGCCACTCACTGTTGCAAAACCGGGGGGAATTCATCGCACTGCTTTTGAGAGCAAGGCAGTTTTTTTTTTTTATTTCACAGCGATTCCATACATTAGCCGACACGTGTCTTGAGCACTATTCAAAATACCGCCCTCATCGTGCGTTAAAGGTCAGATGTGGAGTGGGCGCGATATTGATGTGCGTTTTCCGATCTGAGGCCGCTCATCAGACAGTGATCGCTCTCTGAAGATGCCCGTGCAATAACCAAGGTACGGTGCAATGTTAAAAGTCATTTCCATCGTCGATCTGATCTGCAGATCGACGGCCCATACTCCATCGCCCCAGTCCCCTCGTCCACAGCGGCAGTCAACGGCCCACATGTCAGCGCCACATCAGCATCCACGCGGAAAATTTAATTGGAGCGGGTTTTCATTCTTTTCTCCGCCCAGTCAGCATTTCCAGACCCGGGAAACTTTATTCAGCATGGTTTTATTAAAAATTTTGAAGTTCGGGCGTGTTTCTAAGGTTTATTGGTGCCCGTTCTCCACCATTGATCGTGAGGTCCGATATCATCCGACGGCCCACGTTTCTCCCGATTCCTGATCTTGATTTTTCATCATTTTTCTCCAAAGAAAAGGTTTTAAATCTTTGTCTTCGTTTTTTATTATTTTTCCGAAATAATGTGACCTCTTCACGTTATTTATTCACCTCCGTTTTTTACCATCGGTCTCTACGCGATCGACGGTTCCGATTCAAATTCCTTTTCCGCTCTCCTCT
Organism: Pinus albicaulis; assembly: GCA_034641835.2. Lineage (NCBI taxonomy): Eukaryota > Viridiplantae > Streptophyta > Pinopsida > Pinales > Pinaceae > Pinus > Pinus albicaulis. The sequence goes on along the minus strand of CM076581.1, from coordinate 74,238,349 downwards.
AACCAATCTCAACCGTTGGATGATGCCATCCAACAGCCACACTCATTCCACATGTCCTTCCAAAGCAGTTAACCTATACATGCAGGATTTCATAATGTTTTTTCGTATTTTGCAGGGTTCAGTGGTTTTTTCCACTACGTCTGAAGAAAATTCAAAAGCAGAGGGTGACGATCCTCCTGCCTTCGATTCATCAAAGAAAATCATTCGCAAGTTTTAAAATTCACGTTTCATCGGTGTTTCATGAGGCATTGATGCTATATCACCCCTGCGCAGCCCTGCACACCAACAAATACAGTAAATCAGGCACAAATCAAAGAGTATCAGTGTCGAAGACAAAAATATACCAGAACGCAAGTTTGAAGACAGATCTTTGGGGATTACATCTAATATGAGTTATCAAAAGCCTAATCCCTGATTAAAACACAGTTAAAGGAAAAATTATAGAGGTTCATCAGACAGAAAGCCTCCACTGCCACATCTGAGGCAAATCAATTCCTCCTAGCTACCAAAAAGCCACCTGTGCCTCGAAGCATTCAATCAGAGGCCGAAGTTATTAATCAAGATCAAGTATTTGCCTCAGCATAGCCAGAGAAGTAAATTCTGCAAACAAACTTAATGACAAAATATCAGCAAAGTTACTTTGACATCACACGGAGCCTCAAAGATCAAAAAGAGCTCCCATAGAGCTTAAATCTTTATGTGAATCATTTAATATAGAGGACACCTATGTAAGCTTCTTCATCAAGCCCTCTAAAGGTCGAGAAGCCATTTAAGTCTGTATTAATTATCTTTTGAGATATTTTATCAGTTCTCACCTCCTCATTCTTCTATAAATACTTCTGGAGAAGATGAGTGAGAGCTTGGTTGATGTAGCTACTGAACATTGAAATTTAATTGAGCTTGAGACTTCTACTTGTAAATAGTGTTCACTGGCCCTTGGAGCTCTGCTTGTGATAGATAGGTTAGGCTGAGATGACTAGATGATTGTTAAACTAAATCATTGGGCTTAAAGTTGTAACTGGTTTGGAGCATCAATACAAGTTGATTTATGGGATCGGTGATGTTTTTCTCACTATGTTTCATCTTCTCTTATAAAGAATAGCATGCATACAGTTAGGTCCTACTGTATATCAGTACCCTTCTCTGATTGAAAATCTTTGTCTTCATGTTTTCTTCCAATCTGTGTTATTTAGGAATGATTTAGTTCAGTTTAAGCATAGGAATGTTGGCGTTCCCTTGTCTTATTGTCTTAGCTAAATATTATTATTAAATGTTATGTTCAGTATTAGTTAAGTATAGATGAACTATGGAAGATATGGTGTGCCCTGGTCCTAGCTTTATCCCCAAAGACTGTCTGAATGTTTCCCTTGGAATGTGTTGAAAGCTGGCTAGTTTAGAAGTACTTACCAGATCTTAGACCATCCTTTGTTTTCGTTAGTGTTTCCCTTTGTTTTAAATTTTTTTTTATTGAAAGTCTATCAAAGGCTGGCTAGTTTAAAATTACTTACCAGATCCTAGTTTACTTTCATGTCTTTCCTAAGTGTATGTCAAAGCTGGCTAGTTTAAAAGTACTTACCAGATCTTAGGCTACTCTTTGTTCTTCATCTATTTTATTCCCCTTCTTGTTGTATCATTTCATTCCATAAATAAAACTTTAAAGAGATCCTTAGACATAGATTACTTGCCCCATGGACCACTCTTGCCCCTTGCTGTCCCAATTAAACCCTATTATGACTCCATAGCCCAATGGACTAAAACCTACAATTATCTATCTTCCTGGCCAAAGCTTGTTCTATTTGCTTGCAACTTCAAACCTTTGAAACTCTTTGCATTTAGAACTTTCCACCTCAAACAATAATCATGCTCAACCATCCAAAACCAAAAAAAATCCTTGGCCTTCATAACTAGCCTAATATCATTACCCAAAACCTCAAATACAAATCCATATTTGCACTTATTAGAGAGATCCCTCTCCGGATTCAGGAGGGCTAGATCCTAGAATCCCAAAGTGGTTGAAACGATGTTGTTTCTGTGATCGGAATTTTTCCAATCTTGCTAATTACAGATTCCTAACATTTCTGGCGACTCTGCTGGGGAATCTGAGTTATTATCTTGTTGAACTCTTTAGATATCTCATAAACCCCTTGATTTAATGACATTTCTTTGTTAGCTGGCTGAACCGTTGGGCATAACATATCTAGCCAATAAACATTGTGTAGTGAGTAAAAAGAATCCTTTTCAAGCACTACCAAGAAATGGTAATCATGATGAAACTTGTTTGAATCAGTGACAAACTAGGCAAACCCTAGGATTCTCATAAATTCTTTATCTAACCTTGAAAGATCAGCTGGCTTAGCCATAAGAATAGACTGTCTTTGTCTCATAACCGTAGCTAAGTTTTGAAATAGAGTTAGGGCATTCTTAGAAACCACACAACTGAAAAATAACTCAGAAAACCCAAAAATATTTCACAATGGTATCCAATAAACATGGTAGTGGACCATAAAACCTTTTACCTCCTTAGGAGCTAAAAACTTCCACTTGGCGACTCCACAATCCTCAACAGACCTTAAGAATCCACTGGGAAGAACCCTTATCATTGTAATATCATTCAAACTCAGTTAGAGGACTGTAGGATTAAAATTTGTGTAAACAGATTAGTTGACCTCTTAAAGATTGTTATATCTGGTTGAACTTTTCTTGTTTATTTGGGTCTGAAATACATAGCATAGTGGCTCCTAGAAAGATTCACACTAGAGCCTATCCTGACCCTGATCCACCTGAGATAGTTGATAACCCAAAACGTATTCTTAGAAAGTCTCCTAGGATTAAATTGTCAACTATTTTCAGACTACCCTTGAGAGCCAATTTAGTTCCTAAAAATATTTTAGCTATACAAAAATCACAAGTTGACTTAGTAAATCCTTTTAGAACTAGGTCTCTTGGTGATTTAGATCATTTAATAGATCCTGAGTCTTCACTTTCATCTCCTAAAACAAGTGAACATCCTAGTAGCAGAGAAACCACACCTCCTGATTTACATTTCCTTCACAACTTAGGGGTCTCTCATCCAAGATCAGCTCAACAATCTACTCCCGGTTCATCCACTTCTACTCACCCTACATCCATTGTTCAAACCACTCCACTTCAGCCCACTTTTCCTTTTGTTAATCCACCCCTTGTAAATCCACCCCCACCACATATCATGGCTGCATGGTATGCTCCCTTAGTCCTTCCTGTACCATTAGTCAATCTTCCACAGGACTATCAGTCCAAAATTCCATTATATGATGCTAGCAATACTACAACTGCATCACAACATGTGGATTAGATGAATGACTACTTTGACAGAAATGAAATTGATGATGATTCTGTCAAGCTTAGATTATTTTCTCAAAGTCTGGGGGGAGAAGTAAGAAAATGGTTTAAAGGCTTAACCCCCCATAGTATCAATGATCTCCAAGCCTTCCATCAGACATTCTTAAACAAATGGGAAGTAAAGAAGAATCCTCTCCATGTCCTTTCTGATTACAAGAACCTCCATAGAAACCCGGGGGAAAGTGTGCAAGCTTATTGCACCAGATTTAACAGTGTGTATAATGCCCTTTCCCCAGATCTAAAACCTCCACAAGGCTCAGCTTTAAACAATTTTCCTGAAGGGTTTGACCCTGAGATGGCCTATCAATTGAGAGAGAGAGATCCTGCAACCCTTGAAGAGATGAAAAAAGGAGCTCTTGCTGTGGAAGTAAACTTAATGGGGAAGAGAGCTAGAATGAAAAGTGAGAAGAGAGTATCTTTTAGAGAGGAAAATACACCCTCTACTTCCAACTCAAATATGGAGAGAATGATGGAGGAGATGATGAAGAAAATGAGCATTCTTGAGAGAGCACAAGTGTTGGTGATTGATCAGGTCTCGCGGGCAAGACCCAGGTTCAGGAGTTGTGGCCAACAAAGGAGTCTGTTGTAGTCTAGGATCATGCCGGCATTATCACCCTACTCTTGGGAGTAGAGAGTCTCACCCGAGGCGTGCCGCGACCACATGCAGAAAGGGAATAGACCAGTGGCAAGGAACAGATCCGCAACTCATTTCCATCAGTGATTAGATTGCATAGATAGAATCACATACGCAACAGCATTCAAGAAGCATACAGATATTAAGCAAATGAAATTTTAAAGCGTCTCAACCAACACACATGCATGTGAATCACACAAATAGACAGTAACCTGCAATTGTATTAGCTCTTGGCCAAATCCCAATTACATAGCTTTGCAATGGGCTTACAGATCTGATACATATGCCTTGCGGAACAGAGATTTTACATCAATAGACCCTAGGAACTACAAGGCCCTCATCCATGCTCTGGATTCCTACTGCAGCATGCGTTTCCTCTCCTTAGTCGCTCTCTTCTCTCTTCTACCGTGGAATCCTCTCCTCTTTCATCCGGGTGACCGCTATTTATTCACCCGCTGTCGTGACTATTAGTTCTTCTTATGTCCTTCTTCAGCTGCTTCTAGATTTTCTTTGATTATCTGTGTGTTCCGCTTGCGTTCTTCTGCTGTATCTTTTCCTTATCTGTACTTATGAATCTAGTTTCCTCCGCTATGTGCCTGTTCCGTCACAACCTTGGTAGCTCCACCGTTTGATGTGGTTGTGACTTGGTTGCGGCTGCCATGTGCCCTCGTTCCGCAACCCCAAAATCTGGTCGTTGGTTCAAATTCAAACATTCAAAACAAGGTTTTTCAAAACAAGGGCCCCAATAGGCCCCGACCACAGTTCCTTGACTCATCCTCGAGTCAATCACAAATTACGGTTTCTACCTCCATTGCCCTGCTTGACCCCGTGCCCTGTTCACCCTGTGTGCTTTCATCCTGTGTTCTTTCCTGCTGTGCGCCTTCAGCTTGTTCCTGTTCTTGCTGTGCGTCTTCAGGCGGCTGTTTAAACAAGGGCCCCAACTCTGGGACCCTTTGGAACGATGTAGCTTGGATCTCAGTAAAAGCCGACACAGCTTGCTGCCACCCCTGGATGAGCGAGTATGTTTCCTCAGTGAGCTTGGTGACAGCAGCCTCCTCAATGGGCGTTGGGACAGCTCCAAACATTGTGCTAATCTGGGTCTCGGGTGCCGCTGCGAGCTGGTGTATGGCCCGGGCGCTAGATTGAAGGGGCAGCCGGAGCTCACGAATGACGCGTTTGGCCTCCGCTAAGCAAGCCTCTGTGTGTTGGAGTTGTGCCTCAAGTTCATCAGGGATGAGGTCTGAAGGCCCCTGAACGCTGGTAACAGGCGACTGGTGGGGTTGCCGGCTGTAGTGCAGTAGTCCTCCATATATGCCTGCCACTAGAGGGACGAAAATTCAGCAGCGTTTGAGAGGTTGGCGTTAATCAAGGCTGCACTATCATATTTTCCCACAAGGGACTCGGTCTTGTGAATCCGAGTGTCAAGCTCTGGTTCAATAATGGCTGGGACGGCCTTAGGCATTTTGGCCCGGCGCTGATAGACCTGTAGAATATGCCTTGGTCGCCTTTCCTGATGTGATGCGTTTTGAGAATTCAACGGCTCTGGTGCAGCTGCAATTGCTAATTCGAACAGGTTCGGCATTCTCATGCTTTTGGTGTCCATGCAAGTTATGTCAGCACCTGGCACGAGTGGAGTTGATGAGACCCCTTAACGAATTAATTCATGTTGGCATTCTGTCTGCGATAATCGTGCGATCAATCGCATGCCAATGAGTGTTGTGACAGTTGCTGACGGTGGCATGGGGAAATGGGCGGACGCGACGGCTGAGGTTACTGTGGGTGATGGTCGAATGATGACGGCTCGGTTACTGTCAAATATGGTAATTAATGATGTAGATCTAGGCGATCCTACGGACTGACACAAGTACGTGGGTGGACTGAGCTGGACTGACGTGGAGACTGGTATGGAGCCTACGGGGATGACACGTTGGACCGGCGCCGCCCCGACCACAGTCGGTTGCAGTGCGGCCCCCGTAACTGAGCGGTTATTGACACACGACCTATGAACAGAGAAGACCTCCTATGCTCATCCCAGTTGCGGGAGAGTTATTCAACTAATCTACGCTCCGAGTGCTCTCGGGTGTGAGAGTTATTGATGAGAAATGAAAGGTATTTACTCCTGGTAGGGTTTCAGGCGTGCGCCATTCACCCACCCAGGAAGAACCGTACCGTCCAGCTGTGCCAACCGAACGACTCTGGAATCGCGAATCTCGATAACAAAGTAGGGTCCCAACCAGTGCATCTGGAGCTTTCCTGGGAACTTCTGGAACCTGCTGTCGTATAAAAGAACTTTGCCGCCAACCTGAAAGATTTTGTGCTTAATGTGGCGGTCGTGCCACACTTTCTGTCGGTCTTTCTGAACCTTCTGGTGGAATTCGGCTAGAAAGTGGGCCTCATCTAGTTCTTGTAATTCATGGAGGCGCTCCTGGAGGGAGGCCTCTTCCGAAAACTTCAGAGACGTGGCGGTCAACAGGCTTGGTACAATAAACTCAGCGGGGATCACAGCCTCCCGGCCGTACACGAGATGGAACGGTGTTTGGTTGGTCAAGCGCTTCACCGTAGTCCGATAGGCCCATAAGGCCGTTGATAGGCGCTCATCCCAATCATCCCGCTGGGCATTGCAAATCTTAGTCAAGCCTTTCTCAAGAATCTTATTGAAGGCTTCCACCGTACCATTAGCCTGCGGGTGATACGGGCTACTCTTGTGATGCTGAACCATGAAGGTGTCCAGCAGTGTCTTGACCATGTCATTAATGAAGTGTGTACCCTGATCACTGGTTAAACTTCGCGGGCAGCCAAACCGGCAAATGATGTGCTCAAAAATGAACCGGGCGGCGGTATCCGCTATGTAGTCACGTACCGCAGCTGCCTCAGCCCACCTGGTGAGGTAATTCGTGGTGGTAATGATGTACCGGGCCTTGGAGTGTCTGGCAACTGGGGCTATGGGGCCCACGAAATCGACAGCCCACTTCTCGAACGGCCGCAACACATGCACGGGGTGTAACGGAAGCTCATCCCGGTGAGAGGGCCTTCCCGTCCTCTGGCAGACATCGCATCGCTTCACGTAGGCCTTACAATCAGTATGTACTATTGGCCACCACAGGCCAGCTTGGAGCACCTTTCTTGCGATTGGTTTCGCACCCACATGCCCTCCCGCAACACCGCTGTGACATTCCCACATTACCGCTTCCCGTTCGTGGTCAAGGACGCATCTACGCAAAACCTCATCAAGGCCCAGTTTGTATAGCTACCCTGCGATCAATTGGTAGTCGGCGGCACGGATGACCAAATGTCGTTTCTGAAGCGGGGTATAATCCTGAGGGCATTGCCCCGTGGTCAGATAGGCGGCAATGTCGGCCAAGTAATCTGGTACAGCTTCGATGCGGAGGAGGTCAGCGTCAGGCAACTGGTCATCAAGGGAGCCGTCATTCTCCCCCGTCTCCAACCTGGATAGGTGATCGGGCCCAACATTCAACCTCCCGGGCTTGACGATTACTTCGAACATGAATTCTTGAAATAGCAGAAGCCAACGGCAAATCCGTCCTTCCAGAATAGGCTTATTGACCAGGTACTTCAGGGCAGAGTGGTCCGTGAAGAACTTGAACTTGCCCCCTAGAAGATAGTGGCGAAACTTCTGAAGAGAGTACACCATCGCCAGCGCCTCCCTCTCGGTCGTGGTGTAATTCTTCTCCGCATTGGACAGTTTGCGGCTAGCAAAGTAGACCGGGTGGTCAACGGTTGTATCGCCAGGTTGGGCCAAGACAGCCCCAAGTGCAACACTGGAAGCATCGATATGCACATGGAACTGCTTATCCCAGTCTAGATGAACTAGAATAGGCGCCGACGCAAGCTTTTCCTTCAGGGTGTCCAAGGCTACCCGACACTCCTCCGTCCATTGGAAGACTGCGGACTTCTGCAGAAGTTGTTCCAATGGAGCAGTGATCCTGGCATAATTGCGGATAAACCACCTGTAGTATTCCGTGTGCCCGAGCAACGCCCGCAACTGTTTCACCGTCTTGGGGGCCTCCATGTGTACGATCACTGTAACCTTGGCAAGGTCGACGTAGACTCCTTGCTTGCATACGACATGTCCCAACAACATGCCGAACGGAACGTCGAAAATACATTTCTTTAAGTTCAAGGAAATCTGCAGCTGGCGACACCGATCAAACATGACCCGCAATAGGGTAGCATGTTTCTTTAATAAACTATAGACAGTCCAGTCATCCATGTAGACTTCCAGGAACTTGTGAATGTACTCCCGGAAGGCAGCGATGACAATCCGGGAAAACACGGCCGGAGCGTTCTTCAAGCCAAACGGCATGACGTGGTATGCAAACGACCCCTATTCGGTAGTGAATGTGGTCTTAGCCTTATCTTCTTCCGCAATACGCACCTGATGGTAGCCCAAAAAGCCATCAGTGAAAGAGTAGGCCTCGTTCCCCGCAACATAGTCCAACACTTCGTCATTGAAAGGGGTAGGAAACGGATCATGAATGCAGGCATTGTTCAGATTGCGATAGTCGACACAAACCCGTATCTCCGCCTTGTCCTTCTTATTCTGGATGACGATAGGGCTCACCCACTCTGCTTCCTCCACGGGAAAGATTAGACCCGCGGCCAGCATCTTATCAATTTCCATCGTAACCTTCTCTTTAACCTGCGGGTTCAGCCGGTAGGGTCGGTGCTTCACAGGCCTGGCACCCGGTTTCAGCACGATGCGCATTTCGCCAAGGTCGCCTTTGATGCCCTTCAGATCTGCGACCGACGAAGGAACAAGTCCTCATATTCCTGGAGGAGGCTGAAAATCTCCTTGGTCGTCTCCTCGTCCCAGTAATCGCCCACTGTAGCCAACTTAGGCTTCTCCTCCATACCGATGTTTAGCTTCTTTGTCTTCAGCAGCCGTAAATGGATCCCTTCGGTGGCTGGCTCTTCGTTAATGTTCTGCTCGCCTTCCTTCTCTTTGAAATACAAGTGCCTCAGGTCCTCCAGACCATCATTGTCTGGATCGCCGTCAATCCTTTGGCAAACCAACTCTTGCACGGCCTCGGGATGGGTGGGTAGCGTGCAGCCGTCGGTCTACGGATCGCGGAAAAACAGTACCGCCCTGATAACGTGCAATGCCTGAGATTCCAACTCTATGTCTCCCGTGAAAGAGAAGCACCGCACAAATTTGCTCGTGACTTCCGTCCAAGAACTAGTCCCTCGTTTCCGTTCTTCCTCCAAGTACCATGTGTGGGGAATGGTGTCTAAAGAGTGGACAAACCGATGAACCCACAGCTCTTCCGGGTATCCTATACTTCGCCACTGCTCCTCACAGGTCTGGAAGTGGTCCTGCGGATTAGAAGTCCCAAAGTACCATTGCCTGCTTCGAGGACCTTCATCTTCTTTGAACCGCGCCCGCAACGCGTCTGCTACACTATTCCACCGCGACAAGGTATTACGGTGATTTTTCCACCAGCGGGCGGCTGTAGACTATAATGCGACGTCCAAAAGGGGTAGTCTACTCCATTCCGGTACGATGTCCTCAACCTTGGTAATAAAAGTGTTGACAGCTTGCATGTTTGACAGGGTGGGGTATTCTCTGAACTCAGCACCAATCCAACTGACGCGGCCAACATGAGCACATCTCCGCATGCTGGTCTCATACCCCCTGTTGAGCCTCAAATTTGTGCTTTCCTTCACCTCATTTTACTTCATTTTCCCTTGTCCATTTCCATTTTAAACCCAATTGATCAATAAAAATAGTTAAAATTACTTCTAGAATGGTTTACATGACTGACTTGTTGAATTTTGTGATTGTTGCCATTGTTAAGCTTGCCCATTTTGACGGAACTAGGCACAGAATGCGAACGTGCAACCTTCATGGCGGTCTGTGACTACCTTTATGTTTGAGTATGTTCCGAGTGGCCTCTTGAGGAAAAACGCATATGGGCATGATCCACGTCGATGCTACATGGTGTGTTGCTGCGTCATGGAAGAGGAAATGAATTCTGGGTACGGTTATGCACGTGGGAACACATTTGTGAGAAGATCCTACTAGAATTTGTCTCGATCCGGGTGTCTTTTCTCCTTCACGCGACCACCTCAAAAGACTCTAAGATGATTTGGGATAAGGAAAGACATCATTCCTAAATTATTGTAATTATTGTTACTTGCATTTACTTTATAAACTCTTGAGTAGGCCGAGAGCTTAGTTAGAAATTTTTGTGTTAGATTTGCTACTAGATTTTGTGTAAACTACGTGTTACGTCTTTGAAGACACGAACGTATATTCGAACTATTGCATTGTTAATGGAGCGAGACAAAATTATCTTGAAGGCGTGATTTAATTTGGAGTTGAATGTATTCGAAGTGGTAGAAGACTGCCCCCTTGCCGCAGTTTCTTTAATATTAGATAAGTTTTCCCTGAAACTGTCTTTACGTTACTGCATTTAAATTGGTAGTTGTTTTGTTTTATCTCTTGTAGTCGTACTCATTCTAGTTCTTCCATAAGAAGACACTCTTCCAACGAGACTAAAATGATGAATGTTTAAATGACTATGGTATTGTAGGATAGGAGTTAAATTTGTATTTGTTTTAACTAACTCTTGTAGTCATATTCGTTCAAGTTCTTCTAGAAGACACTCTTCCAATAGACTAAAATGATGAATGTTTAGTGACTATGGTGCGCTAGGATAGAAGTTGAATTTGTATTTGCTTTTAACTAGATCTTGTAGTTATATTCATTCCGGTTCTTTCACAAGAAGACATTCTTCCAACATATCACTGTGAATGATGAATAGCTATAGTATTGTAGGAATTAGTTGTAGTTTTTAGTCTTCACTATCACGGTTGCACTTGTCCTAATCACTCTTCCACAAAGAAGAAATTCTTCCAAGACATCCTTAAGAATTTCAAGATATGAGGATTTGTGATGTGACAACTTAGTTTTCATTTGCTTTGATTCATTTGCTTTCAATTGCATACAAGTCCCACAGAGTCGAAATTGTTCTACCTCTTCCACAAGAAGGAACTTTTCCAAAATATCATTAATGATGAACAAACGGTGTGCAACTTCATAGAATAATGCGTATTGTTAGAACGCTCAGGAGTTTCATTTTGCATTTAATTCATGTCCGGCTATTTACGTTCAAGTTTGATGATGGCCTATAGTTTGACATTGTTCTAGTTGAAGCATCTTAAGCTCATGTTTAAATTAATTCATTGCACTTACATCTCATAGTCACATTATCACCCTTTGCATAGTGATCACTTTAGTTGATAGGATTCATAAAATGACCTTCGCTATTTTAAATATCTTTTGTTAAAGAAACCACCGGTGATCCATAACCTTAGGAACGAGAAGATAACATCATTACAAGGTCTGAAATATCACGCAAATTCCTCACCATAAATAGAGCTCTTCCTCAACGAGAACTACCTTGAAAAGAAACCAATAACTCTTTGAGTATAAAGCTCTGTGACCTTCAATTGTAGTGGGGAATAGAGTAGGAATTAGTCATGGAATAGATAGGCTTAGAATGGGGAATGTTACATCATGATTATTGTCTAGCTGTCTAGTTAGAAAACTTTTATTTATTGATCATTTCTCAAAGTCTAGTTTGTGTCATTTGTTTAAGTCATCCTTGACTCTTGTTTCTATTGTTCATGTGATTCAGATGTTCTTGATGTGCAGTGCTACTTGCCATTTTACATACATTAGGCTCAAGCTGTGTTTTTGACCTAATTTCTTTTCATTAGTTTTCTAGGCACTTTCATTGTAAACACAAACTTCAAAAGATAAAAACATCATAAATCAACATAAAGATCAAAACATCTGAAACACCACACAGAAGCACTAAAGAAACAAGCACCCACAAAGGTACATATGGTACATTTCACTTCGTGAGTTTACAAATCTGGTTGACAATTAAATGAACTCGGTTGGGGAGACTAGATTGAGACACAACATTTTGGCGCCGTTGCGGGGAAGTGAAAACTAGGTAACTTACTTGTTTCTTAGCATCCCAAAAACAATTTTATGCGTGGGGAGAGAGATTCAGGGGAAGATTTATAGCGACGGTAAATTTTGACATCTAGAACACCACTTGTTTCCCACCATCTAGATCAGTGGTAACCAACTCAAACCCATCTTCCATCTTTCTTGATCTGGACTTCTAGAAGATCTAAGGTCACCTATTCCATTAGAGAAACCTTCCACTTCATCCACTAAACACCTTATAGAAGAGGATCAAAAAACCTTTGTTGAGGATACAAGGCTTTTCTACTTCCACGGGAAGTCGGCCATGGCGAGAAGAAGGAGGAGGAGAGTTGTTAATGGAGAACACACATTAATTGAGGTAGAGGTAGAGGTAAGGAGAAGGAAGAGGAGGTAGAAGTGCGAGATGGAGGAAGAGGTAGAATGAGAGCTCTTTTGGAGGTTCCCAGCATACTTGATGAAGAGACCAATACAACCATGAAAAACATTTCACCTTGTCCTTAGAACTTCTATGGACTTAAAAGCGAGGATCACGAAACTTTCTTATTCGAATTTAAAGTCTTTGTGTAGGACTTATGACTACCTTCAAGATGCTCAAAAATTGAAATTATTTCCTTCAACTGCGAAAGGAGCGGCATTGAAGTGGTTTATGAGCTTAAGCCGGTAGTTCCATTAGGACATGGGGAGACATGAAACAAGCATTTCTAGAGATACTTGGATTATTGTATGCCGAGATTTAATCATAAGGAAAGAAGTGTTCAGATGTTTAAAGAAGATGAAAACTTAGAAGATTTGTTGGAAAGATTTAAATACAACATAAAAGACACAAATGGAAAACCTAGATACGAAGACACTTTAAAGCTCTTTTATTTGAAAACCATTAGGGATGAATGGTTGAATATCCTCTTTATGATGGGAAAAGGGGATATATCACAACTCATTACAGGAAATATCGAGTTATGTATCAACCTTTCCGAGAGGGAAATCCAAAACTGTCAAAGGTCAAGAGATCACCCCGCTCTTGCGAAACAGAAGTAAAATGCCTTCAAGGACCGATGGTAGATCGGAGAAATAGGACACATGCTTGATGATTTAAATCGACATCTTAGGGAGTCTTGATAGACAAATAGACACCCTCCAAAGATACAAACAAACAAAAAGGCAGATACGATGCCTTGGCAATCACACTGACAAATGTAGGAAGAAACATGCCTTGAGAGAGTGTCCTTTAGATGTAAAAGTTATAGAAGCACGTGTTATTTGATACAGAAACATGGGGCCAATTGTCCTTCTCTTCTGGTCTCAAAGCTCGAGGAAGAAACTCTCTCTGATTCTGAGAATCTCTTAACTGTATCTAGAAGACAGCAGCGAGGATCTCGGACACAAGGATTTCATGATAAATGTATAATCAACCTCCACGGAATTCTTGGCAGCAACCTTGGTCCCAATTTTAAAATCAATCTCAAGCTTGGGCACAAGGATCACAAGGTCCTATGGAAGATACTCTCCATATTATCGGTATCCACCATCCTATCCACCATATCCACAATTTTATCCTCAAAATCCTCAACAAGAATTTTCTCAAAATCTTCAACAAAATTCTCAACAACATCATTTGAACCAACCTCGCCAGAAATCAACCACTTCCATTATATTCCCTCAAAATCCAATCCAGTACCGGCTAAACCCATACCAAACTGATAATAAAACCCATGAGAATACATACATGATAGAAGGACAACAATTTCCAACATTTAATTACTCCTCTGGAGCCTTAGTGATGTTCAACTTAGGTACGGAAGGATACTTGAGAAGAGGAAACATACGTGATCATACGAACAAGATAATTAGGGAAGACTCCCTACGGGTTAATAAGAAGTCTTGAGGAAGAAACATCCTTTCAAAGGCCAAAAACAGTGAAAAAGCTGAAACAAAAAGATCCAATAAGCCCAACTCCAGTATTAGAGCAACCATCACATCTAAACTATGCCTCCCTTTAGGAAAGATTACAAATTGACAAAGAGTGTAGAAAAACAAATAATGGTGCCTAATTATGATTTCTTGGATGAATTGAGAAATGTTTGCATTAAAATTTCATTATTGCGAGCCATCGAAATCCCAGACACAGCCAAAACAATAAAGGAACGAGTATGAAGACAACAAAGAAAAGAATAGAAGAAACCAAAGAAAATTCAGCCCAGTAGGACAAATATGGAGACATTATGATGGTGAATTACTATTCCAAAGTACCTTGACCAAATCCGATTGTCAGTCACATCAATGGAATTGAAATTCAAAGCACACTCATTGACTTAGACATCAATAAATATCATGAGTAGACAAATCATGGACAAGGCGAAACTTCCCTAATCTTCTCTTTACACCCACAGCCACAACTAGCGAGATAGATGCGGCGAGTCGGACGGATAGGGTAATAGAAGACATTCCGGTGTCCCTAGACTCTTGAGGAGTACTACTGTGGATTTCATGATCACGACACCCAAGAATAATCTAGGAGGCCATCCTGTCATACTAGGAAGACCTTGGTTGGCTACGGGTGATGCTTTGATTAGTTGTAGGTCGGTGATATTGTATTTACGTTAGGTTCAACGAAGAAATTCACTTTATATCCTCTGACTAGGACAATTACGGATCTAGATGAAACTCAATGGATAGAGGATGAAGAATATTTGCAACCACTCTTCACAATTCAGGAAATTAGTGAAGATAATCAAATTACGAATACTCTAGAAAATTTTGAATCTTCTCCGAGCACGAAACAAGAATCATTTCAGAAATCCAATATTGAGTTCTTGTCCTTCTAGACAAATGTCTCTTCATTCTATGGACAAATTTGGCGGTTCTACGAGTGAAATTTTCCGGGCAAAACCTTGAACATAAACAAAAACACGGAAAAATCTCAACAAGAAAAGCTAGTCAAAGTATTACGGAGACATTCTTACGCATATGCATGGGAATACTGCCCGACATGAAAGGGATAAGTCCGAAGACTTGTACTCATCACATCTATATAAGGAGCCAAATTGCAAACCAATCGAGACAACCTCAAAGACGGATGAATCCAAATCTTAGGGAAATTGTCGGAAAATTACAAAAATTGTTAAATGTTAACTTCATCTATCCTATTTCGGATAGTCGGTGGGTTTCACCTTTAGTAATTGTACCTAAGAAAAATGGAAAATGGAGGGTGTGTTGACTATCGAAGCTGAATAAAGCTACTCTTAAAGACCATTTTCCCTTACCTTTCATAGATCAAGTATTAGATACATTAGCGGAGTAAAAGTACTTTTCATTCTGGATGGATTTAGTGGTTACAATCAAATCAAGTAGCACTTGAAGACCAAGATAAAACCACATTTACTTGTCCTTGGGGTATGCCTAAGTATTTCCATTTGGATTGTGCAATGTATGACATTCAAAAGAGGCGATATTAGGAATTTTTCTGATACGATACATGACTGTGTAGAGGGTGTGTACATGGATGATTTCTGAGTTTATGGGATACATTTGAAGAGGCTTTAGAAAACTTGGAAAAGGTCTTAAAAAGATGTCGAAAATGACCTTTCTCTTAGTCATGAAAAATGTTTTATGATGTTCCACTTTGAAGGTATTGTTTTAGGGCACCATTTCGAGGATGGGATTAGAGTTGATGAGGCGAAAGTTGAAGTCATTTCTAACCTATCCATTCCAAGTTAATCAAAGGGATGTAAGAAGTTTTCTAGGTTGCAAGAATTGCCTATGGGAGATTTATGAAAACTTCTGAAATAGCTCCTCTCTTCAAATTACTCACCAAAGATTGTGAATTTAAGTGGACTTCGATTGTCGAGTTAGCTTTTGAAACCACGAAAACCAAAATTTACGAAGGAAGCACCTATATTAAGGGGACCTAGCCAGGAAGTTACCTTTTCATATCTCGACGGATACTTCCGTACGGCTACGGGAGCGATATTGGGACAAAAAGATTTAATTCCCTATGCCATCTATTATATCGGTAAAAAATTTGACTCTAGCGAGTTAAACTATCTTATGCTTGAAAAAAGAGTTTTATGTTGTTGTTCATGCCATTAACAAATTTAGACACTTTATATAACGAGGCTATGAAACTTTTATTCATAACGATCATTCTGCCATTAGATATTTAATGAATAAATCAATCACTAATGGTAGAAGAGTTATAAGATGGTTATTCTTATTGCAAGAATTCAACATTACTATTCTAGATAGGCACAGGAAAACAAAATACTTGTGGCTGACTTCTGTCTAGAATTCAAAATATCAAAGATGACACTCCGGTTGAAGATCAATTTCACGATGAATATCTTTTTGCGGTTTCACTCCAAACTCCATGGTTTGCTGATATTGCTAATTATTTAGTTTCGGAAAGTTTCCTTCAATTATGAATGCAAGGGATAAAGAAAAATCATTAATGATAGTGCAAGATATTCATGGGTCGCTAATGAGTTGTACAAGACGGGTTCAGATTTGATCATTAGAAGGTGTGTTCGTGAAGATGAGATGCTGAGAAATTCTCAAGGCATGTCATGATGAACCTTGTGGCGGACACTTTGCGGATAAGAGGACGACCTATAAGATCCTTAACTTTAGGATATTATTGGCCATCTTTGTTTAAAGATGCAAGGGAATAGCTCAAAAGGTGTGACGAGTTGCCAAGGAATTGCAAACCTTCTCCTTCGGGTGAAATGCCATTACAACCTCGGGTACACATTGAACCTTTTGAAAAAGAAATGGGCCTTGGATTTTGTAGGACCTATTAGTCCTCCATCGAGACAAAAGAAATACATATTAGTTTGCGATTATGTTACTAAGTGGGTAGAAGCTAAACCATTACTTGTTGCTAATGAATCATACGTAGTTACTTTTCTTTTTTTTAGGATATTTTTACTCGTTTGGTGTCCCAAGGGAAATTATTCTGAATCAAGGAGCTCAATTTACATCAAGGCTAGTGGAGCAAATGATGGAGAAGTACAAAAATCGGACATAGAACATCTACTCCTTATCATCCACAAGCAAATGAAATTCATGTGGAATCATACCAATAAAGTCATTGAAGGAATCCTAACAAAGGCTTGTTCATCTACATAGAAGAGATTGGGTAGATGGGCTTCCACCGAAGCCTTGTGGGCCTATAGAACTACATGGAGAAACACAACGGAGCCATACTCCTTATGAGCTTGTTTATGGAAGCAAGTTTTGTTTCCTATAGGTTCCAAATTCAAACATTCAAGATGGCGGTTCGGCTAGGACTTGATGCAACGGAGGCACAAAAGCATAGGCTTGGAGAAAATTAATGAATTGGATGAGATGAGAAGATGGGTTCGAGAAAACAAGTCTAGTCCAACGACAAGGGCTAGATGGCATGACAAGTACATCAAAGAAAGGAAATTTAAGAGGGTGATTGGGCTCTCTTGTTTGATTCCAAAATTCAAGGATTTTGAGAATTTGAGACACATTGGCTTGGGCCATATGAAATTGTTAGAATTTTTGATAATGGGGCGGTAAAAATCAGAACTATAGATGAAGAGGAGGTCACTTTTCTTGTGAATGGCCATAGGCGGAAAGCTATACTGCAAGCCCTCTCAAGAGAAGAGTTTTTCAAGAAGTTCCAAGGAGACAATGATGTGAAGTTAATGAAGAAGAGTCTCTCTTCTTCATCAACTTGATTAAATTTTACGAAGCATTTCTCTTTTGAAAAAATTAAAAATTAAAAATTAAAAAAAAAAATTTAAAAAAAAATAAAAAAATATAAAGGAACAAACATGAAAAGCCAATCCTTTGATTGGCATGTTTATACGAGAAAAGATAGGGTGAAAATCGAGTCTCTGCGACACTCTAACTTTTCCCATTTTTGTTTCTAAGCGAACATTATAAAAATCATAAGTTCGGTGCCATAATACTTATGATTCATTTCATCTCACTCCATTCACTTATCCATCCATACTTCACATCTCATCCATCATTCACATTTCACTCCATTCCACATCTCATTCATTTCACTCCATCTTCCATTCACTTCATTTTCATGTCAAAACATAGAATTTGATATCTTGCGCAAATGAATAAAATATGTCATGAATTGCGGTACGACCCTTATGTTCCTTCATTCCATGAGCTGAATCCATTTTTATTCCATTATCCACTTCTTACATATCATAATCCATCATCCATTTCATCCATTTTCATAACATTTCACCCATCCTCCGAAACACTTCATTTTCATGATTAAAGTGTTCTACGGAACGTGCAACGCTCGGTGAACATTTTGCGGTACAGTCGACCTTTTCTCTCTTGACCCGGCTTCGGTCCTTTGTGACTATGAACCACAAAGGCATCAACCAGCGGACATCATAATTACAACAAAGTGATCCGGTGAAGTCATGAATCAAAAATATCAAGAAAATTGTGAAAGATTCCTCCAAAGATGAGCGAGAGAAGACAAAGGCTACAAGAACATCAAATAAAGGGCGAGAGGTAACAAATTTAAATTACGATGGCACTTCATAAAAGTTTAGCATAGTTTAGTTGTGGATTATTCGAAAGTTGTTTTAATTGTTTTATTGATCAAACACCAACCAAACCCTCTACGGACTTTGTATTAAAATCTTCCAATTCAAATTTTCTATCCGATAGCAGTTTAAGCGGTGAAACGGCCAAAACGTGAATTTCCAAAGACTCTTAACCAAGTTATTTAATGATGAAGATTTTCTAGCATCGTAAAATCCTCACCGTAGTCTCCTCGTCGATAGCCACAATCCTCCACCTCACTCCACCACTCTATCTGGTGACCATTTGCCATAACGTCATTCGAAACGGTATTCCATTCGAAGCGAGAGCATTATTATCATCGAGATAGAGATCGAGAAGAGGTAAAATTGGAAGTACAACGGTGTGAGAACTCAAAACCACTTGATCCCGTGAGCAGATAGCATATCTTGTGAACGAAGTTTGGAGCATTTTCACTTTGTCAACACGAAATTGTGGCCGTGTAGAGTTTAAAGCCTGTTGCTGCAGGAAAACCGAGAGGTGCTAAAATTGAAGACTTTTGCTACCAAAGACGGAGGTGTGGTAGTGATTGAGTTTTAAAGTCTATTATTACCAAAGATAGAGGTGTGGTAGTGATTGGTTTTGAGGTACGCTGTTACCGAAGACGAGAGATCTTTAGTGTTGAATACGAAGCATACCATTTGCTATCGAAACGGAGATTGAGTTTGAAGTCGTTGTTACTAGAAACGAAGTGTTTTCGGTGATTGAGTTTGAAGTCTTTACGGTACCAAAGACGGAGGTATTGCACAAAAAAAGAAACTTGAAATCATCTACCAACGTATCGAGAGACATATTAGCTCAAAAATTGAAATTACTTTCATATCTCTCCAAAGTCCAACGGAAGTACATCGGTCCAGAGGTGTCGAAGGCATTCTTCATTATCAAACGAGGCATACCCGACGGAGATTTTGAAGTTGTTGCTATTATAAATCAAAGGTATGTCATTCCAAAATTTGACCATTTTCATTTCGTGAAGCCATTTTTATCACGTAAAAGACATTGTTTGTGGAGGCGAGAGAAGAGTGTTAATTTGATATTGAAAAAAACATCATGGGTTTCATCGTAAGAATCGAGCTTTGTGGGATCAAAATGTTAGAAGGTTACCCATGATGCAAGGAGATGTTACAACAAATGGATGGCTTCAATTCTTGGAAAAATTTAATGGCTTCCATAAGGGAGAATCACCAAAACATTTGCCGAGATCATTCCAAGATGCGGAAGTTGAAATAGGGGGATGTCAGTTCTGCACATTGCTTCGAAGTTTTTATAGCGAGCTCTGAGGATTGTCAGCTAGGAAAGATGGTTTAAAAATAGGGAATTCCCATGACTCACGAAAACAAATTTTGAAATCACCAAATATGGATGTTAGTGTGTTCAAGAAAGGAATTCCCGGTCTGACATTGAAAAGCAAATGGAGAAACATATCTTACTTCTTTTACAAAAATTTGTTACATGTGAGGGTAGATATGGGACATTTTATGTCTACCACATTAGACTAATGTTGCATTTTTAAGGAGAAGATTTGAATTTACCATATTTCTTGTATCAAAGTACGGAAAATGGCTTCACGTGTTGGAAGAAGAGTTCGAGTTTTTGGAGACAACCCTGTGCACCATCATGGGTTGGTCAAAATTTTAATTGAGCATCATGTATCAGAAACAAATGATACATGGGATGATTTCTTAATAAGAAATCATTTTGAAGAAGCAAAAGAACTATCACCGAACCTGACCCACAAAGAAGTAGAAATGGAGGACTTCAAAAGGTAAAATTGACAAGCAGTTCAAGAAAGCGGTAGAGGAAGTCATTTTGGAGAAGTTGACTCGAATCAAGAGCCCGACTAAAGGAAAAAGAAGATAATCGAGTCTGTTATAGAAAAAGAGAGGTCCTCTCAACTTAGGAGAAACCACGAGATTAAAAGGAAAAGGCGAAGAAAACATCAATCAAACAAACGGGGTAATCGATATTGAAGATGAAGAAACATCCATGGAAGAGTATGATGATGAAGATTTTATGAAGGCACCCACGAAGTTGATCTGCTCAACGGGGAAATCTATGATTATGTGGAAACTTTAGAGAGGACGAGCTTCGAGAAGAAGAGAGAACCCCCGAGTCCTCCCTTGACTGAAATTGATATATTAAGGAGGGATAAGTGTGAGTTGGAATTATTGAATAGGCACATCAAAATGAGAATGAAATTCTCAAAGATCAAATCAAGCTCAAGGCCGACATGAACTCAACCTTATCCCTGTGCATATAGACAAAGTGGAGAGAACCAATGAGAAGATGAAGACAAAGAGGAGCAAAAAGTTGATCGGGGCACTCACGAACCTCGAGGTTGAGCTTGTGATCGGGAAACCCGAGAAGGCCTCTAGCTTCCGGACAAAGGAGAAGAAGGGGATTAGATGTCCTTGCGAAGCCTCGAATTCATAGGATAATTTGCATGAGGAGACATGCGAAGAGACGACGTGGGGGTATGTTGAGCCTCAGGGGGGGGGGGGGGGGAAATTTGTGCTTTCCTTCACCTCATTTTACTTCATTTCCCTTGTTTATTTCCATTTTAAACCCAATTGATCAATAAAAATAGTTAAAATTACTTCTAGAATGGTTTACCATTGACATTGGTGTGATTGTTGCCATTGTTAAGCATTTTAATCGGAACTAGGCTGAGAATGCGGGCATTCGCAAGTAACTAACTTCGCTTGGTCTGCTGACTACCTTTATGTTTGAGTATGTTCCGGGTGGCCTCTTGAGGAAAAACGCATATGGGCATGATCCACGTCATGCACACATGGTGTGTTGCTCGTCGTGGAAGAGGAAATGAATTCTGGGTACGGTTATGCACGTGGGAACACATTTGTGAAGGAGAAGACTCCCTCTTAGGATTGTCTCGGTCAGTGTCTTTTCTCCTTCAACGACCACCTCAAAGACTCCTAAGATGATTTGGATAAGGAAAGACATCATTCCTAAATTATTGTAATTATTGTTACTTGCATTTACTTTATAAACTCTTGAGTAGGCCGAGCTTAGTTAAATTTTTTTTGTGTTAGATTTAATTTTGCTTAGATTTTTGTGTAAACTGTTTGTGTTACGTCTTTGAAGACACGAGCATTATGTTCAAACTATTGCATCGTTAATGGAAGCGAGACAAAATTATCTTGAAGAAAACGATTTAATTTGGAGTTGAATGCGGTCAGTGGTAGAGGGCCCTTGCCCCTTGCCGCAGTTTCTTTGCGTAAACTAGATAAGTTTTCCTAGAGTTTGTCTTTACGTTACGCATTTAAATTGGTAGTTGTTTTGTTTTATCTACGTAGTCGTACTCATTCTAGTTCTTCCATAAGAATACACTCTTCCAACGGACTAAAATGATGAATGTTTAAATGACTATGGTATTGTAGGATAGGAGTTAAATTTGTATTTGTTTTAACTAGCTACGTAGTCATATTCGTTCAGTTCTTCACGAAGACACTCTTCCAATAGACTAAAATGATGAATGTTTAATGACTATGAATGCTTGTAGGATAGGAGTTGAATTTGTATTTGCTTTTAACTAGATCTTGTAGTTATATTCATTCCCGATTCTTTCCACGAAGACATTCTTCCAACAGTCATAACAACGAATGATGAATAGCTATAGTATTGTAGGAATTAGTTGTAGTTTTTAGTCTTCACTATCACAGTTGCACTTGTCCTAATCACTCTTCCACAAGAAGAAATTCTTCCAAGACATCCTTAAGAAGTTCAAGATATGGCCAGTGATGTGACAACTTAGTTTTTCATTTGCTTTCAGTTCATTTTGCTTTCAATTGCATACAAGTCCACGATCAGGGTATTTCTACCTCTTCCACGAAGGAACTTTTCCAAAATATCATTAATGATGAGCAAAGCCCAGTTGTGCAACTTCATAGAATAATGCATGTTAGTTAGAACGCTCACAGGAGTTTCATTTTGCATTTAATTCATGTCCGGCTATTTCGTTTCAAGTTTGATGATGGCCTATAGTTTGACATTGTTCTAGTTCGGAAGCATCTTAAGCTCATGTTTAAATTAATTCATTGCACTTACATCTCATAGTCACATTGTCACCCTTTGCATAGTAGATCACTTTAGTTGATAGGATTCATAAGACGACCTTCATTATTTACAAATATCTTTGTTCGAAAACCACCGGTGATCCATAACCTTAGGAACGAGAAGATAACATCATTAAAGGTACGAAATATCCTTTTACCAAATTCCTCACCATAAACGGAAGCTCTTCCTCCGCAGAACTACCTTGAAAAGAAACCAATAACTCTTTGAGTATAAGCTCTGTGACCTTCAATTGAAATTGCGAGAATAGAGCTTAGGAATTAGTCATGGAATAGATGAGCTTAGAATAGAAGAATGTTACATCATGATTAGTGTCTAAGCTGTCTAGTTAGAAAACTTGCATATTTAGTGATCATTTCTCAAAGTCTAGTTTGTGTCATTTGTTTAAGAAGTCATCATCAAGCTCTTGTTTCTATTCGGTCATAGTTCGGATATTTAGCAGTATTTTTGATTACTTAGCAAATTTCATACATTAGGCTCCATTGTGTTTTTGACCACCAATTTCTTTTCAGTAGTTTTAAAGGCACTTTCATTGTAAACACAAAACTTCAAAGACCAAAAACATCATAAATCAACAAAAGATCAAAACATCACAAAACACACACAACGCACTGAAACAAGCACCTAGGTACATATGGTACATTTCACTTGACGGTTTACAAATCTTTTGGTTGACAATTAAATGAACTCGGTTTAGGAGACTAGATTGAGACACGACACCCCCCTTATTGCCGGTCTTCCCGTGAGTTCGGATCCCGGCTACGAGCCTGGACACTCAGCCAGCGGCACCGGCAGTTGCGGTCGAATTAATGTAGTCTTCACACTTCCTTGTAGTCATCTTGTAGAGGTGGTCCATCATCGAGAGCATCCTCCCAGGTTATCCACCGTCTCTCGATATACCTCGGGCCTTGATATGGGTCGAGAGGGCAGAGTGAGCCGGGACCTCCCCATATTCAAGATCATCGGCTCCTTTTTGAGGTCGATGATAGCATAATCCTCAAAAGCCCGTCGATGCCTAACGGGGGCGAGTGAGATCCCTTGTCTCCCGCAATATCAATAACCTCAAAATCGGTGTACATCTTTACCCCCGCAATGTCGACCTCGACACCTTCGAGTCGGCCAATCGGCGAGAATGCAATGCGGATTTCGCCATTCGAGTTGAATGGGCGAGTAGGCTAGTCGTGGATTTCGAGAGCCTCCCACGTCTTGCGCGAGCGGGATGTTGACGTCGGAACCCTAAATCAAGCATGGTGTCGGCGATTTGGAATCCCCCAACTTGCGTATTGAGTTGGAACTCTTTACTTGTTCATCGCTTATTTCGCTTGATGTGCTACACCGATTGGAGGCTGTGTCCATCGGTTCCCCCAATCCGAGTCCTCCCTGCTGATGCACCTTCCAAAGTACCGCAGTACAGCATGATGGCTTCACTTGTCAACAATCTTGAGGAATAACAAGAGCCACTCTTCAATCGGGGTTCTGGGGCATGTTGTGGCCTAGGATGCGGCGAGGGGTGCCTCCCGGGTCTCCGCTTCGCGCGGTGGGCAAATGCCTCAGCGCCTCCACGAAAATGCTTCTTCTGTGCCTCGGTTCGATTGCCCGATGCGAGGAGGCCGGCACAGCAGGCGGGTGCCGGCTCCTTTCCACGAGCGTCCTCCCCCGTTTCCTTACCGCCCCTCGTCACAATAGCGACGTTCTGCATGGCGGAGTCACGGCCACGCGGCTCGGCGTTTACCGAGTTCGTGCCCCTCTAGTTCACGTTCTTCCCACTTTTTAATGAGCTCGGGGCCGGTCTTCTGTCGCATGGGTGTTTACACGAACGCGGGAACACCACGGACGGCGAGGGGAGGGGACATTCGCGAACCACATGGCCCTCCTGGTCGCGATTATAGCATTTCAGGCGCGGCTCCCGCAGCGACCTCACGTAGCCGGCTTGCCCCCTCTTCCCTCTAGGAGCCTCATTCAACCTATAGGAGGGTCGGTCCAACCGGTCAGCGAGTGCATCGGGGGCCGGCATTGCTCGGTGTTGTGAGTTGTGGAAGCGAAAAACTCACGATATACGTTGTTTGGCACGTTGGGATGCCGTAGGATCGGGCACATACGAGGTGGATGTCCCACCGTCAGGAAAATCTCACAATACTCAGCGACTAGGTTGAGGCTGGGAGAGACAGTATCATTTGTTGCGGCTAGTATACCCCCACCGACGGATTCGGCGCCGCGCCACCCCCCGTGGGTGGCCCCCTTGAGTCACGCGGCCAGGGGTCCCACCCCCGCGCCACATAGCAGAGACCCACTCGGTTGCGACACTTATTTCGACCGGGCGGTGAGTACACCAAACGTTCGGCCTAGCTAGTCGACTTGTTGTGTCTCCTTGAGATTTTCGGTCGAAGCTAGCTATCGATGCTACAATCCACGAGGAGGGATCCGCATGGGCACGGCCCTCCCGATATTTACGAGGGTAGCACCGTGGCCTCGATGCTATGCTTTGCTCCAAACATCTGCCCAGTTGTCAATATTATGTTGGGTGAGGGGGTTCGCGTCGAGGAAGCAAAAGCCTTGATGAACCGGTCCCTTTGATGGTTCGGATCGATCGGGTAGCGAGTTCCCAATCGCGTCCTTAGTGCCGCATTAGCTCCCATGCGGTTTCTCCTTCCATACATTTTAATTTCCCCGAGCTCGGACGGTCCTGTTGGTCGATGCAAGGGAAGCTTAAATTCCCGGAAAAATCCGCTTCACGTCCGCAATGACGGGATTCGGGTGGAGCCTCGGACCACTTGATGAACCATCGCGAGAGACCTCTCTCCCGAGCGTGGTTTGGAACTACAGTAGTTTCCTGGCGTCCCGGCGTACGTCGAGCCCTCCAAATGGCTTCGCACGGATACCGGTGTTGCTCTACATCATCATTACCCCGGCCCAAGAACTCGGGATCTAGGAGTAAAGACCTTGACCATGTTCACGTGCGGCGGGTTGACCCGGGGATAAATCCTCAGGGTCTGGTTGCGTGGCCCATTCCAGCAGGAATGCAATACTACTAGTGCGCTGTTGCTACTAACGGGTGTCACCGTCGACCTTTGAACTCTTGTGCAATTGACTCGATACTTTAAATTTAATGAAAATATTACTCAAAGGTTGATAAAGTACCGGGGGAAGGTAGGGATCCTGGCCATGCGATTGAGGGGGTATGGCGGCCACGGAGGGCGAGATGTGTCGTCGGCTCTTGAAATAGGCTGTTTGCATCACAACGTACCATTTGCCATCGGAACTTCCTCGGGCCTTACCTTCATCATCTTCGTCGATCACGAGTCTCCCTTGCTTTCTTGGCGGGGCTCCCATGCACATACATGCGCACTCCCACGGTGGTCCCTTCTCATCCACAGGTATACGCGTCCATACTTCACATTATCACTCTGTAATTAACGAATTGGCAAAGTCCAAGCTTGCGAGTAACATCAAACTACTTTGGGATTCAAGGATCTGGCCCTCCTGAATCCGGAGGGATCTCTCTATAAATGAGTTCAAAGATGTGATCTTTAAAGGCCGAAATTATGATATTAGGCTAGTTATGAAGAGCATGGGTTTGTTTTGTTTGTTTTTTTGGTTGGGCGAAGACATGGTGAAGGTGACGAGCGGTTCGGAAAATAAAGGGTGAATATGTACGCAAATGAAGGAATGTTTCGGTTGATAGCAAAGGACAAAGGCAGCTTTAACCCATTGGGCTGGAGTCATGGGAGGATTTAATTGGATAGCAAATTCAAGAAGGATCCATGGAGCTAGTCATTTACATCAAAGGATCTCTTAAGGTGATTAATGAGTGAAACGGATGGGAAGTGAAAGACTTAAACAAATGAAAAAAAACAAAGCACGATCTAAGATCAGAAGTAAGTACTTTTAAACTAGCTTGCTTTCAACATGTACTTAAGGGGAAACATAAAAGTATATCTGTTGATCGAGGTAAGTGCTTTTAAACCTTTGCATTGAAGTACTTTCCATCGAAACATTTAAAAATAGTTCAAACAACTTAAGATCAGGTAAGTGCTTTTAAACCGGCTACCTTGTGACATATTCGATAAGGAACACGAGATGATAATCACAAAAGAGCAATCTAGATCAGCTAAAGTACTTTTAAATTCTTATTGCATTGATAAACTCCAAGGATAACAAAGAGAACATTCATCTCAAAGAGCTATCTAGATCGAAGTACTTTTAAACTAACTGCATTAATAAACTCTTCGAGGACATTCAAATGAATAAAACATAGAAAATAAAGCTTTCGGTGAGAGTAGGGTACCGTGGAAGTATATCTAACTCTATGTTTTAATGCTCTTTATCGGAAAGTGAAACAGTGAAAACATTAAGTAAAACAACAATTGACGATGAGACACATCACCATTGACATAGTTTCGGAATTCCATGAATCGGCGGCTTGTATTGATGTTCAAACCCGATTTACAATCAGCAAGCCGGTGGGTCTCTGACTTTGAACTTCTCATATCGGCTTATGTATCCTTCAATTACAGAACGGGGCATCGGTGGCTTCAGAATGACTATTACATGCGTTCGGATGTCCAGAGACCAACCTTTTGCTCATCTTCTACGGAAGGTATTTATAGAAGAATGAGGCGGTGGTAAACTATGAAAAGATCTATTTGGATCAGTGTATAGAAGATGAATCTTCGGTGCTTTGAGCCTCGATCAAGAAATCTACGGTGTTAATGCACGTGAGGTGAGTTACACTTAGGATTAAAATCGGTGGGAAGTATCTTTGTCCTTTGAAGCTCGGTGCCATGTTTGAGTGACTTTATTTACGCTCGAGGATGAAATGATCTAAATATACGCACGAGCTGTTCTTTAATCTTCTCGAATGGTTACGCCGACAATTAGAGATAAGATAGCTCAATTAGTATTATTTTTTCGGCGGTCTTTGATCTCAACGAGGCTTGCGGATGTCTTTGGAGCTATAGAGGGTTCAATTAGCCTCTTCTTATGGCGGTGGAAGATTTCTCGGCTCGACGAATCTTCGCTCCTTCCCAAACACTTGCTTGCTTGAGATGTTTGTGTTTGGGTCTTCAATCTCCGGTTGATATGTTTTGTCTTCGGCGCTGATACTCTTTCGCCTTGTTTTTGAATTAAAACGAGTGTCTTGTTGATGTGCGAGGACGCGCGGTGCACATGTCTTATCGGTGCTTATAGAGCGTGATAAAACTTCGAATCAAAACCTACAAAATACAAACAATTTGTTATAAAATCCACGCGTATTTGGTTTTTGCGCGAGAGCGTAGGAAGAGAGAAGGACCGTTGGATAGGCATCCAACGGTGGGGGTGTCGAGAGGAATTTTGATGATGCGGGAGGAAGAATTAAACAAAATCGTCGATCGCGCGATGAGCGACGGTGGGAGTGATGCGGGACGCGTCCGTCTGGACACGTGGACGACCCGGATTTGTCGGAGGAGATGCAATCGGCGGGTCACACAAAAGCATGCGATTGAAACATTGCGATGTGATTGACGGCGGCTCCTTCGATCAACGAGGAGATGGACGGCGAGATTTGATCGGAGCAATTTCAATCGGGGTGCGTGGAAGAGGGGGATACGTTGAAACTTTGCGATTGGGCGATAACCCTCGGATCGGTGGGAAATTAACGGACGGGGATTAAATCGGAGCAATCACAATCGAGGGGCGCGAAGGGGATGTGATTTGAAACTTGCGATTAGAAACTTGCGATTGTGCGTGGGTCGTTAGATCGGGTCTAGATCAACGGTCCGTCCTTTGATTTTTTGCACTTAGGCGAGACCCTTAAACTTTGTGGCTCCACAAATTTCGAAAAAACACCAAGGTTTTGAGTGGATCGGGTGGAATATATATGATAGGTTGGCACCCGATTGCGGGGCCTAGCAGGTGTATGGAGTACCATGGGCCGGGGCTTTATATAACTAGGGCCAATCGCAATCGGAACATTCGGGCCTGGTCTTTCAATCGACCCATTTGTAACTTCTCTGATGCGATTGCGCATCGGTCTTTTTGATCTACTTATTTTTATTTATCACGTGACTTTAAGTTTGGAAAGTGGGTTTTGGGTTTACAAAGGAAAATATTGATCGGAGAGGGATTTTTCAATGGTTTAGCGCCGATTAGGCCAGGTAAATGAAATAACAATATGATGCGGTTTATGACAAAGGGGTGATCGCAATCGGCATTTGAAATGGCTCACAAACATGCACACTTGAATCTTTCCGATGCGATTAGCACTTCATGGGTTTGGCGCTTGGTTTTTATGATGAGGGCGTATGGGGGAAGTGGTTTGGGAAACTCGGGCCAAGGGGCTTAAACCCTTAATAGAGAAATGGGTTTTTTACCGCGATTTTCGAGTGATTTTCAAAGGTTTACGAGGGTTTCGACGGAGTACGAAAAGTTTGGAACTGCATAGGAAATTTTATATGAAAAGAGGGTGAGGGGAAAATGGAGAACAAAGGAAAATGATGAAAATATGAAGGTTAGTCTGAGGAGGAAAAGGGAAAAGGAGGAGGATATTGCGGCGAGTCTTCTCATGGAATTTTAGCGAAATTTTGAGTTTACGAAATAACGGTGAGAAACCATGAGACATGAGCATGAGATCATCTACGGGCTTCAGAGATAACATTTTTGAGCGGAAAGTGTTTCTTGGTGAAAACATGTTTGGCCACATTTTGATAGACCAAAATTTATAGGTGGCCAACGGTGGCTCCCTTGGGGATGGTGCCTTCTTGAAGGCATCGGGAGCTTCGGATATTGCTCTCACGGAGGTGATGGAGTTGCCTCGTCCATTTGGTACTTTCCTCTGCTTTGAATGATCTTCTTTTGCTTTGACATATGTTAGCGGCATTGAAAAGCATGGTTTTATCAACACAAACACATACCCAATCCTACGTCCCAACATTTTCTTCATTTAGAGTGCACTTGGACGGCAAGCTCTTTTCAACATTTTATTCTTTTTTTGAAAACGAAATCTAATCTAATTCTACCTGTTTCTCCACGAACTCGAGATTAAGCAGTTGATCTCGAGATGTTTCTCTACCTAATCTACTATACGGCAGGATTAAGCGTATGATTTTCATTCTCTAAATTCTACAACGGTAAACGACGATTCAAGATTAAGCTATTTGACTTGTTGTGATCTATGGCATAAAAACAAAATTTGCACATAGACATTATTCGCGAGCTAAATCAAAAATTGAAGGTTTGAAATATGAAAATTTTGGAAGCATCCTTCTTCTTATTTGTAGCTCAGTTTTGAGCTTGTTAAGAACCACTTGCTTTCCTTGATTTAGCTACGGTTCGAATTTGTTTAATTTGTTATTTCTTTCTTTTACGGTTCGGATTTTTGAGTTGATTAGAACCGAAGTTACAACTTTATGACTTAGAAAAATAAAAACGGATTTCGGAGTCATCTCTTGCTTGGAAACTTTAGGTTCGGGTTTTGGGCTTGTTTGAACCTTTCATTTCTAGCCTAATCCTATCTCTTGATAAGCCAAGTTTAAACGGTTGGCAAATCCAATTCACTATCTGTCGTGAGAAAAATTTAAAGCTAATTAGTCAAGATTAAACGAGTTTGACTAACTAGAAGTGTGTTTTTTGAGGAGTGGCATTTGAGCTTGCACACTTTGATTTATTTCTCTTTTTTGGCATGGGGCTTTGCCTTTCTTGTTTTCATTTACGCCTCTTTTCTATCTTTTATTGTTTTTGTATTTTTTTCTTTTTCTTTTTTATGGGGAAACTAACGAAAATGATATTTACAATGGAAATGAAATTTGAAAATTGAACTTCCGGCGAGTAGTAATGCTTAAGGACCACATAGTGACGGGACCCCCAAACGGATAAATTGCCATTTAGCTCTTGCAGAGAAAAGGCATTTGGACCAATGGTGGGTGAATGATATAAGGGCCTTGCCACAAACATCAATTTGCCATGTTTACCTTTTTCCTCTCTTCTAGAGTCCCATTTGAGTACCTTATCTCCAATATTGAAGTCACAAGCCTTGACTCTCTTGTCAAAGAATTTTTTGATGTTTTCTTGTACTTTTTGAGCTCTTGTTGTAAACTTCTTCCCTTGTCTGTGGAGATGTATTGTTTGATTATTCCTCCTTATCATACGTCATACATTGAATTTCTTGGACTAATTTTATTATTTGTTACACCTAGAGTGGTAAGGCTTTGCATACTGCTCCATAAAAAAAGTTGGTAGGGGGAGGTTTCAATGGATTTCTTTGTAGTCCAGCATACGCCCATAATGCATGCATGACTTGTTATGCCATGACTTTTTATTCTCTTCAAGTAGCTTCTTGATGATGGTCACGAGCTTTTATTTGATGATTCGACTAGCCCATTACCTTGAGGGTAATAGCGGTAGAATGACCCAATGTAATGCGATACTTGTGACAAAAATCAATCATCTTTTTGGAATCAAAAGCGGCGGCATTATCGGTAATGATTTTCCTAGGGCATCCCAATCTAGAAAGGATATGGTCTTGAGAAATTTTTTTATAATGACGGGGCTCTTGTGGCATTCCTGGTAGGGATGGCCTCTATCCACTTTGTGAAGTAGTCGGTGTTTGTGAGAATCCATTTATGTTGGGCGGATAGACGAGGATGGATTTCTCCTATGAAATCTAGGCCCCATTGTTGAAAAGGAGCTTGACCATGATAGGTTGTAATGGTAAGGGAAGGAGTTTTCTTTTCCCCTCAAAACTTGGCACTTGCTTGACGGGCAAAAACATCATTTTATGGACATCTTGGAAGAGGGTGGGCCAATAATAGCCGACTCTAAGGATTTTTTTTGGTTGTGGTTTTCCGGTAAAAAAAAAAAAAAAAAAGAGAGAGATGACCTCCACTCTCCTTCATGGAATTCATGCTTGATCTTCTGCGCATCAACCCGGGCAAAAATTTTGCTTGATAAACCATTAGCATTTTCCGGTATAAACATTCATTCAAAATCTGATAATTCTTAGCTTTCAACTTTAAAAATCTTGCCTTAGTTTGATAAATCGGGAGGCATTAAGATTTGTAAGTACATATAAGATGTTGGTATACCAAGGTGAGTTTTGGAGCTTGCTCTTCCATAGTGGGAGGGGGTAATTCTTCTGCTCATCGAGGCATCTACATCATGTTAATGTCTAGGGCTTGTAGATTAGATTTAGCCATTAATTGAGCCAAGCCACGACCTTTAATGAGTTTGGTGGGTTTGATCTCCAAAATCATATTCTAATATTCTGACTATCCATTTTGCCTCTCTTTCCATCGGGGTCTTGTGACAGAGATGTCTTTTACCACGATGCGGGTACATAGGCAATGGTGTGGGAATGACGAATATACACCACGAAGTCCTTTAAGGCCTTTACCCAAGCATAGGCTTGTTTTTCCATTATGTTATATTTCAAGGGGTGCATCCCTTAAAGCCTTGCGAAAAAAGCAATAGGTTGTTCCTTGTCCTTCGAGTTTTACGCAACGGGGGCTGCGGATGTGTATGTTACGAGGCAAAGGAAAAAATAAGAAAATCTTTTGAAAAGTCACAAAAATTTTGATCAAGGCAGTGCTTGGGTGAGTGCATGTTTTACTAATTCAAAGGATTTTCGCTCTGATCCATTTTCACTCCTACTTCCTTTTTGAGCATATTATTCATGTTTCTAAGGAGCTGCTAAGTTGGGAATAAACCTCCTTAAGAAGTTAATATTCCCAATAAAAGATTTGAGTTCTTTTATGTTCCTAGAATTGTGTCTGTAGTATTCCCTCAAATCTTTTTGGATCTATTTTAATCCCCTTTTCTGATATAATGTGGCCGAAGTTTACCCTCTTGCAAATAAATCTTGTCTTTTTGGGATTTAAAGATAGCCCAAATCTCCTACATTTCTCGAAGACCTTTTTCGGATGTTTTGGAGGTGCTCTTCATCGGTTTGGAATAAGCATTGCCATCATCAAGGTAAATTACAATGAAGTGTCCTATTTCCTCGAAAATGCAATGTCCATGGCCCTTTGAAAAGTGGCCCCGGCATTCCTTAGTCCAAAGGCATTTTCACATACATGAAGGTGCCCCGGAGTGGTAAGTTGTCTTGAGTTGATCTTGGTAGTACTAAGTTGGTTATATCTGAGAAACCATCTAACGAGAGAAATCTCTTTGAACCAACTACCTTACGTAGGATGTACTCCATTTTGGGTAAAGGGTAATTGTCCTTTAGGAAGCTGTTAAGGTTTTCGAAATCAATGCACGATCGATTTCTCACACAATCTCTTTTCCTCACGGCTACGAGTTAGAAACCATCTGAAAACCTTACGGAGGCACAATGATTCTTTTGCCTCGTACATTTCTTAATTTCCTTTTCGGTAAGAGCCGGTTTGTATTGGGTTAATTCGACGCAGTTTCTGCTTAAAAGGTTTTTGTTTTTCTCTCAAAGGGATCTTGTGCTGGATGATTTCTGTATCGTAAGCTTTTAAATCTTCATAGCTCCAGGAAAACACATCGGCAAACTCTTTAAACAAGTCAATGTATTTCTTTTTCATGTCTGGGGGCAAGGACCTAGCTAATTTAATCATTTTAGGTTGATCCTTTGTGCCTATGTTGCATTCTTCAACCTCAGACTCTGTATATTCTAGTGCAGGTTTCTTAGCCACGTCATTAAAATCAAACAGGTCTTCTAACGGTGCTAGCCCCCTGGGTATGTTCTTGTCTCTCGGTGTTAATACCTCAATGTCTTCGTTTTCTGAGTCTTCATACTCTTCAGCATGAGTTTCAAGTTTTTGAGTTAACATGTTGATACCTGTAGGACTAGATGGTTGTTCTTGTTCAGGGGGCTCTTCGTTTAGACAGTTTTCATTGGATGTAGAATCTGAATTGAATGATTCAAACTCATTCTTACCGAGCAGTAAATCCTCTATCTGTTTATCATTCTCAAAGACTTGCCAATATTTTTGATTATCGGGTACGGCTAGTCTAAATTTTACCTGAACGGTGTTGTCCTCGTTTTCATATGGTGCTAAACACGTTCTAGCTGTAAAAGCTAAATTGTGAGTGGAAATATTCTGTTTTCTTGGGACAAAAATCAATTTTGGATCCTCGAAAATGTTTAAAAGGTCCAGGACGTCATTTCGGTAGGCTCTAAGTCTGGGATGATTTGCAGTGTATTCCCCATTAACTTGCCTAATGATTAATTCCGAATCGCCATATACGTGGATTCTTTTGGCTCCTAGCTTTTCTAATAGATGCAAGCCAAAAATGAGAGCTTCATACTTGACAATGTTATTAGAACATAGAAAATTCAATTTGCATGAAACACTTTCTGTATGGCCGTTTTCGGTGTTTGTTAACCAAACACCGGCGCCAGCACTATTCTTAGTACATGACCCATCGAAGAACATAGTCCATAGAGGATTATTTTTGGTTTTGCCTTGGTTGGTAATCTCGCCAACTAACATGCTATCTGATTGTTGTGGCATGTCAGCACTTAGTCGAATTTGTGTCTCATTTTCAATTTCCTCACAGTATTGAAGGTTGTTTTCCTGAGTTTCAAGTTTCGAGAGCCGTGGGCACATGACTCGTGGGTCGAGACCTTCATTTGTTTCATTAATGTATTCAAATGCATCAAACTATTTTGATACTTGTGAGTTAGGTGTTTCTTGATCTTTATCAGCGATTAATCCTGTTGTAGTGACTTGCTTGCCAACTGTTTCAGCATCATGTTCTGTTTTAAGGTCAACAAGTTGTTGTACTGGGCCTTGTTCCTCAGGATTTTCATGGAGATGAACTTGATGGGGCGTTTTTTGTTGGCCATCTTGGCCATATTCATTTTTTTTTGTCATTTCAATGCATTGTTCGAAAGTTTCCCTTTCGTTTTCATCCATGTCTAGAACTGCATTCATTTCTAGATTTGGGGCCTCTAACAGGTTATCTGTGTTACTGTCTTCTGGCTCTGACTTATTCGAATGTTCATCATGGTAAAAGATAAACGAGTCCAGGTCAGTATGAACAGAGTAGATGGGATAGTTTTCAGGTTTTTCTGGGCTACTGACCATGAATTTCATGTGTGCCTCTCTGTATAGTCTTCTAGGCTGGTTAAAAATAGGGATAGTGGCATATGTCCCGTCCATCTGCATTGTACCTTGCAGCTTGGCACCCCACGATCTAGACAACAACATGCCATACTTAGGAGGGACATCGGCCACCACTACATCCATAACTAGGCACTTGGCTGGGATTTGAGTCAAATTCACACAGAGGTCCTTAATTAAGCCAAGACATTTGACCCTGCTTGAATCAAAGGAATATAAATCCTTGTAAGGTCTGGTTATTTCTAGTCCTAGTCTTTCCATTATCACCTTTGGCATAAGATTATGTGAGGCTCTGGAATCATGCATAGCATTGTGTAGAATTTTGTCATGAACATTCAGACTGACGTAGAATGGAGGTACTATCCCTTCTTGAAATTTCCCTTCAACTTTAGGACCAAAAATGAGCTCTGGCTGGTCATCATTATAATTTATTGTGTCATTCTGGTCCTCTATGTTTAAAGCCTTCAGAATTTGGGTCATGTACACATTATGGGAAGCTAACTCAGTAAGGGGAACAGAGATTTTAATCTTTGAAAGTTCTTGTTCTAGGCTGAAAGGAATTTGGTTTTTTAAAGAACTTACCTCAGTCTTACTAGCTGCTAGTCTTTCAGCACCATCACCTTGTTGATTTGTTCTATTTACATTTGATAAAATGGTTTTGACAGGAGTACTAGCTGAAGTGTTAGTACTGCTAAGATCTGTATCTTGCTTTTCAAAATTTGGATTGTCTTTCTCTTTACCTTTACCAGAATCGACAACCACTGTTCTATCCTTTTGATTGACATTTTTACATTTGGTTGTGGTGCTATTTTGTGAATATTTTTCAGAGGTTTTAGTGTTGGGAGTTTTTTGACTGGCTTTGCTTCTAAGGTCATATTCTCTGTGAGGCTCTATGATGACATTTTCCATATCTTGATAACAATGTCGATCATCATCCCTCTTGTCATCATAAGGTGTGTATAGACCTTGTTTCTTTTCATAATGAATCTCAAAGCCATCGTTATCTACCCCTAGCATGTTGATATCATTTTCCTCTGCTATCTCACATGTTTCCTCTGTCTCACTTATATAGTTTTGATGAAAGGGAGGAATGATCTGCTGATCATCTTCCCTAGGTCTGTTTGGAAGTTGGTTTCTTCTTAAATTTTGATTATGGTTCTGGTTTCTATTCTGAGAAGCAGTTTGGTTTAGGCTTGCTTGTGTTCTCTTAATTATGCTCATCTCTTTCATCATCTCTTCCATCATTCTTTCCATCTTTGAGTTTGAAGTGGAAGGTGTGGATTCCTCTCTAAAAGATACTCTCTTTTCAGCTTTCATTCTTGCTCTCTTCTCTATTAGATTGACTTCGACGGAAAGAGCACCCCTTTGCATATCTTCAAGAGTTGAAAAGTCTCTCTCTCTTAGCGAATAGGTCATGTCAGAGTCAAAACCTTGAGGAAATTTGTTCAAAGCTGAGCCTTGCGGAGGTTTTAGTTCTGGGGGAAGTGCATTATAGATACTGTTAAATCTAGTACAATAAGCCTGTACACTTTCCCCTGGGTTCCTGTGGAGATTGTTGTAGTCAGCCAAGATTTGGAGAGGATTCTTCCTCACTTCCCATTTGTTTAAGAAAGATTGATGGAAACCTTGAAGGTCATTAATACTATGAGGGGTAAGCCTTTGAACCATTTTCTTACTTCTCCTCCCAAACTTTGAGCAAATAATCTCATTTTGACATAATCATCAGCAATCTCATTTCTATCAAAGCAGTCCTTCATCTTATCCACATGTTGTGATGCAGTAGTGGCACCACTATCATCATACAATGGAATTTTGGACAGATAGTCCTGTGGCAGATTGACTAAAGGTACAGGAAGAACTAAGGGGGCATACCATGCAGCCATGGCAGGAGGTGGAGGTGGATTAAAAAGAGTGAAAGTGGGTTGGAGGGGAGTGGTTGGAACAGTGGATATAGGGTGAGCAAAATGGATGGACCAGGGATAGATTGCTGAGTAGATCTTGGATGAGAGACACCTAGATTGTGGAGGAAGTGTAAATTAGGTGGTGTAGTCTCTCTAATACCAAGATGTGTACTTGTCTCAGGAGAAGAAAGTAAAGACTCATAATCTAACTGATCTAAATCACCAAGAGACCTAGTTCTAAAAGGATTTACTAAGTCTTCTTGTGATTGTTGTAGAGCTGAAAGATTTTCTGGGACAGAATTAGCTCTCAAGAGTGATCTGAAAATAGTCGATAATTTAATCCTAGGAGACTTCCAAAGGATGCTTTCTGGGTCATCAACTATTTCAGGTGGATCCGGGTCAGGATGGGCTCTAGTGTGAATATTTCTAGGAGCCACTATGCTGTATTTTTTAGACCCAAATAACAAGAAAAGTTCAACCAGGTATGACAATCTTTGAGAGGTTAACTAATCTGTTTTACACAAATTTCAATCCTACAGTCCTCTGACTGAGTTTGAAAGATAGTATAGTAATGAGGGTTCTTCCCAGTGGAGTCTTAAGGTCTGTTCAGGATTGTGGAGTCGCCAAGTGGAAGTTTTTAGCTCCTTTGCAGAGGTAAGAGGTGTTATGGTCCACTACCATGTTTATTAAATGCCAATCCGAAATATTTTTAGGTTTCTCTGAGTTATTTTTCAGTTAGCAAGGGATATCTGGTATCTTATGATTGTCTTCTAATCGAAGAAATACTCATCCCCAGTGGAGTCGCCATTATGTTATCACTCTGTAATTAGCAAGATTGGCAAAGTCCAACTGCAGAGGTAACATCAAACCGCTTTGGGATTCAAGGATCTAGCCCTCCTGAATCCAGAGAGGGATCTCTCTATAAATGAGTTCAAAGATGTGATCTTTAAAGACTGAAATTATGATATTAGGCTAGTTATGAAGAGCATGGGTTTGTTTTGTTTGTTTTTTTGGTTGGGCGAAGACATGGTGAAGGTGACAGCAGTTCGAAATAAAGGGTGAAGATGTTTGCAAATGAAGGAATGTTTCAGTTGATAGCAAAGGACAAAGACAGCTTTAACCCATTGGGCTATGGAGTCATAGGAGGATTTAATTGGATAGAAAATTCAAGAAGAATCCATGGAGCTAGTCATTTACATCAAAGGATCTCTTAAGGTGATTAATGGAGTGAAACAGATAGGAAGTGAAAGACTTAAACAAATGAAAAAAAAAAAAACAAAGCACAGTCTAAGATCAAGTAAGTACTTTTAAACTAGCTTGCTTTCAACATGTACTTAAGGAGAAACATAAAAGTATATCTGTTGATCAGGTAAGTGCTTTTAAACTAGCCTGCATTGAAGTACTTTCCATCAGAAACATTTAAAAACAGTTCAAACAGCTTAAGATCAGGTAAGTGCTTTTAAACCAGCCTGCTTCAACATATTCGATAAGGAGACACAGATGATAATCACAAAGAGCAATCTAGATCAGCTAAGTACTTTTAAACTACGCTGCATTGATAAACTCCAAGGATAACAAAGAGAACATTCATCTCAAAGAGCTATCTAGATCAGGGAAGTACTTTTAAACTAACCTGCATTAATAAACTCTTCAAAGAGGACATTCAAATGAAGAAAACATAGAAAATAAAGCTTTTAGTGAGAGTAGGGTACCGTGGAGAGTATATCCTAACTCTATGTTTGCTGCTCTTTATCAGAGAAAGTGAACAGAGTGAAAACATTAAGTAAAACAACAATTGACAGTAAGGAACACATCACCATTGACATAGTTTCAGAATTCCATGAATCAGCAGCTTGTATTGATGTTCAAACCAGTTACAATCAGCAAGCCCGGTGGGTCTCTACAACTTTGAACTTCTCATATCAGCTTATGTATCTTTCAATTACAGAACATGGCATCAGTGGCTTCAGAATGACTATTACATGCGTTCAGATGTCCCGAGACCAACCTTTTGATCATCTTCTACAGAGGTATTTATAGAAGAATGGGGCGGTGGTAAACTATGAAAAGATCTGTTTGGATCAATTAATACAGAAGATGACTCTTCGGTACTTTTGAGGGCCTCGATCAAGAAATCTATAGGTGTTCATCAGCATTAATTGAGGTACACTTACAATTAAGCTCAGTGGGAGCTTTTTGCCGTCCTTTGAAGCTCGGAGTTATGCTGGAGTGACTTTATTTCTGCTTCCCGAGATGAAATGATCTAAATATTTGCTTCTGAACTGTTCTTTAATCTTCTCGAATGGTTCTGCCGACAATTAGAGATAAGATAGCTCAATTAGTATTAATTGTTCGGCAGTCTTTGATCTCAACGAGACTGCAGGTGTCTTTTGGAGCCGTAGAGGGTTCAATTAGCC
Source organism: Pinus albicaulis (assembly GCA_034641835.2). Lineage (NCBI taxonomy): Eukaryota > Viridiplantae > Streptophyta > Pinopsida > Pinales > Pinaceae > Pinus > Pinus albicaulis. Next base: position 74,199,296 of record CM076581.1, on the reverse strand, counting down.
TCTTCTTATGGCGGTGGAAGATTTCTCAGCTCGACAGATGTCTTCGCTCCTTCCCCTAAACACTTTACTTTGCTTGAGATCTGGGTTTGGGTCTTCAATCTCCGGTTCTGATATGTTTTGTCTTCGGCGCTGATACTCTTTAACCGTTTTTGAATTAAAACAGTGTCTTGTTGATGTGCAGGGGCCGCGCAGGCCTTTATGTGCTATCAATGCTTATGAAACATTGATAAAACTTCGAATCAAAACCTGCAAAATACAAACAATTTGTTATAAAATCCTGCGTATTTGGTTTTACTGCTTCAGAGGCGTAGGAAGAGAGCAGGACCGTCGGATGGCATCATCCAACGGTGGATATTAACTGAGAGGAATTTTAAATGACGCGGGAGGAAGAATAAAACAGAACCATTGATCGCGTGATGAGCAACGGTGGGGGTGATCTGGGACCGTCCGATCTGGACACGTGGACGGCCCAGATTTAATCGGAGGATCGCAATCGACAGGTCACAACAAAACATGCGATTGAAACATTGCGATGCGATTGAGCGCAAGCCGTTCGATCATCAGGGAGACGGACGGCCCAGATTTGATTGGAGGATCGCAATCGGGGTGCGCGGAAGAGGGGATGCGATTGAAACATTGCGATTGAGACTTTGTGATTGAGCGCAGGCCGTCCGATCATCAGGGAGACGGATGGCCCAGATTTGATCGGAGGATCGCAATCGGGGTGCGCGAAAGAGGGAATGCGATTGAAACATTGCGATTGAGACTTTGCGATTGAGCGCAGGCCGTCGGATCGGGTCTAGATCAACGGTCCAGATCCTTTAATTTTTTGCACCGGCGGGACCCTTATACTTTGTGAGAAAACCTACGAATTTCAATAAAAACCAAGGTTTTGAGTGGGATCGGGCGGAATATATATGATAGGCTGGCGCCCGATTGCGGGGCCACTGGGTGTATGGAGTACCATGGGCCCAGGGCTTTATATAACTAGGGCCAATCGCAATCGGAACATTCGGGCCCGGTCTTTCAATCAACCCATTTGCAACTTCTCCGATCGCGATTGCGCGATCGGTCTTTTTGACCAACCCATTTTATTTAAACACGTGATTTTGGAATTTTAAAACAAACTTTGGAAAAAATGGGTTTTTGGGTTTACACAGAAAAATATTGATCAGAGAGGGATTTTTCAATGGTTTAGCGCCCGATTGCGGGCCCACGAGTAAATGAAATAACAATATGATCTGCGGTTTAGGACAAAGGGGCTGATCGCAATCGGCATTTGAAATGGCTCACAAACATGCACACTTTGAATCTTTCCGATGCGATTAGCGCTTCATGGGTTTGGCGCTTGGTTTTTATGATGAGGGCGTATTGGGGAAGTGGTTTGGAAACTCAGGCCAAGGGGCTTAAACCCTTAATAGAGAAATGGGGTTTTTTACACAGATTTTCAGTGATTTTCAAAGGTTTCTGAGGGTTTCGACAGAGTTCGAAAGAAGTTTGGAACTCTGCAAAGGAAATTTTATATGAAAAGAGGGTGAGGAAAATGGAGAACAAAGGAAAATGATGAAAATATGAAGGTTAGTCTCTGAGAGGAAAAAGGGGAAAAGGAGGAGGATATTGCAGCAGTCTTCTCATGGAATTTTTAGCAGAATTTTGAGTTTCTGAGAAATAACAGTGAAAACCTTGAGACATGAGCATGAGATCATCTACAGGCTTCAAGAGATAACATTTTGGCTAGGAAAGTGTTTCTTGAAGACTGAAAAAATGTTTTGGCCACCTTTTGATAGACCAAAATTTATAGGTGGCCAACACTTCCTACCATCTGAGGCGCCTCCTTCTGATTCTTCCTCTCGATCTCCCGTCTTTTCAAATCTCGCATCACCCTTCTCCGCCACCTATCGGCAATCTGTGCCCGCCGATGTGCACGTTGCTCCCTCAACGTCCCTGCAGCCTCAGCATCCATTCCCCCCTCCCCGTGTCACACTCTACGTAGCATCGGTCCCTTCAACCCTTCCCCCAGCACCGGTAGTTTACGCTTCCATACTCGTCTTATGGAATTCTATCAACCCTTCATCCACCATCAGAGCTTTAATCCACAGCGGAATCTCCTTGAGCAGCTTCCCCTTGAGCCCGAAGTGGAAGATAGCCTCGGCCTTCGAGAAGGATTGATAGCACTCAGCAGCAAACTCCACAATGTATCCTTCCAACGTGGTCTCCACCCAAAAATCCACCACGCGGGTCAACTCGGTGTTCAACCGATGCAGAGCCACCAAGTCTCCGTGCGCCCACCTACGATTTATCTTCTGCGAGCCATCTCAAGGCACCTTCATCTGTAACCTCCACAACCAATTGTAAAGGTCGATAGGGAACTTTCCCCAGAAAATTTCATACGTATCACCAGCTAAATCTGAGAAAAGGAAGAGTTCCTTGATCGCTACCTCCCCTTTCTTAGTCAACTCCGCTTGCTGAGCAATGAAATGGTCTAAATGATTATCGCACCATCGCCGTATCTCCCCTTCGAAGATTTGCGATACCATGGTCTAGATCCCCTCATATCATGCGGGTCCCAGCAACGGAACCATTTGTTGGCGATTGATCAGGTCTCGCGAGCAAGACCCAGGTTCAGGAGTTGTGGCCAACAAAGGAGTCCGTTGTAGTCTAGGATCACGCCAGCATTATCACCCTACTCTGGGGAGTAGAGAGTCTCACCCAAGGCGTCCCGCGACCACATGTAGAAAGGGAATAGACCAGTGGCAAGGCACAGATCTGCAACTCATTTTCATCAGTGATTAGATTGCATAGATAGAATCACACGCAACAGAATTCAAGAAGCATACAGATATTAAGCAAATGAAATTTTAAAGCATCTCAACCAACACACATGCATGTGAATCACACAAATAGACAGTAACCTGCAATTGTATTAGCTCTTGGCCAGATCCTAGTTACATAGCTTTGAAATGGGCTTACAGATCTGATACATATGCCTTGCGGAACAGAGATTTTACATCAATAGAACCTAGGAACTACAGAGCCCTCATCCATGCTCTAGATTCCTGCTGCAGCACGCGTTTCCTCTCCTTAGTCGCTCTCTTCTCTCTTCTGCCGTGGAATCCTCTCCTCTTTCATCCAAGTGACTGCTATTTATTCACCCGTTGTCGCGACTGTTAGTTCTTCTTATGTCCTTCTTCAGCTGCTTCTAGATTTTCTCTGATTATCTGTGTGTTTCGCTTGCATTCTTCTGCTGTATATTTTCCTTATCTGTACTTATGCATCTAGTTTCCTCCGCTATGTTCCTGTTCCATTGCAACCTTGGTAGCTCCGCCGTTTGATGTGGTTGCGACTTGGTTGCAGCTGCCATGTGCCCTCGTTGAGGAAACAGATGAGATAACAAGGGAAGATGATATCAACATGCTGGAGGTAGATGATGATGACTTTGAGATTCATTATGATAGAAAACAAGGTCTTTATACCCCTTATGATGACAAAAGAGATGATGATGAAAATTATGATCAAGACATGGAAAATGTCATCATAGAGCCTCAAAGATAATATGACCTTAGAAGAAAAACCAGTCAACAAACCCCCAACACCAAAACCTCTGACAAATCTTCACAAAACAACACTGCCACCAAACCCAAAGTTGCCAAACAAAAGGACAAAATGGTGGCTGTTAATTCTGACAATGGTAAAGAGAAAAGCACTCAAAACAATGAAAAACAGAGTGCAGACATTAGTAGTACTAGCATCTCAGGTAGTACTCCTGTTAAAACCATTTTGTCGAATGTAAATAAGACAAATCAACAAGCTGATATTGCTGATAGAGTGACAACTAATAAGGCTGAGACCAGTACTTTAAAGAGTCAAATCCCTTTCAGCCTGGAGATGGAAATTTCCAAAATCAAAATCTCTGTTCCCCTGACTGAGTTAGCTACCCAGCATGTATATAAGACCCAAATTTTGAAGGCTTTAAACATAGAGGAAAACGAGGACACTATCAATCTTAATGATGACCAACCAGAGTTGATTTTTGGTCCTAAGATTGAGGGTAGATATCAAGAGGGACCTGCTCCTCCCTTTTATGTGAGTTTAAACATTCATGACAAGATTTTGCACAACGCTATGCATGACTCAGGAGCTTCACACAATTTAATGCCTAAAGCTGTAATGGAGAGCCTGGGTCTAGAAATCACCATACCTTACAAAGACCTTTACTCCTTTGACTCAAGCAGAGTAAAATGTTTAGGATTAATCAAGGACCTCTATGTTAACTTAGCCCAAATTCTAGCCAAATGCTTAGTAATGGATATTGTTGTGGCTGATGTGCCCCCAAAATATGGAATGTTATTATCAAGATCTTGGGGGGATAAGCTACAAGGGACCATGTAGATGGACATGACATATGCGACTATCCCTGTTTTCAATCAAACTAGAAGACTTTACAGGGAGTCTCATATGCAATACACAGTTACAAGCCAAGACAGACCACAGAACTCTCCCCTATATTCTGTAAACACAGACCTAGATTCATTTATCCTTTTCAATGATGAAACATTTAGTGAAAAAGTCACTTTAACAGGATTAATGGCCGATAGGGAGAAGGAGGAACATAACGCAGGAGTGTCAAAACAGTTTGCTACTTTTAAAAACATTAGCAAACCGAACAAAGGTCTTGAGCTAAAAATCATGTATCCATTGCTCTTAAACATTGAGAGTCAAGAAAACATCCCTCCAATAAATGAAAAATATGAGGAATTAAAACGATTACAACTAAGTGCTGATATTCCACAACAATCAGGAAGCACGTTAGTTGAAGAGGACGGTAACCAAGATGAAACCAAAAATAGTTCTCTATGGATTTTTTTTTTTTATGGGTCATGCACTAGGAACAATGCTGGTGCAGGGGTCTGGATCTGCAACACTGAAAACAACCACACAGAAAGCATTTCCTGCAAATTGAACTTTCAGTGTTCTAACAACATAGCGGAATATGAATCCCTTCTCTTAGGCTTACGATTGTTGAAGAAGTTAGGAGCCAGAAGAATCAATGTGTATGGGGATTCAGAATTAGTTATTAGGCAATTCAATGGGGATTATAACGCAAATCATCCCAGACTTAGGGCCTACCAAAACGATGTCATGGACATTTTGAAAAAATTCGAGGCATCCAAACTGTTTTTTGTCGCAAGAAAAAGAAATATTTCAGCCCACAACTTAGCCTTTGCAGCTAGAACATGTTTAACACCATATGAAACCAAAGACTGCATAACTCAAATAAAATTTAGACCAGCCGTGCCTGATAATGAAAAATATTGGCAGGTCTTTGACGAAGACAAACAAATAGAAGACTTCAAGCAATTCAGAAATTAATTTGAACTAAACAGTTCAGACTCAGACTATGATACAGACTGCAGTGAAGAAAATTTCTTGGCGAAGAAGAGCCATCTCCTGAATTTGCCAATATAAATCTACTGACTAGCAAGCTTGAAAACAAAATAGGATTGAATGCAGAGTTAGAAACAGAGGAGTTAGAAACTTTGTACTCTAAAGATGAAATTTTGCCAAGCGGTCTGGCACCTTTAGAAGAGTTGTTTGATTTTAACGATGTGGCCAAGAAGCAAAAACTGGAACCTGTAGAGACTGATGTGGAGGAGTGCAATATAGGCAGTGAACTTAAACCGAAAATGATTAAACTATCTAAAACTTTACTAGCTCACATTAAACTCAAATACATAGAGTTGTTCAAAGAATTTTCTGATGTTTTTGCATGGAGTTACAAAGATCTAAAATCCTATGACACTGAAATAACACAACACAAGATCCCTCTCAAGGAAAACCAACAACCATTCAAACAGAAACTGCGCAGAATTAACCCTGTTCAGCTGCCATTGGTTGAGAAGGAGATCAGAAAAATGTATAAAGCTGGTATTATTGTCCCTATTAGATATTCTGAATGGGTGTCTAATTTGGTGTCAGCTAGGAAGAAAACTGGAGAGATCAGGCTTTGTATAGACTTTAGAGACTTAAACAAAGCTTCATTAAAAGACAATTACCCTTTACCTAAGATGGATCATATTTTACAAAGGGTGGTAGGGTCTAGAAGAATTTCTTTCTTGGATGGCTATTCAGGGTACAATCAGATCTTAGTCCACCCTCCTGATCAATTAAAGACAGCCTTTACTACACCATGGGGCACTTTCATATATGTGAAAATGCCTTTTGGTCTAATGAATGTTGGAGCAACTTTTCAAAGGGCCATGGACATAGCATTCTCGAAAGAACTAGACTACTTCATCATTATATACCTTGATGATGTCACTGTGTTTTCAAAAACAGATGAAGAGCACTTAGAACATTTAAGAAAAGTTTTCGAGAAATGTAGAAAGTTTGGAATATCTTTAAACCCTAAGAAGACACTATTTGGTCACCAAGAAGGTAAACTTCTTGGGCACATTATTTCAGAAGAGGGTATAAGGATAGATCCAAAGAGGATTGAGGCCATATTGCAAATCTCTCATCCTCGAAATATCAAGGAGTTGCAATCTTTCATTGGAAAGATTAACTTTTTGAGAAGGTTCATCCCCAACTTGGCTGAGCTTCTTAGAAATATCGCAAACATGTTGAAGAAGGAGCAAGGGGTAAAATGGACCTTGGAAGCAAAGAAGTCCTTTGAGCTGGTGAAAGAAGCGTTAACCAAAACAACAGTTTTAATAAGTCCTGATTTTTCAAAATATTTTTATATTTTTTCATTTGCATCAGAACATACCATAGCTTCTGTCCTTTTACAGAAAAATCCACAAGGACAAGAGCAACCTATTGCATTCTTTAGTAAGGCATTGAGGGATGCCCCTCTAAAGTATAACATTATGGAGAAGCAAGCGTTTGCCTTGGTTAAAGCTTTGAAAGAATTCAGAGTATACATCCTTCACTCACACATCATTGCCTTTGTCCCAAATTCAGTTGTGAAAGACATTCTAACACAGGGTCCAGATGGTAAGAGAGGTAAGTGGATTGTTGTTATTCTTGAATATGATCTAGAGATAAAACCCACTAAACTCATCAAAGGCCAAGGTCTAGCTAGATTAATGGTTGAATCCAATTTTGAAGTTCTTGATATTAACATGATTAATGCTTTGGATGATCAAGAGGAAATCTCAACTCCCATTGTTGAAAACCATTTTATGAATTCCTCTTGGTATGATGATAGAATTTATGTTTTTATTAATTTGAATACACCTCCTGGTTTGACAAAAACAAAGCCAAGATTCCTAAAGTTAAAAGCTGTAAACTATTGCATTATAGATAGATGTCTTTATTGGAAAAATGCAACTGGTGTATTGCTTAAATGCTTGCCTGAGTTTGATGCAGAGAAGGTTAAGCACGAGTTCCATGAAGGAGAGTGTGGAGGTCATTTGTACTGGAAGACAACAGCCAACAAGATTTTGAGGGTTGGTTTCTATTGGCCTACTCTTTTTCATGATGTGCACAAGATGATCATAGCCTGTCATAAGTGTCAAATTTTTGAAGGCAAAAGAAAACTGCTACCCCTACCTCTGCATCCAATCACTGTTGAAACTCCTTTTCAACAGTGGGGAATTGAATTCATAGGAGAAATCCATCCACCATCTTTTGCCCAGCATAGATGGATTCTCACTGCCACAAACTATTTCACTAAGTGGATAGAAGCCATACCTTGTAGGCAGGCCAATGATTCTGTTATTATAAAATTCATGGAGACTAAAATTCTCTCCAGATTTGGTTGTCCTACCAAGATCATCACTGATAATGCAGCAGCATTTGGATCAAAGAAGATGGTTGAATTCTGTCACAGATATCAGATAATATTGGGGCATTCCATGGCCTATTACCCCCAAGGTAATGGACTTGCAGAATCTTCAAACAAGAATTTAGTGAACATAATCAAGAAACTGTTGGAGGACAACAAAAATTATTGGCACACAAAGCTGGTTCATGCACTTTGGGCTGACAGATTGACTTTGAAGAAATCTATTGGTATGTCACCCTTCCATCTTGTGTATGGTACTGATGCAATTTTTCCAAACAGCCTCGGTGTACCAGTGATGAAGTTGATTCAAGAGTTGCAAACTGAATAAAATGACAGGATCAGAAGAGTAAATCAGACCATTCATCTTCAGAAAACCAGAGAGGATGTTTATAACAAAGCATTGCAGAAGCAGGACAGCATTAAAAAGCTCTTTGACAGAAGAACAAAGGCCAGAAATTTCAAGATTGGGGAAAAAGTTTTGAAGTGGGACTCAAAGAGGGAAGACAAGGGCAAGCATGGAAAATTTGACAACTTATGGCTTGGCCCTTACTCTATTCATTCAGCTGCTGGTAATAATGCATTTTTCTTGCAAGAGTTGAATGGAGCAAAATTGTTTGGGGGTCCTGTCAATGGCAGAATGCTCAAACATTACTTCTCTTGATCCATATCATGTTTTCAAGCCTTTTTATCTTTTTTTTCCATTATAAATATTTCATCCATCATTGCATTCAAAGTTATAAAAAATCAAAAAATACAAAAACAAAGAAAAGAAAGAAAAGAGGGCAGATTGACAAAACAAGAAAGGTATAGCCCCATACCAAAAAAAGAGAAACAAATCTGAAAGTGTGTAAGCTCAAATGCCACTCCCTAAAAAAGCACTTCTAGTTAGTCAAACAGCTTAATCTTGACTAATTAGCTTTAAATTTTCTGCTGATAGGATAGTGAATTTGATTTGCCAAACCGTTTAATCTTGGCTTATCAGTAGATAATTTAGGATATAAATTAAGGGTTCAAACATGCTCAAAATCTGAACCTATAGTTTCAAAGAGAAGATGACTCAAATCTGTTTCAAATCCTGAGTCAAAGAATGTAAAAATCTGGTTCTAATTAGCTTAAAATCTGAACCAGTTAGCAAAGAAAGAACAGCTCAAACAAGAGTAAAAACAGAGCTGTAAAAAAGAGAAGGCAATACTTAAAACTTTCAGATCTTATGCCTTCTCCATTTTTGTTTTAATTTTCTACAAAATAAATGTCTATGTGCAGCTTGTTTTTATGCCATAGACCAGTATCAAGTTAGATTGTTCAATCCTAACTTGACTTCTTTTTAAAATTTCTACTGTAGAATTTAGAGAATAAAATCTGTTGGACAGTTTAATCCCAACAGATAGTAGATCAGGTAGAGAATCATATGGTCTCAACTGCTTAATCTGGGTCCATGAAGAAATAAGGAGTAGAAATAGATTAGATTTCCTGCTTTCAAAAGAATAAAATGTTGTAAATATTTTACCAATCCAAGTGCATTCTAAATGAAGAAAAAATGTTAGATCAGTAGGATTGGGTAGGTAGAAAGCTTGTGTTGATGAAGTCCATAATTTTCCATGGCTGCTAATGTGTTTCAAAGCAAAGAAAATCATCCACAGAAAGAAAGGTAGCCCAATGGATGAGGCAACTGATCAGCCTCCCAGAGAAAGCAAGTCTAAATTTCTTGATGCCTTCAAGAAGGCACCATCCCCAAGTGGAGCCACTGTTAGCCACCTATAAAATTTGTTATACCAAATGGTGGCTAAATCATTTTTTGAGCCTTCAAGGAACAAATTTTATTGCTACAAAGTGTTGGCTCTTGAAGACTCTTGAAGGCCTCATGCCTCTGTCCAAATCTTCACTGTTGTTTCCATCTTGAAAACTCTGAAATCCTGTTGATTTCCAAGACAAAGTACTGTTGAAAACACCATTTTCCCCCTTCCCCCTCTTCCAAAACTGACCTCATTCTTATCCCTTTATTCCCCACAAAAATCCCTCATTTTCATGTTTTTCCCCTTTCCCCTTCATCAAAACCCCTTTGATAAGGTTTAAGGCTCCTTCTTTGCCTTGTCGAAACCCTCAAAACCATTGAAAATCATTGAAAATCTATGAAAATCACATTTTTTATATATTATAGACTTAACCCCCCTTGGGCTAAGTCTTTAAGCCCTTCCCCTCCATACGCCTTGGTGCTAGAACCAAGCGCTTATCGCATCGTCCGATTGCAATTAGCCCTTCCTCCATAAACCCCTAGTCATATGATTTCCCATATACCTAAAGCCCCGCAGTTGGGCGCCAAGCCGCATTGTAAATTAATATTTCAAACCTTTGTTTATATAGATTTTTCGACTTTTATTATGTTCTAAATTTTTCCTTCGGTGCAAATTTCTAATCACCCTCCACCGTCGATCTGATCAGCAGATCGACGACGCCCAATCCATCGCCCCGATGGTCCCCGCCAGCCACTCACTGTTGCAAAACCGGGCGGAATTCATCGCACCGCTTTTGAGAGCGGGTGGTTTTTTTTATTTCACAACGATTCCATACATCGACCGACACGTGTCTTGAGCACTGTTCAAAATACCGCCCTCATCGCGCGTTAAAGGTCGGATGTGGAGTGGGCGCGATATTGATGTGCACCGTCCGATCTGAGGCTGCTAATCTGACGGTGATCGCTCTCCGAAGATGCCGGTGCAATAACCAAGGTACGGCACAGTGTTAAAAGTCAATTCCGCCGTCGATCTGATCTACATATCGACGGCCCATACTCCATCGCCCCGGTCCCCTCGTCCACAACGGCAGTCAACGGCCCACACCTCAGTGCCACATCAGCATCCACGCGGAAAATTTAATTGGAGCGGGTTTTCATTCTTTTCTCCGCCCAGTCAGCATTTCCAGACCCGGGAAACTTTATTCAGCATGGTTTTATTAAAAATTTTGAAGTCTGGGCATGTTTCTAAGGTTTATTGGCGCCGGTTCTCCATTGTTGATCGCAGGGGCCGATCTCATCCGACGACCCACGTTTCTCCCGATTCTCGATCTTGATTTTTCATCATTTTTTTCCAAAGCAAAGGTTTTAAATATTTGTCTCCATTTTTTATTATTTTTCCGAAATAATGTGACCTCTTCACATTATTTATTCACCTCCATTTTTTACCGTCGATCTCTGCGCGATCGATGGTTCCGATTCAAATTCCTTTTCTGCTCTCCTCTAACCAATCTCAACCGTTGGATGATGCCATCCAACGGCCACGCTCATTCCACATGTCCTTCCAAAGCAGTTAACCTATACATGCAGGATTTCATAATGTTTTTTTCGTATTTTGCAGGGTTCAGTGGTTTTTTCCGCTACGTCTGAAGAAAATTCAAAAGCAGAGGGTGACAATCCTCCTTCCTTCGATTCATCAAAGAAAATCATTCACAGGTTTTAAAATTCACATTTCATCAGTGTTTCATGAGGCATTGATGTTATATCACCCCTGCGCAACCCTGCACACAAACAAATACAGTAAATTAGGCACAAATCAAAGAGTATCAGTGTTGAAGACAAAAATATACCAAAACGCAAGATTGAAGACAGATCTTCGGGGATTATGTCTAAGATGAGTTATCAAAAGCCTAATCCCCAATTAAAACACAGTTAAAGGAAAATTTATAGAGTTTCATCAGACAGAAAGCCTCCACCGTCACATCTGAGGCAAATCAATTCCTCCCAGCTACCATAAAGCCACCTGTGCCTCGAAGCATTCAATCAGAGGCTGAAGTTATTCATCAAGATCAGGTATTTGCCTCAGCACAGCCAAAGAAGTAAATTTTGCAAACAAACTTAATGACAAAATATCAGCAGAGTTACTTTGACATCACACAAAGCCTCAAAGGTCAAAAAGAGCTCCCATAGAGCTTAAATATTTATGTGAATCATTTAATACAGAGGACACCTATGTAAGCTTCTTCATCAAGCCCTCTAAAGGTCGAGAAGCCATTTAAGTCTGTATTAATTATCTTTTGATATCTTTTATCAGATCTCACCTCCTCATTCTTCTATAAATACTTCTGGAGAAGATGAGTGAGAGGTTGGTTGATGTAGCTACTGAACATTGAAATGTAATTGAGCTTGAGACTTCTACTTGTAAATAGTGTTCACTGGCCCTTGGAGCTCTGCTTGTGATAGATAAGTTAGGCTGAGATGACTAGATGATTGTTAAACTAAAGCATTGGGCTTAAAGCTGTAACTGGTTTGGAGCATCAATACATGCTGATTTATGGGATCCTGGTCTATGTTGACGGTGATGTTTTTCTCATTGTAACTTGTTGTTTTATTTCTGTTTTCACTGTGTTTCATCTTCTCTTATAAAGAACAGCATGCATACAGTTAGGACCTACTGTATATCAGTACCCTTCTCTGACTAAAAATCTTTGTCTTCATGTTTTCTTCCAATCTGTGTTATTTAGGAATGATTTAGTTCAGTTTAAGCATAGGAATGTTGGCATTCCCTCGTCTTATTGTCTTAGCTGAATATTATTCTTAAATGTTATGTTCAGTATTAGTTAAGTAGAGATGAACTATGGAAGATATGGTGTGCCCTGGTCCTAGTTTTATCCCCAAAGACTGTCTGAATGTTTCCCTTGGAATTTGTTGAAAGCTGGCTAGTTTAGAAGTACTTACCAGATCTTAGACTACCCTTTGTTTTCATTAGTGTTTCCCTTTGTTTTAAATTTTTTTCTATTGAAATTATATCAAAGGCTAGCTAGTTTAAAAGTACTTACCAGATCCTAGTTTACTTTCATGTCTTTCCTAAGTGTATGTCAAAGCTGGCTAGTTTAAAAGTACTTACTAGATCTTAGGCTACTCTTTGTTCTTCATCTGTTTTATTCCCCTTCTTGTTGTATCATTTCATTCCATAAATCAAACTTTAAAGAGATCCTTAGACATAGATGACTTGCCCCATGGACCACTCTTGCCCCTTGTTGTCCCAATTAAACCCTATTATGACTCCATAGCCCAATGGACTAAAACCTGCAATTATCTATCTTCCTGGCCAAAGCTTGTTCTATTTGCTTGCAAATTCACACCTTTGAAACTCTTTTCATTTAGAACTTTCTACCTCAAACAGTAATCATGCTCAACCATCCAAAAACAAACAAAACCCTTGGCCTTCATAACTAGCCTAATATCATTACCCAAAACCTCAAAGACAAATCCATCTTTGCACTTATTGGAGAGATCCCTCTCCGGATTCAAGAGGGCTAGATCCTAGAATCCCAAAGTGGTTAAAACGATGTTGTTTCTGTGATCGGACTTTTGCCAATCTTGCTGATTACAGATTCCTAACAAGATCCTATCTTAATTCCATACTTCATGTTGACTGAATAACTAGATCTTTTCGTGTGATTAAAAACTAACCTGAAGAGGTGCTTCAACACCCAACAGCAGTTTAAGTGCCACAGTTCAAGTGCCAGTAGGTTATGATCCTTCCTTGCTATGGCACACCAAGGTATGATCCTTCCTTTCTTTTTCCATATGTGGAGAAAAAGGTGAACTAAAGCATGTCATTTAAAACTTTAGGTTAAATCATTTAATTTTTGCACACGGGCTCATATTCAGAGGCATAACGATTACAAGAGTCCATGCAGCCTTATGGCAAGGACTAATCAAATTTAATAAAATTAAAATAATAATGAATTAAAATATTTTGATGCAAAATATCTCTTTGGTCTTAAAGAAATGTTTTTAAAAGTCTCTTTCTTGTAATAGTGATGTTAGTCGTGTATGATAGGATGAAAACCAAGAAAATTGAAAGGGTTTCTAAAGTTCAACAATTCCTTCTAAGGAAAAATCCATTCTGGGAATAATTCATTGACAAAATTGAGAAGCTAAATCTTGATTCAGCCCCATAACAATCTACTGAACCAGTCTATAATTAGGTCATCGTAGGAGATTGGGCACAACTTTATCTTCAAGAATTCAAATCAGGTCAGACCTATGGCATTCAAAAGAGAATTCAGAGGGCTATCTCAGTGAAAATTTTCAGATAATGAAGATCTGAAATCACAGAGATAATTCAGTTTCAATATCGAGCTCCTCAAAAGCAAGAAAAAGGTGTGTATTTGGTTTTTAAAATTGCATAACGTTTGTTTGAAAAAGCAGTTTGAAGTGATTCCAAGGGCATATTTTAGAATTTTTATCAATATTGGGTTCTATAATGCCTCCAAAAAATAATTCCATACCCATTAATCCCTCAAAAATCTATACTATGACGCATGAAGAGGAAGAATTGCAGTATGAGATATCAAAATTACGGTACCAAGTGCAACAAATTTCGATCTTACGAAGAGCAACCGAAGATGACATATATGGTTTAAAATTAGAAATGGAGGCTAAGTTGGATGGTTTGAAGGATCAAATAATAGATAATATGGATGATAAATTAGTGGAAGATCACATTGAGCATCAACAACAAGTTCTCCAACTCTCAAAGGATAACCTAACTTTGGTGCAGAATATAATGAAACAACAGGAAGATCAACATCACATCAAAAGAAGTTTTCAAGCAGTCACAGAAACACGAACTCGAAAATTATGATCAATTTCAGAGTATCTCAGCAAGTGGAAGAACTTTCCTGTAGAATATTCCACATGGGAGGATGAGAATTTTATACAGAAGAATCAAGAAATAATCAAGCATTGAGGACAACACTTTTTTGAAGGAGAGGGGCATGTTAAGTCCCTATATTAAGAGTGTACTCCCTTATTATGTTAGTGTAGCCCCCCTTATTGTTATTTTTGTACCCCTGTAACCCCCATATTTTTATTATTCTACAGCTTTGAGATTCTAGGGTTTCGCTGCTCCAAATAGGTCATCGTGGAATTTTCGCTATAACGTTTTTTCTACGAAGGTTAAGAATCTGAAATTTTTAGAGTGTGAAGCCAAAATCCTGAGGAACATCGTTGCAAAATTTCAAACCTTGGTTCGCAATATTTGCGGGGATATGATCTGTGCAAGTTAGGTCGTTTTGTAGGCTCCTGAATTTAACCTAAACAGGTCATTGCGGTATTTTCGTAATAACTTTGTTTCTACAAAGGTTCAGAAATGGAAATTTTTAGAGTGTGAAGTTGAAATCTTGAGGAATATCATCGCAAAATTTCAGATATTGGTTCGAACAATTTTTGGAGATATGATTTGTGGAAGGTAGGTCATTGTGTAGGCTCCTGAATTTAACCTAAACAGGTCATTGTGGCATTTTCGCTATAACTTTGTTTCTACGAAGGTTCAAAAGCTGAAATTTTTAGGGTGTGAAGCCTAAATCCTGAAGAACATCATCGCAAAATTTCAGATCTTGGTTCGAAATATTGGTGGAGATATGATCTGTGGAATTTGGGGCTTTTTCAGGCTATTGAATTTCATCTCAAAGAGGTGATCATGGGAAAATCTGCATAACTCTCTCTCTGAGCATTGGATTGGAATGCAGTAAAAAGTGACCACAAGTACACAGAATTTAGTTTTTTTTTCTATCAATTTTAGAGCCAAAGGAGGAAACAGTGACACGTGGAAAGTCATAAAAGTTCGCTCTACTGAACTAGTCCATAATTAGGTCATTGTGGGAGATTGGACATAAATTTTTCTTGAAGAATCCAAATCAAATAAGACATGCGGCATTGGAAAGAAGCTTCAGAGGGCTACTACAGGGCCAAATTTCAGATATTGAGGATCCACAATTATAGAGATAATTCAATTTCAATACAGAGCTCTGCGAAATCAAGAAAAAGGTGTGTATTTAGTTTTTTAAATTGCATAAAGTTTGTTTGAAAAAGCAGTTTGAAGTGATTCCAAGGGCATATTTTAGAATTTTTATCATATTGGGTTCTATAATGCCTCCAAAAAATAATTCCATACCCATTAAGCCCTCAAAAATCTATACTATGACACATGAAGAGGAAGAATTGCAGTATGAGATATCAAAATTATGGTACCAAGTGCAACAAATTTCGATATTACGAAGAGCAACTAAAGATGACATAGATGGTTTAAAAGAAGAAATGAAGGCTAAGTTGGATGGTTTGAAGGATCAAATAATAGCTAATATGGATGATAAATTAGTGGAAGATCACATCGAGCATCAACAACAAGTTCTCCAACTCTCAAAGGATAACCTAACTTTGATGTAGAATCTAATGAAACAACAGGAAGATCAACATCACATCGAAAGAATTTTTGTAGCAGTCACAAAAACAAGAACTTGAAAAGTACGATCAATTTCAGAGTATCTCAGCAAGTGGATGAACTTTCCTGTAGAATATTCCACATGGGAGGATGATAATTTTATACAGAAGCATCAAGAAATAATCAAGTGTTGAAGACAACACTTGTTTGAAGGAGAGGGGCATGTTAAGTCCCTATATTAATAGTGTAGTCCCTTATTATGTTAGTGTAGCCCCCCTTATTTTTATTGTTGTACCCCTATAACCCCCATATTTTTATTATTGTGCCCTTACATTATTATTGTTAAGTCGGCTAGGTTTACATTGTGGCCCCACTAGGATTATATTGTGGCCCCATGGACTCCTATATATAGAAGGAGGTTTTGGTCATTTGTATCATCCAAGAATTTTTCATTCATGTAATTTATTGGAGGTTGCCCCCTCGAAGTGGCTTATTTCTAAGGCGTTGATATCTCTTTTCTTCTCTTTTTGGAGCTGGTTTCACAACGTAAAGCAAGGCTTGTGGCAAAATGTTTTGCATAGAAATAAGGGGTCGATTATGAGGATACGTTTTCCCCTATAGTAGAATGGGATACCATCCATACACTCTTTTCCTTGACAGCTCAGAGCGGTTAGAAAGTCTATCAAATGGATGTTAAAACTTTTTTCTTGAATGGAGATCTAAAAGATCATTTTTCTTTGTCCCAACCAAAAGTATTTGTTTTGAAGGGCCAGGAACACAAAGTATGCAAGCTTGTAAAATTGTTGTATGGCCTCAAGCAAGCACCGTGAGCCTAGTACGAAAAGTTGACTAAGCATCTTTTGAAACTCAATTTTGAACATTATGATATTGATGATGAAACTTTGTTTGTCAAGAAAGTTGGAAAAATACTTGTGTATCTTGTCGTGTATGTAGATGATATTTTTGTGACAAGGAACAAAGAGAACTACATTGCATCCATAAAGAAAGAACTGAGGAAAGATTTTGAAATGACAGATTTGGCTATGTTCACTATTATCTTAGTATTGAAGTAATCCAACATCCAAAGTTTATATTCCTCTGTCAGAAGAAGTACATTGAAGATTTTTTGAACAGGTTTGGCATGCCAAGATAAAAGGAAGTGAATATATCATTATAATCCTTCCATTCCAAAAATTTATTTAGATCATGGTTACGAAAACATTTTCATTTAGATCATGGTCTGAACTCATTTATTATTTATTTGGTAAAGACTTGAATGGACTAGCAGGGATGGAATACCCTGATAACATGGTATGGTCCAATGGTGGGCAATCTATTTGTTGTAAAGTTGGAGGGCTATGTCTTGGTGCATATGCAATTTTCATTGCTACTCAAAGAGCAACATTGAATAATCCTGCATTGACTTGTAATGATTTTGGTATATCTCTCAACATAAAATGTAAGACCATTTTGAGCCAAGTCATGCTTTGGTTCATATTGCTATTCATTTTTAGGCTATCATATATTATTCCAAACTCTTTAGAGCACATGATTATTGTATGTAAATTTCTTGGTGAGTTTTTTTTCATATTTTACCTTGAAAGATTCAGGGTTTCTTGTTTACACACAAATAACATGGTTTCTTCTACAATAATGCTAAAAGGTCAACTTGATCTGATTATTGGAAATGAGAGTTATGGAAATTCAGTCATATTTTTGAAAATTGACCTAACCCCTATTGTGTGAGAGACATGCAGGATTATGAGGAACTAATTTTGTGAACAAAAAGGGGTTAACTTGACTTTCTCTACATCATTAGGGTGTAAATTAATAATTTTTAAATGAAAGTATTCTATAAAATTTAGCTCGATTATTTGAAGTTGTTGTTGGCAAATGCAAACACATACTGAAATTGATTATGGAAAAAAAAAAGGGGGCGCATTAAACTAGAGCTAGGAGCAAAAGACTTTTTTACTGTTGTTTTCACTAGCCTATAAGACTGGAATTTGGTCTTTGAGAATGGTCCATAATTTTTCAACTCAACTGGCCTCTACCTTTAATTCTAGATGAAGTAATTTTCCCTGACAAGGAGGGCTTCGCAACAAATTTGGTTTGGATTTGATTGTATTAGCTTCCAAGGGAGTTTGGGATGATGAGACATTGGCTGGAATAGGGAATGCCCTTGGGCATTTCGTTAAAACCTCTGAAGCAATGAATTAAGCGTGATATATATCACATGTCTGCATACATGTATACATGAACATATTTGACCCCTTCCGAAATCAATAGATATCTACTTTCAAGATGAGTTGTGGAAGCAGACACTCAACTTATACAAGCATATACCCTTTAGATGTTGAATATTTCATGAGTACAGACATTTATATCACCATTGTTTGTTGGTAAATCAGACGAAGTCCCCTGAATTAGTGTCGAATCAAGAAAATAATGGGTTTAAAGTTGTTTAGCATAGTCAATGTAACCATAAACAAGCCTCCTCACATCAGAATACAACAGAAAAAAAAAGGGAGTGAACATATATGAGCCACTTGCAACAATACATACAGTTGATGATTCCAATAAAAAATAGTCGACAAATGTATAGATCAAGGAGTTGGTAGGTCCTTCCTCCTCCATGGAGGTACCCAAGTCCTCAATGGTTGCCCCCGTTTAACCGCCTGAAAATTTGGTGACATCAATGTTGCCTCCCCCTAAATCTTCAATTTAGCTAACATTTCCCCCTAGTTAAGAGGGAGTGGTAGTTGTTTTTTTCTATCTCATATGTCATCCACTAGACCATGACTAATAGCCGCAAGTCTTAGTGAAGTCCATGAAGAGAAATGTAGACACATGGTGAATGGATCCTCCCTAATTGAGAGGGAGAGATAGACACATAATTCCTTGCATCATGGGTTTCATGAGAAAGATTTTTTATTTATAGGTCAAATACTTCTTCTTGTTTTCTTTAGGATTTATCATAAAGATAAGATTCATTGTCATGTTAATAGAGACATGTTACACTTGAAATAATATCTCCAAAAATACAAGGCACATTCATCCTTAAGGAAGCCTCAACATATGCTTAAAGAATTGACATGTCAGCTTCAATATATAAATATATATATTTTACCTGTCGGCTCATAATTGGAGACACATCGAATCACCTGTGTCATTTCGGCTCATTTATAGGCTCCAATAACTATATAAAGGAACCTCGACTCGTCTCCTAACGCATACAGTTCAGATCATCTTCTGGGCCTCTCAGATGGGATTCCACAGTTCGAACAAGGATCTATAGAAAGGTGCGAGAAAGGGTATGTTTTCTAGGTTCATAAATGAGACAATACAGTGAGGGACAAAAGAAGTATATCACAACAATAAGAGATATTTTTTTGGGTAAAAATAACTTGGTCTAGGAAAATATCCATCCATCTGAATTGCAGTAAGAGCATAGTGCAAAGAAGAGGACTAGGTCTCGGACTAGTCCAACTTTCAGCAAGGAATACAATCCTTAAGTAAGGTGTCTTGACAGCGAAGGAAGGAATATTACAAGGAGTGTTAAGAAGACTGTAATAAATGAAAGAGGAGAGGCAGTGCTAGCCTATGTCATTTAGTTCATCCTCTCAGATAAATTTCAATAATACACAACGTTAAGAAGGGATACTCCAACAAATACAAGAGCTTTGTCATGGTGATGCTCAGTGCAAAGGTGATGCTAAGTAGAAGGTATCAGTAATGATATATGCATCACAGTGCTACATGATGACAAACTAGTGCTACATGGTGCAATCAAGGAGGGTGATTATGTCTTGGTCTAGGAGAGACAATTTAGGTCAAGGTTCTAGTCATGATATTTGTACTCATCTGGTGAAGAATCTATAAGAAGAGGTTTGTGGGTTTTCCCCTCAAGAGGAGGGGATTTAGCCCTGGATTGGAGCCTAACTATTGTGTCATTAATGTTATTGTTTTGATAATTGTGTGATGTATTTAACATAATAATAATGATGAACGAAGATAATAAGTAAAGATGTAACACAAGGAGTTATCATGTAAGATAATTTGTATTAATTTTTCCCTACCTAATTCTCAACACTTTGTTTCATAATTATGAAATAATTATGTATTATTGTCTCCTACTAATACTCAGAGAGCATGAATTTTCAGTTTCCACTCCTCCTCCTGTAATTGCAGAACATCAATCTTACTCTTTTTTAAATCCACAACTAGTAATTGATGGACCACTAAAAAATAATATGCATGTGAAGGATCAACCAATATACCAATTTTTTATCAATAACCAAATTTTCATTAATATTCTTCCCTTTTTTAGTCCTTATCCAGTTAATAACAGACTTCTTAAGAGCCCTCAAATTAATCTCAATGATTTCCAAAGGAAATGTGATCAAGGGGTATGATTCTAGTGCCCAAAAAGTATGCACTAATGAATCAAATTCGAACAAGATACCACCCAAAATCCCCATCCGCTAGCCACTGGAGTCTGATAGGGTAATGGTCTGAAATTTGGGATGGAATAACCCAAGATTTCACGAACCCTAAGCACTCCACCAAATTTTCATGAAACATGAAACAATCAAGTCTCTTAGTGATGCCTATGGACCCAGCCTAACCATTTCTACATATCGGAATAAAGGGAGGAAACAAAATATCCTCTAAGTGGTTCCTACCAAAAATATCATTGAAATACCCCACCAATGAGTCCACTCTACAATGACCCCCCCATACTATGAGTATCTTCGCCAAAATATTAGTGGATCGACTGATACACAAGCTCCATGCATAAAAATTTAGGGCACAACACAATCACACAATAACACTCTTGCAAATTATTTTTCCAAACCAACCAACCAACCCTTTCTTCATTTACGTCTCTTCATTATATAGGAAAAGTATCATATTGTAATAGGCACTTGCATACAAAACATGTTAGATCCATGGAGAGGATCAACACCAACTGGAAAAGTAGAAACATCATAACTGAAAAATAGAAACATTATAATTGTTTACATCCTTTTAAAAATAACAAAGGAAATCCTAAAATACTTAACTTCACCCTAAATAAATAACATATTTGAAACCATGTTTATCTTCAAATCTCATCCATCATGAGTAAAGAAAATAGAAACAATAGAAAATCATAGAAAATCTGGCAGTGAACTAATAACTATGCGGAGTGATTGGGTAGCACAAAGTCATCTTTCCTTTATGGCTGACATTTGTTCGATGAAAGCTGGGCTGAGATGGAATCCAAATGTAAAGCAAGTTGGCCTCTCAAATCTCTGACAGCTGGCAGCTCCAAAACATGAGTGAGACTCAGTAGGAAAGGGTTGTGCAACACCTGCGTATCACACTTTGTTTTGGGTATATATCCCAAACCGTAACATATTTTTAAAAAATGAAGGATTTTATTTTAGATGATAGTGTTGGGAAGAAATACCTCTCTCTGTTTCTCCAAATTATTCCCCATCTTCTCACAAAATTCTCTGCAAAACCATGGCTCAAAACAAGAATTTTACAAACTACGAAAAATGAGCTTTAAAGATGCATTCATAACGCCCGATCTATGACACCTATGCGAAAAATGGAGATATTTTTGTACTTTGGCCCGTTTGTAAGAACAACCTCTCTCAGTTTTCCATAATTGGCCTTTATGTGGTCAAAATTGTCGTTTCAAAAGGGTGTAAAAAATAGAGTATGTGCGGCATTGTGCAAGCAAGCAAATCTAAGTAGCATTGTGATGCTTTTACCTAATGTTTTGGAGTGATCCACCTGACTTGGCATGTGAATCACATCATAGGTAATGATTAATTATAAGCGGTATGATATCCCTTTGGTATGGGAGTTTTATATATGAGAATGGGGCATTATGCATGAGGGTTATATGATATGAGTATGGGAAATGGTAATGTTAATATAGGGAATGGTTTAGAATGAAAGGGGGGAATAAAATGAATGTAATATGATGATAGGTTAATGGTATATGGGAAGGGTGTAGGATGTAAATTTATATGAAGCGGGATGAATGGAAGATAAATGGGTAAATGTGGAAATAGGAGGTTGTTACACAACATTTTGTCACTTTCCCTGCAATCCCCATCCCGCACATTGGAGGGTCATTTCTGTGACTTCTGAAAAATGTCATGCCTTGAAAATAACATCATTGCATCCCTTTTGATGAGGGCAACATTCTTCTTGTTAACATTTCCCTAAGCAGAGCTGTAAAAATCCATGTTTTTGCCTTGGCGCGAGTAGCCAGTTCTGCCCTCGCGCCGATGTGGAAGATTAACACTAGGGCCTGCGCAACCTGGTGCTCTGTCCCAGTGTAATTCCCACACCAAGCTATTTATGAAATGTTTTTTAAAAATAGAGGTGGATATTCCATTCCAACCACCTCTGGGATGAGTCATTGGGAGTGGTTGAACTGAAACAACCACAGGCCTCCTCCTTTAGTTAGTAGTTTCCACCTCCCTTGGAAAACTCCTAAATGATAGGCCTCTCTTCCACCTTTGTAGGGATCCCAACCTCCTCCTTTGCCTCTATATAAACAAGCCTTCTCTCTTTATGAAAACTAGCTGAATAGTTGTAGCTGAAGTTGAACAAAGAGAATTATACAGCTGAAGTGCTGAACTTGGAGACTAAGCTATAGTTGAATAACTGAGTTATTGAGAAGGTAGAACAAGGAGAAATCCATCGAGAGGTTCCTTATCCTGTCCAAATTCCCTGACAAGCTTTGAGATGTGCTTCACCCGAGCCCCGTTGGAGGAGACCACAATGTCAGAGCATGTTTGTATCTCTTCTTTCTACCTATTAATATAAATGACTATTGTCTGGTTCCCGTCTTGTGTTTTGTCTTTTTCGAATGCAATATGCTAGTCTTCTCTGACTGACTAGTAGTTTTTGGATGAAATTAGTATGTGGTATGTGGTTATCATTTTCTGATCTCTGTGCAGGTGTCCAAACGTGATCAGTGGAGGGGTTGTGACTTGCCTTCGATCAGGAGCGAGAGGTTCTCATCATCACTATGAGTGTCGACAATAACTTTGGACCACAGGTAGGCTATCTTATCACATCCTCTTTCATTCAAATATCTAGGAACCTACACTCTAGCATGATTCCTTGTTACTAGACCCATCCTAGGGCTAGAGGGATCGTCTTTGTCCGCAAAGAGGATTTACCTACATAACAAGTTGGCAACCATATTGGGGATCAGTGTGAGTTTGTCTTTGATCTTGTTGAGTCATTTGTTGGGTTTTTTGGTCTTGTTGTTTACCTTTCTGGTTGTTTAACTGTGTTTCAAACCATTATTCATCCCCAGAGTGTCAAGATTGACCTCTGCTCTATTGAATTTTCTCCTTTTCCTTGGTTAACTGGCTTGGCATGGTTTTTCCCTGAATAGTCGCACCTATTGGTGTAGGTTGCTTTTGTAGCACTCATGCCATCGCCTGTTTGGCACTGAATACCGTCTCACAGTCACGCCGACCCCTTTGAATTTTTGGGTGTGATCTTTTCATGAGTTTTTGGTCACTTGTCTTTGTTTCTAGGTTCTTCTTAGGAGTAATTGAAGTGTTTTGGACTGTCTTTGATTGTTGGAGGCTTGTTTTCCTCAGTTGTTTGTCCATTTTTTATCAATGTAGCTTGAGGTCTTAGGGTGTCTGAGTGCCTTGGTGCACTGAGCCTTCTGTTTGGAGATCGAGTTTCTTGATAAGCTGTCGAATTCGTTCCCTGTTTAATTTCTCTTGGTCTCTATGATCCTGTTGGGTATGTTCATTGGTTGAATGATCATTTCTTTTCTCGTTTTGATTTTTCTTCCTCTTACTCCAAGCATCGATTACATTGCTTGCATGGGTCATTTTTGAGATTTCTCTTTGACTTGAAAAGTTTGTATCATTGGTTTGAGTGTTGTTGTGTTTGTTTTATGTTGGAGGAGTCATTCTGTTTCAACTTTTGCATTCGCTCTCTCAAGCTAGTGTTTAGTTTTGTTTTTCATATCATTTAGTGCATTGTTTTCCCTATTGCATTGAAAAAAACAAAAAATATTGCATTCCTTTTGCTTTGAAAATGAAACATTCCTTCGCTTAGTTTTATAGGCTAGGAAAGAGTTTTTTTTTTCTCTAGATTGCATTAGATGCATTAGTGGATGTTTTCGCATGATTTCATTATTTGCTACTGCTTGAAAGTTTTCTTTCTTTCTCGTAGATAGCTTTCATTGAAAGAAAATGGTATCCTTCTGCATATAGTTTTGCATTTAGGAAGATTTCATATCCGACATATGTTAAGGCCTGGAAATTGAAACCTAATCCAAGATCAATGTTAAAATTTATTTCAATTAACCTAAGGCAGCATTGAAACCTAACGAAACATTTTTTGTGGTCTAGTCTAGAGACGTGTTCTGGCATCTTAAAACCTAGTAGCTATCATTTTCCATCTGGCTTTAGACAACGCTAGTACAGACTTGTGCTCCCCGTACCGTCGCGTATATAAAGGGAGACCCCTCTAGGTTGCAATCCTTTTATCCATAGGAAGCCGAGTCTGCTGCCCTGTAACCGTGATACATTGAACATAGCATTCGGGGAGACTACCTGCACGTACGTCAAATCCTTGGTCATTTTTATTTCATTTGATCACCAAGGTGTATATGGAAGTTCACGGAAACTTGGCATACCCTCTTGCTTAGATTACATGAGCAATCATTTTTTATCTTTACTAACTCTTTAAATTTGAAAAGATTGTCGAGTGCTTGTCCTTTCACGCTCGTTTCAACCTGAAAGTGATAGAGTCACCTTTACCTGTTTCTCAACTCTTAAAATATGAAACGATAGAGTTTTGTTTCAATGTCTTAAAAATTAATTGTCCACGAAATATTCCTGGTTAAAGTTAGCTTCCTTAGCATTGTTTTAAGGTTGTTTCTGATGGCAACATTTCCAGAGTTCACTAACCAAGGAATCCCTTCTGAAGGGAATTCTGGTCCTTTTCCTGCTTTTGGGAATGTTGGTGCTCCTTATATGACAACATTGTCCCTTCCTGGGTTAACTGTTCGGTTGCCTGTGTGGTTATTTTCAACCTCGGTGGTCCCGAGCGCTCCGGCCTCTATTCGACCATCTCCTCCACCTGAACAACATCATGTTGATTCTAAGGTGGAACTCTCCCCTTCTTCGCCTATTTCTTCGTCCTCCTCTTCTACTTCGCCTGGTGAAAGTCTGGATTCTAGTAACCAGGTGGCTAAGAAGAAGAAGAAGTCATATAAGCGAGAGGATAATGCTGCAGCTATTGTTCCTAAGGAACCTTCTCTTGCGAAACTATCTAACCTTCCACGGAAAGTTAAATTCCCTTGCATGTTGTGCAAAGGTGACCATCTTCTTCGAGATTGCCCTGGCATTCCCAAGGTACTTGAAGTATGGTTCGACAGCCCTCTACCGTTGCTTTTGGCTTTGGGAAGTCATATTGGTGGCACATCTTCGACTAGTCTTGATAGGACTCATAAGAAACAGGGTAAGATCACGAATCCCTATAAGTTGTGTGAAGGGCATCATCCCATTCACCTTTGCTTGTACATGGATGAGGCCAAGAGAGTGTTGGACAACTCTATTATTTCTGCACCCTGCCTTCCGACTGGTTACCAGAAGCTTTCTTCGAGTCCTCCATTGGTTGATTCAACGATCAGTCAAGAGTCATCCTTGGTTGATCCCGTTCCCTTGGAAATTCAAATTCACGAATCCATTCCCCACCAACCATTGGTCGCGGAATTGGTCAATCTGACCCCATCTGTGGTTCATCAGGTCTTTTATGTTGAGAGTGGATCTCATTCCCCTCATGTTCTTCTTGTTTCTTCAGATTCTTTGGACTTGGAGAAAGATTCTTCCATCCCTGTAGTTCAAGAAGCTGCTCCTCCTACTCCCGTGATGGAAGTCTCGGAGGATGCTCCTCTTGCTTCGGTAACACCAAGAGAAGACCATCTCAGTTCGATGGTACCTCCTCCAAGTAGTTTGGCCACTTCCTTCGATTGTAGTCGATTTGCTGGATACCGCCTTCCTTCTTATGTGCATTTTGAGATCAAGGTGCAGATATTTGATATGGTTGTACCTAGCACGATTATAGATGAAGGTGCATTTGTTAGTGTTTTGTCTTCAACTACCTGGCAAGCTTTTAGTTCTCCACCTCTTATGCATGTTACCCAGAATCTGTTGGCTTTTAACAGAGGAACCAGTCAACCGTTATGGATCCTTCCAAAGTTGCATGTTACTTTGGGAAGGAAAACCGTCTATATAGACGTGATGGTTGTTCTAGGCCCCTTAGATTTCAAATTACTCTTAGGGCGCGACTATACTTATGTCATGGGCGCGGTAGTCTCTTCCCTCTTTTCTGTGATCTATTTTCCACACAAATGTCGGATCGTGACCATTGATCAGCTTTCATTCTTTTGTCCTGACGTGACATCTGGTCCACCATTGTCCCTTCCGAGTCTTTATCCGCCGGTTTTATCTTCCCTACCGCGGGTTAATTATGTGGCTACCTGTCCTGTGCCCACATTTAGTGATAGTGCCATTGTGCATCGTGTGCTGGGGGCATTGGGTTCTAATTTTCAAGATGTTGTTCTCCCATCAGAAGCGAACCTCTTGGAATCTATGACCTCTTATTCGTCATAATGAAAGGTCGTCAGAGCAGAGTTCGTTTTTCTTGTGTTAAGCTCCTTAAAAAGTGAAACAAGGTCCATGGAGCATAGTTCGTTTCTTTGTGTCAAGCTCCTTAAAAAATGAAACAATCTTTGCGGAGCAGAGTTCGTTTTTCTTGTGTCAAGCTCCTTAAAAAATGAAACAAGGTGTCATGAGGATAGTTCTTTTAATGTGTCAACCTCGTTAAAACAATGAAACATGTTCCTGTTCAATTCGCATCTTGATAAGAGCTCATAAAATCTCAGTCGAGTCTTCCTCTTGATCTCATATTTGAACCTTCAATCCATCTGCCTTTCATATGGACTGAAGCTTGGGGGGCATGTGCACCTTGAATTGAGTCACCATGTTGGGGGGCATGCCTGTTTTTCAAGCATAGTTTACTTTTGTTTCAAGCTTGTGTCAACATGAAACCAATCTCAAGCATAGTTTACTTTTGTTTTTGAGCTTGCATAAAAATTAAATCTTTTGGCTTTATGTGCTTTGTGAACATTTTCCTGATTCCTAGGTCGTTACTTATTTTGCAGATTGTTTAATCGATACATTAGCTAACATTGTATTAGGAATTTGCATAATTTGAACAAGCATCATCATATGTAAAAGATCCATGTAGGGAAATAGATGTATATATATATATATCGCATGTTTGCAACTGTGTGAATCATAACGTCAAAAAATATATGTATGTTTCTGTTACATCTCGAGACATCATGTCTCGCAAAATATGCAGATAAAATAAACCTAGGTGTCTAATCAGCATGGTGCTCATGATAACATGTCACAGCCCATACTAGCTGCCTCAACAAGCGGTGAATTCGGCTGGGCACCCCTACAATATGCCTCTGGTAGGCGCGAGGAACATCATCAAAACGTGCATAATCTGGGACTCCTCGGGTGATCCCCTCCAAGTTGCACACTATCTCGTCTTCCTCGCCGCCCTTTCCCTCAGGGTCGAAATCGTGAGCGATTCGCCTCGCTATCGGTGACATACCGGTAGGTCTCTCTGGGCCAACATCTGCATCACATGGATTTAATGTCAAAACATACATAAATAAACAAAAAAAATCATAATACTCATAAAACTTAAAAAATTGAGTCTCACCCAAATCTTCATCCCAATCTTCTCCCTCCGGGAGTGGGAGGTCTGGATCATCAGTGAAATCTGTGCCATCGTAGGGCCAATCCTCCACGACAATAAGTTGTTGACGGAGCCAATAAAAAAATTCCGGCCTCCAAGACATCTGTTGGCCGCCCCCTGCCCTTGGCATCAGTGCTGCCCATCAGGCCATCCGTGGTTCTCTCGTTGGTGGATTCGGAACTATAACCTCCTGTCGCTGAAAAATTGGTAATCGTTCCAAGAAGAACGATACCAGAATGGATCCATAACCAAATTGTTTTAGTTTGGTCTTCTTGCATTTGGTTAGTTGGTGCTTCATGTTGATGGTTACGGCCTCTACCTAGTTGTAGATAGTCAAAGCCATTCAGTCCACAGCAAGAAGCAACTGTGTCTTTGTTGCTTCGTGCAGTCATTGTGATCCAGCAGCCTGTGTGATGGTATGCAATACCACACATAGTGTCAAATCAGGGATAGTTTGAATATCAACTTTCCCACTACCTGAACCTTTCCGCGCTCCTCGACATACCCTGTCGATTACCATGGTCATGTTTTCCACGCAGGGCCGGGTGCCGGTTAGGAGTGGTGTTGCACCCCTCCGCGATAATCCTGTGATGCAATATACATCGGAGACATCAATATCAAGCTCTTGATCCCGTAGGATGAACTTCTCTTGATTTTCATCCCATATACTGATTAGATATTGTAGCAATTATGGTTGGGCTCGGAGGCATGGTGTTAGAAAGAATTTTAGAAAACCACTGTTTCTGAGGGTTGCCATAACTCCCTCATTTTCCATGGCCAACTCATCTTTTTCACTATGCTCCCTTTCTTTCCATTCTATGACCATTTTGCTCTTGTCTACCTACAAACACATACATACAAGTGGTATTAGTCAATATTTATTCTTGAAATTGTAAAAAATTGGGACATTTTGTATGTATTTTTACTTGAAATTGGTTTGCATCGTTGGCGCGCCCCAATATTAAAAAATGGCGGTTGGCGCGACTCCGTGCCCGAAACCCGCGCCAACCGCGCATCCCTAAATTTTACAATTTGTCCCCCCAAATTCAAAATTGATAAATGCAGGAAGCATGGAATAGCTTAAAAAGACAAGAGGGATCTCATCTCTTACCTATAGTTGATGGATTTGCGATTGGTGTACTGGATTGGCTGCTATTGTCGCCGCAAGATTGCATAGTAAAATGGGTGAAAATTGCTCCACAAGAGGTAAAAGTGAAAAGTAATTATTTTTACCATTTTTGGCATTTTATAACTTTTTCACAACCCTAATTAGGTTTTAAGGCATGTTTTTCAATTATTTTCTTGTATTATTTTCGAAAAATACGTTTTACACATATCTCTTGTGCAGCAACAGGTTTTCCATGCGACAGCGATGAAGTAACGAGTTATATTTTATACTTTTTCGGACTCGGTAAAAACACGAAAAAGTCAAAGCCATTCAGTCCACAGCAAGAAGCAACTGTGTCTTTGTTGCTTCGTGCAGTATTTTTACTTGAAATTGGTTTGCGTCGTTGGCGCGCCCCAGTATTAAAAAATGGCGGTTGGCGCGACTCCGTGCCCGAAACCCACGCCAACCGTGCATCCCTAAATTTTACAATTTGTCCCCCCAAATTCAAAATTGACAAATGCATGAACCATGGAATAGCTTAAAAAGACAAGAGGGATCTCAGCTCTTACTTGTAGTTGACGGATTTGCGATTGGTGTATTGGATTGGCCGCTATCGTCGCCGCAAGATTGCATAGTAAAATGGGTGAAAATTGCTCCACAAGAGGTAAAAGTGAAAAGTAATTATTTTTTACCATTTTTGGCATTTTATAACTTTTTCACAACCCTAATTAGGTTTTAAGGCATTTTTTCGATTATTTTCTTGTATTATTTTCGAAAAATACGTTTTACACATATCTCTTGTGCAGCAACAGGTTTTCCATGCGACAGCGATGAAGTAACGAGTTATATTTTATACTTTTTCGGACTCGGTAAAAACACGAAAAAGTCACTACTGGAGTCATCTTTCAGCTCTTTTCTGACTCTCTAAAACTGAAAAGATTGCCGAGATGCTTGTCGTTTTGAACTCGTTAAATGGCTGCTAAACGATATCTATCCAGTATACGCTTAACCCTTTTTCAGGCTGGGATAGATTATTTACGAAAAAATAATACCTTAGCCTATCGCGGCTAAGAGGTTCTCTCAGACACAGTTTTCTACCTTTTCAGATCTGTGAGACTACCTACGAAAAGGGATTGCTGGAGTTTTCTTTTCTACCTTCTTTTCAAACTCTCTAAACATGAAAAGATGTTGAGTTCTTCCTTTGTCAGACTCGTTAAACTCTGATGACATCGGACTTCGTCACCATGACGTTATTTGAGTTCCTCCTTCCTAGGGCTAGTAAAATGTACTAGGATGGATTTGTCCGAATGGCAAACTTACAGTGCAAGAATATGCTATCCCCTTCAAGCTTGTTTTCAAAAATAATTGGGGTACTCGCCAAAAATGGTGGGGGAAAATGGAACCAGATTTTAGTTGTGTCAGCAGTATGCCACTCTTGAACATGGCACTTGTCTGCATTCGTGTCGGGTTGGGGACATCTCATTTCATCATTTTTGCCTCCATGGGTTTGGGTAATTTCTTTTGACCTCTCATTTTCTCTTTGCCACATCATCATGACCTCATATCTTTTAATGTGAAATACTGCCAAATCCAGTGTTGTGCTACTGATATGTTCAAGAGAAGGTTGCCTCTGAAGTTTTCAACCTCCCTCTAATTCTTTGTTGGTCCTGATTCACAAACATCATATTCCTCTGTCTCATGTCGATGATGTGGGAAAAATTATGGCCCACCTTCGATCAGGTCACTTCCTGTCGACTTCAGCTCATTATCCAGGAAATTGATCTAGAGACTCCATTTTGGTACCCTAGAGCCTGCATGCCTCAGTGGCAGGTTCTTCACATTCGACATAAGGTCCACATCATTGGCCTTCGATCGACTAACTCTGCGGGTGTTCGATGCCAGATCACTGTTCACATTCCGTGGATTGTACCTTCGCACCTTGAGATCCATTGTCATTATTGGTGGTTCCTCTCGCGTCTGATAACAACTTTCATCATTCGCTGGTAATCAGACGATTTTCTTGCATGTTCGACTTCAGCTCATATATTCGCATGCTTGAATTTGTACTTGTTCGGATCGAGATGGAGTGCAAGACCCTGGGTTTTGTCTGATAAAATCCAGGCTGCGGGTTCTTTGTGGATTATCATGACTTATTGCATGACTCTTTGATTGGATGGCTGCGACCATACCTGAGTCTATTTGTTGATCTTTTCTATTGGATGGTTGCGTCTATACCTAGATCTCAGTTTTTATATATACTCTTTTATGGATGGTTGCGCCCATGCCACATGTTCATGTATCAGAGATATCATTTTTATTTGTAATTGCAGGTTTTCCGACAGCGGTGTTTGGTTCAAAGCGTTCTCATAAAGCATTTCACCCCTCCTTCTTCCTCAGAATTCATGCTTTAGGGGGCATCTGTTACACAACATTTTGTCACAGTCACTGCAATCCCCATCCCGCACATTGGAGGGTCATTTCTGTGACTTTTTAAAAGTGTCATGCCTTGCAAATAACATCATTGCATCCCTTTTGATGAAGGCAACATTCTTCTTGTTAACATTTCCCTAAGCAGAGCTGTAAAAATCCCTATTTTTGCCTTGGCGCGAGTAGCCAGTTCTACCCTTGCGCCGATGTGGAAGATTAACAATAGGGCCCGCGCCACCTGCCACTCTGTCCCAGTGTAATGCCCGCACCAAGCTATTTATGAAATGTTTTTAAAAAATAGAGGCGTAGGTTCCATTCCAACCACCTCTGAGATGAGTCATTGGGAGTGGTTGAACTAAAACAACCACGGGCCTCCTCCTTTAGTTAGTAGTTTCCACCTCCCTTGGAACACTCCTAAAGGATAGGCCTCCCTTCCACCTTTGTAGGGATCCCAACCTCCTCCTTTGCCTCTATAAACAAGCCTTCTCTCTTTATGAAAACTAGCTAAATAGCTGTAGCTGAAGCTGAACAAAGAGAATTATACAGCTGAAGTGCTGAACTTGGAGACTAAGCTATAGTTGAATAACTAAGTTATTGAGAAGGTAGAACAAGGAGAAATCCATCGAGAGGTCCCTTATCCCGTCCAAATTCCCCAACGAACTTTAAGACGTGCTTCACCCGAGCCCCATTGGAGGAGACCGCAACGTCAGAGCATGGTTGTATCTCTTCTTTCTACCTATTAATATAAGTGACTATTGTCTGGTTCCCATCTTGTGTTTTGTCTTTATCGAATGCAATATGCTAGTCTTCTCTGACTGACTAGTAGTTTTTGGATGAAATTAGTATGTGGTATGTGGTTATCATTTTCTGATCTCTGTGCAGGTGTCCAAACGTGATCAGTGGAAGGGTTGTGACTTTCCTTCGATCAGGAGCGAGAGGTTCTCATCATCACTATGAGTGTCGACGATAGCTTTGGACCACAGGTAGGCTATTGTATCGCATCCTCTTTCATTCAAATATCTAGGAAGCTACGCTCTAGCATGATTCCTTGTTACTAGACCCACCCTAGGGCTAGAGGGATCGTCTCTGTCTGCAGAGAGGATTTACCTACATAACAGAGGTGAAATGGATAAGCATAGGGAAAATAAGAATGAGGGATAAAACTGTAGGATGTTTCAAATGACCATACCTTGTAACCATTAGAAATCTGACTGCAAATGATCTCAATTTAGACAATTATGATAGACAAATGACTAAACCCCCTTTGACTTGACATGACAAAAACATGTGCGACCATGACTCCCGTTAACTTGACACTCTTTCAGAATTTGAATGAACCCTCCATGTAAGAAACTCAAAGATGTCAAACAATGATCTAGAGGCTATGACAATAACAGTAGTCATAGGCTCAACTACACAAAACTGAAAAATTAAAGGATAAGGAAAAACATTTGACAATAAAACTTACGACCCTAACACAGTACATGACCAGAATACGAGTGGTAAATGGGGGAGTTTAGCTTGAAACTAATTTCTTTCGTGGCACTTCCAGGTATGGATCAAATCCCATATGCCAGTGATTTAAAGAGAGGAAACCACAACCATGAACCCAATATTATCCAAAATATTCTCAGCATTTCCATCATTAATAAAGTGGAAGCATAACCATTGATTGTATAAAACGTTGAAAAGAGGAGAGTACTTAAGAATAGGGTACGAATGTTCTTTAACCCAGGACGCCATCTAAGAGCCATCCATTCGCAGATAAAACCACTTACCCACCAAATCCTATTGTTGTAATCTTACCACCCGGTCCCAAAAAACATCGGAATCAAAAACGAGTTTCTGATAATCCATATCAACCTTAATTAAATTCCTTATTTTTCCACGAATGATGGAAAAACATTTTCCATGGATTACGACATTAGGTTCAATAACCAGTGGGGATACCGAAAC
The DNA here is from genome assembly GCA_034641835.2 of Pinus albicaulis. Taxonomy (NCBI): domain Eukaryota; kingdom Viridiplantae; phylum Streptophyta; class Pinopsida; order Pinales; family Pinaceae; genus Pinus; species Pinus albicaulis. Next base: position 74,166,013 of record CM076581.1, on the reverse strand, counting down.
ATTCGAATCCACATGTATAGTTGCATGTACAAGAGATGTCCCAAAGGGATAGAATCCCGAGTTGGGGCAGCCATGACTCTTCGCCTCAATAGTCGCATGTACCAACACATCGAGCAATGGAACATCACCGCCCCAGTTTCCTTCAGTATCAAGTGAAATCCTAGTGAAATTTGTAAAGGCCAGTTGTACAACGGACACCACCGACACTCTGCAATCTCGCCTATATGTGCACCAAAGTAGAGAGCATTACTAAAAAATACCTTATGTAGTAGTGTCTAAAAAAACCTTGATAAAATATGTAGACAAGGTAAATTAATGTCACTTATCAATTATTGACACCACTAGATGTAGGTTGTCACCAACTCAATCCACTAGGAAACCCCTTCAAATAAAATAGATTGGCCAGTCACCATCGACCAATTTCCTTCATAAAATATAATCAAGAACACAATCGACAAAGATATTCAATGACTGCATAAACCATTAGTGGATTGTCCCTCATATAAGCAATGACCAAATTGGAAAATAAATATCCCCCCAGACCAATTAATGACCCCAAGGGACTCCTTTGTGATCGAATTCAAAATTGAAATGTGTTACCAACTCAACCAATCAAAATTAATGCACTTACGTAATAGTCAAGATCCTCGGAAATCCTCCTATCAACCAATCCCAACCCAAAGAGGAGCAGGAAGATCCATAGGAGAAAAGTTTCAGAAGAAATACCGTGTAAAACAATCAACCAATGTAGACAAAAGATTTCTATTGTCTTAAAGAAATGCCTTAAAAGTGCCCTTCATGTAGTAGTGACTATTTCCAAAAAAGGAAAGAACAAAATTTCCCTCCATCCACACAGGAAGAAGGTGCCATCCTCATAAAATTGAATTTAAGTGCCCTCTTTGGAAATTCAATTTCCTATATAATCTTGACTAACCAGACTAAGATGTGTATAATAATGGTTACCAAGAACAAGCAAGGGCACTATTGCTTCAAAACCTCAACATTCTTGCACCAATAACTAACTTGAGGAGTTGGATGGCATAAAGGAGTTAATTGCCATGGTTCTTTGTTGCTTCTCTAAGCTCACCTGGTGTGAAATGTACAAAGCCAATAAGTTATCACCATGTAGAGGAGGATTAGACCAAAAGGAGCTAAGAATGCATTATGATGAAGAGAGTACAAACCAAGTGACACCTTAAGTGTGGACACTACCTCACTAGATGACATCCACTACCATCACCATCTATCAACATGATTGTGGAATTGGGGAGTGGCATGGGTAGTCATTGATCCATAATACTCTCTCTTCATGGTCTGTGGCCTCATTAGCTAAGTTGTCTACCCTTTATTGTTTAATCCCATAGCATGTTTGGCACGAAACCGCTCCATGGAATCCAAACATCTCTAAATTATTTTGAAGATTAATTTAACCCATATATTTGAGGGAGAAGAACCTAATGCAATTGATTACCATGATTAGCTTGTGAATGTAAAGAGAAGCCCCTAAAGTAACTTCTTGTAGCACTACATAGGACTCAACTTCATTATTAGAGGTGGTGCCCACTCTCCAATAATATGATAACTCAACTTATCTATTAGATACATTGGCACCTCCAATACTTGCATTCCCTAAGAGGCATAGACATATCATGACTAAGACCACAAAATTGAAACAAGATGCATAACCTTACATGCTAAAATGAAAGAAAAAAATATTTATAAAAATCTAAAAAGAAAAAAAAATCGATAATTAATATAAGCATTTCATTAAAAATAAATTAAAAAGACTTATAATAAAGTATATTTGAAAAAAAAAAACAAATATAATAATAATAATAAATAATTTATTTACATTTATAATAATAAATATAAAATTATATAAATTAATTTTATTAAAAAAAAAACATATTTATTAAATAAAATATATATAAAAATTAATAAATTTGAATTTAAAATTTTATATTAAATAATTAACATATATTTATACCAATAATAAAAATACATTGATATCCCAACAAATTTCATCCAATGTGAAGCATTAAAGGCCAATGTTGAGTACAAGCAGCCTCATGTGAATCACATTGAATCATTAATTATTTTTCTTCGAACGTGCTTTGACTAGAACTGCTGAATGGTCTAATCATGCAGCTTTTGATGGTGTCTTCCGAGAAGACTCACATGGTATGTACAACAAACCTTCAAACGAAAGATCGAGATTAAGCCAAGCCATTGTTGTACCTTTGCAGATTTTTTTTTCTTCGAACTGCTGAATGGTCAACAATGGCTAGCCATATTTCCCGGTTTATACGCTATTCAATGCACTGTCAGTAGAGGATATTTCTCTATGTATTCCAAGGTGACATGACAAAAGTTAATTGAATGGTTTACTTTCACTATCTATTCCAACCGTGAAAAAAATGACATGACAGAAAGTTGGAAAGTTTCTCTATCTATTCCAACCGTGACAGAAAATGTTAGAAAAAAATAGCATGGAGCGTTTTTGAAGTAGCGCAACAGCAATAAAAATAATCTGCAAAGCTAGGTTGCTTGTAATGTAGCAGATAGTTCTGGTTGCGTGGGGCTTCTGTATGTGCTGTTAGTATTGCTTCAGGAGTCCAGTGAAGCGAAGGGCAAATCTATTGTGATTTTGGAAACATTTCAAATATATTTTCGCTTCTACTGATTCGGTTGAGTTTAAAAAGGATTGTGTATATTGCTGTTCTGAGCAAATCATATCATGGGGGATGCTGGATTCCTCTCTGGATTTATTGGTAAGGGCATCGACATAGCGATTAGCCAGATTCTTCACCACGCTGGCATTGCGCTCCGCTGCAAGAAAGAATTAAACGATTTGAGAGTTTTGGTAAGGCGCATAGAGCCTACGGCAATACGTATCCGTCAGTATCGTCTGGAATTGAGTAGAAACAGAGGAACTAGGGATAACAATGCTTCTCAATGGGTTAAAAAGCTGCACGGCCTTCTCAGACAAGCACTGCCACTGGTGCAAAAGTGCACAATACCAAGTTTCAATGTTTTTGCTCGTTCCCAGATGAGCAGAGATATCAGTAGCTTGATTTCAGAGATAAAAGAGCATCTGGAAGTGGTTCCTTTAATCCTACTAGAGCAGCAGACAGAGATATACCTGGAGATGCGGAGAGAAAGCGCCCAGGCTTCAAGCAGTAGTACTTGCAATGCATCCACATCTCAAGCTCCAACTGGGACCTTCTTCATCGAGGAAGCCCTTATAGTCGGACAACACCAAGCCTTTGCGACACTGGAGAATTTCGTGATGGATGCAGAGGTCAAGACTGTCTTCCGCACTGGCGTTGTTGGCAAAGGTGGATCTGGAAAGACTCTGCTTCTCAAGAGAGTCTTCAACAGCGAAAAGGTGAGGAATCTTTTTCATGATGACCTCTTGCTTTGGCTCACTGTTTCAGAGTCTCCCTCTTTTTCAAGTCTTAGAAATGACGTCTCTAAACAAATAGCTGTGCAAACAAAGGAAGACTATGATCAAAATATGAACCAAGAGGATGTCAAAAGATGGTTGAGTGAAAGATTGCAAGAGAAGAGGTTTGCCCTCTTTTTGGATGATGTGTGGGGTGAGGGCGGGAAATTGCAAGAGGAGTTGGGTCTCAGCAGGCTCTCCCAACATCAAAACTCCAAAATCATTGTAAGTTCAAGGAGTCGCAGAGCACTGAGGGAAATGGGAGTTGCAGATATGTCTGCATTAGCAGTGGGAGATTTGAGTGAAGAAGAGAGCTGGGAGTTGTTTTCTCATCACGCCTTTCCATCTAATAATGGAATTCTGCCAGCAAACATGGACGATAGAAGGGCAAAGGTTGTGTGTGACAAATGTGGAGGACTCCCCCTTGCAATCAAAGTGATAGGGAGGACCATGGCAGGCATTACTGATCCACAAGAGTGGGAGTTGGCAGGATTAAAGCTGCCAAACGCCAACAGCCAAGATCTTCAAGATTTCCATGATCGGTTAAGGTGGAGCTACGGCGCGCTAGGCAACTATGATGTCAATCTCCAATTGTGCTTTGTGTGCTTAGCTGCCTTCAGAGAAGATGAAATTATTGATGTCCAGATGAAATTGGTTCCTTTGTGGTTAGGAGAAGGTCTTCTTGAAGGGAATCAGAGTGGCCACGACCCGTATGAGATGGGAATAATTTATGCCAACATTTTAGCCGATCGTTGTTTGATCGAGCCTCTTCTCAGAGACGTCGATGGCCGCATGGTCTTGTGCAGGATGCACGACATCCTGCGTGGTTTAGCAATACAAATTGGTGAGCAGAAAGAAAACTTCTACTGCCGCGCAGGTAATGGCTTAACAGCGTTGGTTGAAAATGAGTATTCAGAATGCACCAGGCTTTTCTTGAATGACAACAAATTGAGTTCGCTTCCCAAGTCATTCAGAACTCGGGCAGATATATTCTCACTGTTGATTGGTCAGAACAATTTTACCAAAATTCCAAGAAAGGCAATTGGGAATATGGCCTCCTCTCTAAAGGTTCTGGATTTGAGTGGCAACCCTATGGAGTCATTGCCAAAGAGTGTGGGGAGTTTGAAACAGCTAGTATCCTTGCGCTTACGAGGGATGTCCATCAAAAGGTTGCCTGCAGCTCTTACAAATCTTGCAAGTCTCCAAGTCCTGGATCTGTCTTACACCAAGATCACAGAATTACCATTTGGCATTCATAAGCTAACATCCCTGCGGCGTCTGGACCTTTTTCGATGTCAAGATTTGCAATGCCTTCCACGTAGTATCTCAAGCCTTACCTCTTTGCTGTACTTGAACACCTGGGGATCCAAGAATGTGTGGACAAAACATGACAAAAAGAAAGGTGCTTCCGTAAATGATTTGGCGTCTCTAAGGCAACTGAAAAAGTTAAGTTTATGGAACAGGGCAGAAACAATGAGTGAGGGGACACTGGGGAGTATGCCTCAAATGGAGGCACTCGACTTGGCAGATGAAGTAATGACGAGTCTACCTGGTGACATGATGAACATGTCAAAGTTAAAAAGAGTAAGGTTATTATGCCCCGAGATGGTTAAAATAGATGGTTGGTTTTGTGAATTTCAAAATTTGACTCGTCTTCACTTAGTAGGGTGTGTCAAGTTAGAAGAGCTTCCAAGTTTGCATAAAATGAAGAGCTTAAGGGAATTACATCTTCATGGTTGCTCTAAATTAAAGAAGCTCCCTAGAGAGTTTGGTGAGAAGGGGGCATTTCCTTCATTGGAGATATTTTCATTGTGTGAGTTTGATGAATTAGAGGAGTTACCAATAATAATGGCAAACGAGGACGTAATGCCTTCACTTAAAATTTTCACAATCATGAAATGTGAAGCATTAAAGTTATTGCCAGAAAATTATTTGTATCTCAAAACACTCCAAAAAAATAAGAGTGTTTGGTTGTTCAATGGTATTAGAGAATCTAGAAAAAAGTAAGATAGAAACAAAAGTAAAAATGATAACAATGTCCCTTGCAGAGGGAATTGTGGAAAGATATCTACAAAAGATGAAATCAAGAGAAAGCTGGTTCTATAGTGACTTTTGGTGTAATGAGCTTGTCCTTTTCCTAAGGGAACTTTATTATCGATATCCAATTTGTTAATATATATATATATATATATATATATTTATTTATTTTTATTAATGAAAAATTTTTTTTTATTGGTTTTATTAATATATTTTTTTTCAAACTGAAATAATATATAATTTACTATTAGAATTATTTTGATTTTTTTAATATTTTGAAATTTAGATGACTTTTTTTTATTATTGAAGTTTAGAAATTTGAGTGAATTTCACTAGATCCTAGACCTTAATATGAAAAATATAAAACTTTTGTTGATATTTTTGTAAAGACATAAAATTTCTAATAGTTTTATATTTAGTCTCTATATAATTATGGCCTAAAATAATTTTATACTATAAAATTTGGGCATGGAAATTGACAATTCTTTTTTTAGAAACCATGAAATATTAACCCACTTGCCCATATTAACCCTTAAAATTTTCCATGGATTATTTTTAATTAAAATTTATTTGATAAAAAATTAATAATTAAAATAAAAATGTTAGTATATATTATAATATGTTGAAAAACATTTATATTATTATTGTTTGATCTACAACCCAACATGAGGTAGATGTTGCCACAATTTATATTTAAAAGTAACAAAATAATATTTACATTAACAAATTAAAAAATAGCCTAAACAAAAAAAAATCACTGTTGGCCATAAATAAAATACTTCATTTTTCGCCTAAAAATAATATAATGCTTTCACTAATTAATATAGAGCTCATAAATGACATGTAATAAGAAGTGCTACTAGATGCAACTTAGTCCCTTCCCATTATATATATATATATATATATATATATATATATAATCAAAAGTGAAACAAAAATGGTCAAATATGATACCAATAGGAACATTAAAATTTATTTAGTTGTGTTGTTTTCATTGTCTCACAACCTAATTTTCAATATTTTTGTACATAAATTATGTACAAAAAAAACATGTGACCATTAAGGGAATAATGGAACACATAAATTTGCATCTAGATTTATTTGTAAGGAAATTCAAAAGATTACGTGTTGCATTCAATGATTGATTATAGTTGTTGATTTCCATTCTAGTGGGTACAATAATGCCCTACAACCCAAGGGGCTTCACTCAATGATGTGTACAAGGCATATTAAATAATACTCTTAATTTGTCTACATATTGGAAAATACCTCTAAAAATCACATTATTTAGCCCCTTACCAATATGAGCCCAATATACCTTCCCAATTTAAAAATCTCTACTTTCACTAGATAGTGTAAGTAAGTCCCCCTAAACAACTTTCAACCTTGAATTGTAAGAATGCCAAGCTTAGTGGCATGCATACAACAACACTAAACACTAATATAAAAAGTTTGTCTTTTGGATCAAAAGACATTTTGACAAAAATAAAGGTGGCAATGTAATGAGTTAGAGGTCGGTAATAAGAAATAAATGTAAGATAGGAAAAAGTATATTAAATTTTAAAATATATGTCTTTGCATTACCATAAAAATCTCTTAATGAGATACACCATATACACCAAATAAAATCATGAACACACTATATTTGCATAACCATAAAAATAAATGAAACATAATGTGGGTTAACCCCCTAAAAAAACCCCTAAAAAACCAAATATAAAAGTATTACAATGCATACCCCAAAAATAATTTAAAAAGTTTCAATAGCCACAAATAACTACTTCCATAATAATTATGACCCTCATTCCTAAAGAAAGAGTGGAAAATCTAGAAAATATAACCATGAAATTAGCTATATTAAGAAGTACCAGACTTGTTTGTACTTAGTGAGCAAAGGCAACTAATATTTGTGGAGCTATAGCTTTATTAATACATAGAGCAGCATATGTTACTCTTTGAATTTTGTATTTGGCCAAATGTAAGAGTTGGCATATACTGTCCCATTTATTAATAAAACTATAACTCCACAAACATTAATAGCAATAAACCAGGGATATGGCGGAATTGGTAGACGCTACGGACTTGATTGAATTGAGCCTTGGTATGGAAACCTACCAAGTGATACCTTCCAAATCCAGGGAACTCTGGGATATTTTGAATGGGTAATCTTGAGCCAAATCCGGTTCATGAAGACAATGTTTCTTCTCCTAAGATAGGAAAGGGATAGGTGCACAGACTCAATGGAAGCTATTCTAATGAATGAATCTCATTTGGTCTACGAATTGGTTTCAAATGTCTACGAAAAGATCGCTTGGGTTTATCCATAGTTTGTTTCATGAACCTTTTGAAAATATTGTTTCTGAAAATACCATTTCTTTTTATATCTGTGATCTATATTAAAATTCTTTGACTAATAATAACAAATCCCCAGAGAAAAAGTTATATATAATGGTTGCACTCATAAATATAACTTTAAGTTTCTCAGGGACCATTGAAGCCACATCAAAAGCTTGTCAAAGCTCATATCATATTAAGATTGAGGATATGATCAAATAGAAAGACTGATAAGAGGTTATATTTCACACTTGGAGTCCCTCAAGTGTTTATATAATATTTTATAATTAAGGTACGAGGTGCCCATCATCGAGAGAGTTTGGATGATGGTGTGTTTATCGAGCATTTATAAATGTGCCATTTGGAGGTCTGACTACTGAAGCCGAGACACAGTCAAAATAAAATTTTAGTATCAAGATCTCGGGTAAGGGAGGAATTCTACAGAGAGTTAAAGATAGTTATATATATAGTTTTAGATTTTAGAATATTTTGAAAATTTGTATAGTTTAATAAATATTTGAATGTTTTGAAAATTTATATAGTGAAACAATGACTTTATTTATATGAAACTTTGTTAATATAAAAATTGTTGAGATGAAATCTTGAACTTTACTTATATAATCTATAATTAGAAAAACTTCATTAAAAAACTATCTTTTCATTTCATATATGAAGTTTACATATAAAGAAAGGGAAAAAAATTAAGGTTGATACTCGAGAGAAACTGGCCTAGAAATGGACAAAAATAGAAACCTGTTTCTAAGAATGCATTGTAAGTGTATAATAAGTCCCTCTTCTTGGACTGAAATTGCACCACGTTTAAGGCTAGGTTGCAAATAGTTAATTTGCAGCTCTTTTCGCATCTCTGCATACCCGCATAATGCATGTTAGAAGAATCCTAGAATTGCCGTTGAAACACTATAAAATATGTTGCAGTAACATCTTAAAAAAAAAAAAAAACTGTGGATAATAACCATTCCGAGAAATAGTTTAGTTATGGGATAATAACCATTCAACAAATGCTTTTCACCATGTGTCAGCCATATACTTCAAATTACCTAAAATTTAAATGTTATGAAAAAAAATAATATCCAAAAACAACTTACAATAACCTTAGTGGTGAAGTTATAGTATCTAGTTCATGTGATGAGATCTTGGGTATTGAGACGAGGATTTAAATATGGAGGCAACATCTCCTTAAGTCTCAGTTCTCAGTTCTGCACCTGCAAATCAGATTAATGATTTAAAACTAGGTATTAGTTACAGTAAGTTATTTATATTGGAAAATAATTTACACTAATTCATATAGTAAAATAGTTTAGACCAATTGTTTTTATTATGTATATCGGTAAAAAAAAAATTAAGAGTGTTTGTGAGACATGTATTAATTATATCTATTTCTAAAAATTATTGCAAAAAAATAGTGAAATAGTTATCTACATGGCGTGATTGGATAGAGGCCTAGAATAAGAGATCCAAGTTTTCATATTCATTCAAATAGGTTGTAAATATTCATTCAAATTCCTTTGAAGAAACTGAAGGATATTTTTGTTATTTAGCTTGTTCTTCACATAAATTGCTTTATTTTTTCAAAATTAATCTTCATTTTGTCAGAAACTAATCTTGAAATTAACTGCTAGAATAGTAAAACACACAGCAAATCCCATGCAACCAAAATGCAATGAGCTTCCTCTTCATACTATATAATCAATGCTTGAATGTTGAATCTACAAGACACTCAAGGACAGTTTTCATAACCATATAAATCAATTTGAAGAGGTCTGGAGTCGAGTTAGAAGGTCAAATTGCTGACTATGTGGAAGTGTTGCGCTACTTCCTTCTTCAATGGAAACACAACAAAAAACGTAGCGAGTTGATGATTTGCAAGCTTTTGATCATCCTTGTACTTCTTGATGTGCCAAAAAAGTATAAAAAAACTCCTAAATCATCATATAACCATTGGAAATGTTGATCTAAACTGTAAACTTTCACCCATAAAAATCATCACCTACAACAAAAGTGCAACGCATTAGTGCAACAAATTTTCACCTGCATATGTTTGACTAGATGTTGAGACCTCCGACCAAGAAAAATCGTTGATAGATGATGTTGACAACCTTAAAAACCTCCTTGTGTCTCCATATAAAAAAATAGCACCAAAACCCTGATCCTCTATCAAATTTTAGTGCTTTGACAGTAGTGCAACAAAGTGGAGAAGCACATCAACAACTTGTGGTGATAATGATATGATGGAGTATTTGGTGTGACCTTGCAACTAACTTGAAAATACACCACTTAACTCAACTTGATGATGAAAAACCCAAATCCTTTATTATCTTCACTCATGACTTGGTTGACACATTTTCCTAAACTTACTAAAACTAGACCTTTTAAGACTTTGACAACTTGATTTTTCTTTACTACTCAAACTTTAATATACCCTATTGACTTGATCTATATGATATCATAGCAACACTTTACAAATTGACCAAAATAATAAAATGACTAAGCTTGGATTTTGACTACTATAACATAGGACACTAACAGGACCCACACTAATTCTTTGGTTAAATGATATAAAATTCCCGATCCCACGGATTTTGCTAGGCTGCATTCTCCACCAACCTTAAACGATATACTATGAATTCATGTTGAAAACAAATAACTAAGTCTCATGTGGCTTGTGTGTTGTATTTCCACGTGTCACTTATTTTGGCCACATAAGCATCCTGCCACGTTTGCTCGTTTTGAGTGATATGTCATCACTTTTCATATTGCAAGATGTCAATTGCCACATCATTTGAAATACATTTCTTGAGTCTTTTCAACGTTTATTGAGCGAATCAACTCATTATTAATTCATCATTCCAGTGCTCAGTATCATTTACTCTAAAGAATTATGTAATGCTTACAAGCTGTAAACAAATCAAGAACTTGTAAATGGATCTGCAACCAATATCTGTCATGGCAAATTGCAATAACCAGAACTGTAGACATGTAAAAACAACTGTTTCAACTTACATTTAATTAAAAATTTCACAAGAATTTAATTGAGACTTTCATGCCACAAAACACTACTCTACTATAGTTTAATTTTTGTTTTAAGTAGATCATAATTTAATTTTCTCTTGTTCCATGCTATGCTAAAAATTGGCATTTTAAAACTAATCTCATAACTTTATAACTAATCTTAAATTCACATTTTAAAATCAATTGTGTAACTTGATTCATGTGTAGAAGAGCGATATGTGCGAGAGAACCATTATACATCGGCTTCCATAACTACGTTCACATTCTCATTATCGGACACTTCTTCCACACACTTCCATCGAGCACTAACATGTATGACACACAAATTTGAATGGTCGGAGAATTTAATTATTAATCCTGCCAATATCTGTCATAGAAAATTGAAAGGATGTGTGGAAGAGTAGTATGCGTGTGAGAACCTTTATTCCCCCACTTCTGCACATCTGCACACATTCTCCTCCGTAGAACACACTGCCCTGTTCTGCGAAAACATTTTGGAAACATTCCATATAAACTAAATCAATCTCTCATTTTGGAAAATCAAGGCGTTTAAACCAGGCTTTCACACCACAAAATACTACTTTGTTATAGTTTAATTTTAATTTTAAATAGATCATAATTTAATTTTCTATTATTATACACTACCCTAAAAAATGGCATTTTAAAATTAATCTCGTAACTTTAGAACTAATGTTAAATTTTCTTTAAAATAAATTTCGTAAATAAACACATGTGCGGAAGAATGATATGTGTGAGGGAACCATTATACGCCAGCTTTTTCTTTTGTGCACACATTTTCCTTGGCGGATACTTCTTTCACACACTTCCATCTGGCACAAACTGTAAAACGTTAATTAACACTTTATTTGACATAGATATTTCACACAAAAATTTGAATAGTCTGAGATTTGAATTAATAATCTCGCGAGTATCCATCGTAACAGATTGAAAGGAAGTACAAAAGAGGAATGTGCACGGGAGAACCGTACTATGCCCCCACTTTTTCACCTCTGCACATTGTCCTCTTCTACACAAATGTTCCGATGAAATGTCACATAAACTCAATCAACCACTTGTTTTGGTGAATTGATGCACAATCTCCCCTTTTGGTTAATCAACGCATTTAAATGAGGATTTCACGCCACAAAATACTACTCTACTATAGTTTAATTCCAATTTTAAATAGATCATAATTTAATTTTCTATTGTTCCATGCTATGCTAAAAATTGGCATTTTAAAACTAATCTCATAAGTTTAGAACTAATCTTAAATTTGCATTTTAAAGTTAGTTTTGTAGCATGAATCATGCGTAAAAGAGATATATATGCAAAAGAACTAGTAAATTTCGATTTCCGCAGCTGTGCACACATTCTCCATGTTGGACAATTCTTCTACACACTAAAACATTAATTTTTACTTTATTTGACATAGATATTTGACAAAGAAATTCGAATGGTCAGAGATTTGATTATTAATCCCGTCAACATATGTCGTAGTAGAATGAGAGGATGTGCATAATAGAAGTATGCGTGGGAGAAAAACTATTCCCCCACTTCTGTACCTCGCACAAATTCCCCCTCCACACAATTCTTCTGCACACTATCCCATTCGGCACAAACATTTTGGCAAGATGTCCTATAAACTCAATCAATCTCTCATTTTGGTCAATCGAATCATAATCGACACATCGTTCAAGCGCTTAGTAGCATTTACTTTGAAAGTGCAAAGGTATTTGTTGTAGCAGATTGTAGAAACGAGAGGTGCCACCACATGAAAAAATTTGTTTTCACAAAGAAAAAATGAGGACCTTGCATTACCTTAATTGTGCTAGCATACCAATAACTATCAAAAAAAGCAAGGACTATATTGCTATACAACTATCACACTTGTTTGATTACTAAATTAGTAAATTAACTCTATAGTTTAATAAACTAAATCTTAAATCTAGTCATATTTCCCATATCATCAACAATAATAGTCATAAATGAATAACTTAATGCAACTGAATCTCAAAAAATGATATCTATTAATGAATAAATTAACTTCAAATTTAACTTTTATGTAAAACAATAATAAATCAATGGTAAATATAGAGGTTCCATTACCTCTATCCAAATAGAAAAGTCAAGTTCCATTTTGTGAATGATGAAACCAAAAAGTATAACCTATTTGCAAGACCCTCATCAAGAAGGAAAAAAAATCAGTGTGAGACCTCCAAATATATTGTCAATCCAAAATATCTTGTAATTAAAATTAAAAGTATAATTATATATTTTTTAATATGCAAAATTAGTTGTGATAGAAGTATTTTGGTTTAATTAAATAATAATTATGTAAATAGTATATTGTTTTCAGAGTGATTCAACTCATAAATTTAAATTTTTTAACTTTATTTTCAAATTTTATGAGTTATAATTGTTTTTTATTTTTCTATTTAAAAATTATAATTCTTTTGATTTAAGTTCTTATTATTAGTATAATTATTATTAATTTTAAAAATTATATTTAATATTTTAAAAATTATTTTTATTTTCATGAGTATTATTGAATGCAAGGAGTGCTAAGTAGACTATTCAAAAAATCATGAGAAATTAGTTAATTACAATTATCTCTCATAGAAATGGCCATAAACTAATAAACTTACTTAACTTAATTGAATCCCAAAAATAATACCTAATATATTCACATAAAGTCTAATTAACAACCAATAGATAAGAGGTTGACCACTTAACTAATCAGTAAGGAAATCGGCAGTACTACTAATCATTCTAATCCTGAAAAAGGTAATCATTCTAATAATTTTGTATTGGAAACAATATAGGCTCCAGCCAATGTCATTTGCAGTCTATGTAATATTTCTCCAATGAAATCATTAATAATAAACAAGTAAACGTATCAGCATATAGAAAGTAAGTATAAGAAAATAATATTAAATATATAAGATGACGATTAATAATAAAATTAAAATTATATTCATTGTTATGTGCACTTCATGTAATATTTCTCCAATGAAATCATCAATAAACAAGTAAATGATTTGAACATAAACAAAGTATAATAAAACAATATTAAATATATAAGATGATAACTAATAATTATTTTATTATTTATTTTTAAATAGTATTTAGGATAAATTGATTGATTGCATTTTTAGTTACTAAACTTAACCAAGAACATTAAACGAGGTTTAATATTTTTTTCCAAAAAAATATAATTTTATTCAAAATGGAGAAAATTATATTCAACATAGACCTTAACCATCTATCTATCAAAAAATAGCCACTAACATTAAGAGATTATTAGAAAGTCTTCCACAAAGCTTTAAATTAATATATCCAGATTTACTATTATTAAAAATTGAATAATAAACCTAAACCAATATTTTGATTCTTCATAACACATCAAATTGATTATATGATATACATTATAATGTTTATTAAAAATTATTCTTAATATTATAACATAAATTTGATATAGGGTATAGACTCTCTGTTTTATTTATATATCTTTATTAATATTTTTTTAATGCAACCTTAGCTATATTTATAGAGATTAGTTATATACATAATATGAAAAAGTTAATATTAAGTAAAGTGTTATATGAATTTTTATTTTAATTAGCATGTGCTCATATAAGCACAACATTCCAGTGAGAATAATTCTTGCTTACAACAAATATATCAGGACTGAAGCTGGGAAGTGGTTTTCCATTTCTTCAACCAACCATTCAGATTGGAAGTCAATAGTAGTTCAAGTGTTTACTATATGGAAAAGCTATTTATTCCCATAATATCTAATAGGTTCACTTGTAACAACAACTAAAACTAGTTGTCCATAGTTGCATGCATTAGAAACAACATGAGAAACAAGCTAACCTACTCATACAAGCTCCATCCAATGTCACTTGCACTCCATGTGATAGTTTTCCAATGGAATCATAGATAAACAAGAAAATGGTATGATCATATAGAAAGTAAGTACAAAAAAACAATATAAAATATATAAGATGATGACTAATAATTAAATTACAATTATTTTTCCATAAAATGCATATTTTGGGAAATCCTCCATGTACTTCCTCTCATTTTTAGGATGACATTCCATGTATATAGATCAATTTCATTTTTGGCTACATAATTCAACGGTACCATCAAGCCATGCACAATAATATATTTTTTCCTTAAAGAAAAAGAAAAAGAAAATATTCAAAATGAAGAAAATTAAATGCATCAAGCATCAATTTATCAAAAAGTTGGTCACTCGCCCTAAGGGATAATAAAGAAAACATGTATTCTTTCATAGAGATTTAAATTAATTTAATCTTCCATACTCGTGATTCCCAAAAATTGGATAATAGACCAATCTTGTGATTCCTTAAATAGAAGGATTCAAATTCCTAAAAAAAAGAGTTCTTCTTCCATCTCTAAACCTAACTTTTTTTTTATTTCTGAATAAGTCTACTTCTATATTGATACAAAAAGATTACAACGAGGCAAAGGCCTCCGAGTGGCTAGCCCAATGATGTGGCATTCTAGCATTGCACTGCTGCATATTGACACTTAAAACCAACGACTGAATACAGAATATGACAAAAACTGAGGACCAGGACCTTGTCCGACTGTTATACCATTGATACTTATGTTTGTTGTGACTGCTGAAAGGAAGGACAATTTTCGACTGATAAGACCTCAACAGACAAAACCAGAAACAAAAATTACAAGTAATTTTAGTATGGCCATGAAACGATGTCCTGAGGACAGTAACATCAGTAATCCTAGTGTGTAACCTGTATCTGGAAGGCCTGTGATAATTCGATGAAGAATGACCATTAATAATCTGCAAAAAACTGAGAGAAAGAAGGAGGTTTAACCCCTTCTTGATACCTGTAGACCAAAACTGTCGTTCAGACTCCATTAAGCTTCGTTAGGCGAAGGCGCTTCTTCCTCCACAGGGCAAGCGAACGGATTGAAGTCCTCGTCATCTGGAGGAAGAGGAACTTTGTCAGAGAAACCGCTGCCTGAAGGAGCGTTGGGCTTTGCCATCTGAGACGCTAACTGAGAGGCGATATCATCCGGAGCGCTTGGCCTACTGACGTCGGGAGGACAGAACAGAACCTCATCCTCAGGAGCAGGGACAATTTCAGAGGGCAGAGCTTGAGCATTCGAATTATGGCCAGAGAGAAAAGACTGAGCGACAGGATTAGGCCTCAGAGTGATGGAAACCTCGGCAATAAACTCATGATGATTGAGGGAGCAGGGGTAGATGAAACGGGCGGAGTGAGAGTGAACATTGGAAGAGAGGCGAATTTGCGCCCCACGGCCACGACCACGTACACGCCTGTAAACAACATTGCGTCCAGCTTCAGGATCAGAAAAGTCCGACGGGGAGGATGAGGAAGGAGACACTGGTTGTCTCATACCAAGCCCTCGAGAGGAGCCTCGCCTGGCGGTCATCCTAGGTCTCAGGCGAGGCATAGTGAGCCGGGTAGGGCGGAGAAACACTGGAGGGCGACTGCAAACAGAGGTGAAGCCACCGTAATAGCCAAACGGCCCCGAGGAGACTTGAAAATCTTCTGAAAACTGATGACCACACTGCAAATAACACCGTTTCCCTGTACTGGTCCGCAGGCAGGGCTCTGAAACGACTTGCGAGCAGCAGTAATTCAAAGGTAAAACTCTGTGGATCAATGGAATGGGTTCCATAACGCCGAGGAGGGCAGGTAAACGAGGCGTAATAAAACGAATTGATGCTGCATTAACTGAAGAAGTCTGTGAGTTGGGCTGTCGCTTTGAATGCAGAGGACTGGCGGTGGTGGTGAACCACGTGCCCGGCCACCTCCCCATCTGCAAATAATCACTAACTACGTACACCCGCATCCGGGGACAAGAGATCTTGTTGCACCAGAAGTGTGCAGTCTTTTTGTAGTTGAGGGTCATTGGAACTGTATAAGGGTCCAAAGTAGAAAGGGAACTGCTGATTAGCCCCTTGATTAGCCAATCTGTCTGCAACCTTGTTTGCAGTACGTCTAACATGCTTGAAATTGACACTTCTGGGAGTCCTGAGCCAGCCTTCGATTTGTTCTAGTCTGCCCAATAGCCTCCAGCTTGTTACAATCTTGACAGCTGTGGTTCCAGATTGGATTCGAGTGGCAGCATCGATTAAAATTTGAGAATCCCCTTCTATGTCTAGAGGGAAGAAATTCTCATCTTCAGCAATGCATAAACTTGTCCATAGGCCTTCCAATTCTGCGGCATTGTTGGTGTCCCTGCCTATTGCTCCATGGTAGATATGCAAGGGAGACCCCTCCGAAGTTCTGAATATTCCCCCAAATCCAGCCGGCCCCGGATTACCCTTAGCCGCTCCATCGAAATTCAATTTGAAAGAGGGAGGGTGAGGAGGCGACCAGCACAGAGGGGAGTCCTTGTGAGTGGAGAGAATATGACTTTCCTGAGCCGAGGAGGCAGTGTTCAGGTTCCAATTTTGCATTATGAGATGCTCTTGGGGGATCTTAGGCATTTCCGAATCCTGCCATTGCCTTAGCGCTAGAGTTTCCTGTAGGTACTGTTTGAGTTGTATCCATAGGGCGTCTATCTTGGAGCTATGATTCTTGAAGATTCTACTGTTGCGCTCTTTCCATATTATCCAATAGAAGAACCCTGGTAGGAGTTTCCATAGTGTGTTAAGATATAAGCATTGGAATGGATTCCTCGGCCAGTTCCTAAGGGTGTTGACTATATCTCCTGGTCTACGACCTGTTCTTCTATTGCAATGCTCCACTCTTTCCCAAAGATTGTTCGCAAGGGAACAAGTATCCAAGAGATGTGAAATAGTTTCTGCCTGAAGATTGCAATTCGGACACCTTGAGGGGCCTATGAATCCTCTCTTTTGTAAATTGTCCCAAGTGAGGATTCGCTTCTTACTTAACATCCAGAGAAATGTAGAGATCTTTGGCCATAAGCCTAGTTGCCAAATTTGGTCCCATATCAGATCTTTTATTGGCTGCTCTGGAAGGTAGAGAAGACTATAAGCTTCCTTTGTAGTAAAAGTACCTTTAGTGGTGTATCCCCATCTGACTTTATCCTGTTGATCGGAGAGTTTAATTTTTCTAAGATTAAGTTCTTGATCCAGATCATTATAAGTTTCCTCCTGCCAATTGTCTTGCCATGTGCCAGCAGGATGCCATCGTTGAAAACCTTGAGAGGGCTGCTGCTGCCAGAAGTGTTGAACTAGGATTTGCCCAGTATCTTGCATGTGAGCCTGCCATTTGGGTTTGTGAAATAATGTGGCAAGCTTGGGAGATTTTTGCCACGAATCCTCCCAAAATCTTGCCAACGAACCTTTGTGTATTTCCCAAAAACTATGTGCTTGTATAAAAGAGCTGTGCTGCTTGGCCGCATTCCAAATTAGAGAGCCTGGGGTAAGTGAGCTAAAACGAATGAGAGTATCCTTCGGACATCCAGCAGCATATTTCGCATGCCAGAGGCCTGCCCAAGGAGAGTGGGATCTGGAGATCCAATTCCACCAAATACGGGCTCCCATGATAGTATTACTATGAAGGGGGTCCCGAAGTCCCAGCCCTCCTGCCGACTTAGGAAGACAGACTTCGTTCCATTTTACAAGAGCCCATTTCCTATTGAGACCTTTGGAGCCCCAGAGGAAGCTTCTTTGAAGATTGCGAATTTTTTTAAGCACCCATTTTGGTGCAGCCAAAATGGAGAATAAGTATAAGGGCATTGCTTGAAGTACTGATTTTATGAGAATAACTCTGCTGGCAATATTAAGAGAGCGATAGGTCCAAGAAGAGAGCCTGTGCTCTAGTTTGTCAAGGAGAGTGCGCCAGGAAGCCTGTTTGACAGCCGAAATTAGGAGAGGAGCTCCAAGATATTTCGAAGGGAGCACTGAGATAGGATAACCAAGAAGTCTGGCAATGTTCCTCTACGTTGTCATGGGAGTATTGAAGAAGAAAAGCTGGGATTTGGAGGCATTGATAGTGGTACCTGAAGCTTCAGAAAAAAGGTTAAGCAGGGCTTTGAGAGCAGAGGCTTCTTGTACTGAAGGGTGACCAAAGAGCATAGTGTCATCAACGAACTGTTGATGGGAGATAGGAGGTTGACCATGGAGGGAGAGACCTTTAAGAGAATGGGAGGTGATGGCAGCGTGAAGAAGGCGACCAAGACCTTCCACCATTAGGACAAAGAGAAACAGAGAGAGGGGATCCCCTTGCCGAATACCCCAGGTGGGGCGAAAGGGCGACGAAGGGGACCCATTGAGAAGGATCGAGAAGCTGGGGGAGGTTAAGAGATTCATAATCCAGCGAGTCCACGTCGCGCTGAAGCCAAAAGCTAAAAGAACTTGACTGATGTAATTCCAACTAAGCTTATCAAAGGCTTTTGAAAGGTCCAGTTTAAGAATCATACCTGGTTTTTTCATCTCCTTGAGGGAGTGGATAACCTCATGAGACAGAATGATGCCGTCCAGAATCTGCCTTCCTTCAACATAGCCTGTTTGCTCAGGCGAAATGAGGCTAGGTAGGAGAGGTTTCAATCTATTTGCCAGAACTTTGGATATAAGCTTGTAAATGACATTGCATAGCGCAATAGGTATGAACTTGTCTGGCGAGTTGGAATCATCCGATTTGGGTATGAGCGCTATGAAGGTGGTGTTTAAAGATGGAAGGAGCCAATGCATTGTCCTGGATTCTTCCACGAGTGCCCAGACTTCTGATTTGATGAGATCCCAGAAGTTGTGAAAGAAGTTGGCTGTAAATCCATCAGGGCCAGGTGCTTTGCCATCCTGGAGCTGGGCCATTGCGTCTTCTACTTCTTGCATAGCTATAGGTTGAAGTAGTTTACTATTCTGATCTTCAGTGATGATTTTTGGTATGTGCTGTGTGATAGATCTGATAGCATGGGATCTACATCCTGGAGGCTCCTGAAGTATATCCTGAAAGTAATCTTTGAATTCTTTTTCCATGTCCTCATGCTGCTCTAGGCGTTCCCCTTGCCTATTGTTGATGAAGGCTATGTTATTGTGCATGCGCCTCTGTATGGTGGATTTATGAAAAAATTTAGTGTTTTTTTCTCCCTCCTTGAGCCATTTGATTCTTGATTTTTGCCTCCACAGAATTTCTTCTTGGAGTCTCCTTTCTTCGATCTTGTCAGTGAGAACCTGCTCCTGGTAAGCAAGATTCTCAGTTCTGCCATCATTGATGATGCATTGTTGCAAAGTTTTCATCTGCTGCTCCAGTATTTTTTGATGATCGAAAATGTTGCCAAACTGATCTCGATTCCAAGCTTTGAGTGCTTGTTTGAGATGTTTAAGTTTTTGTTGAAATTGAAACATTAGTGCGCCTTCGGGGGGTTGAAAGGAGTTCCAAGCATCTTTTACAATCGCTTTGAAGTTCGGGTGAGAGAACCAGAAGGCTTCAAAGCGAAAGGGCCTATTGCATCTGGAGCCAGGCCGAGTCCATTGCAGCATGATGGGCCAGTGATCTGAGCCCATCTGGGGCATGATAGAGGCGTGAAGGGTCCCACCTAGATGAATAGCATTATCTGATATGAGAAAGCGATCCAGCCTGGAAGCGATGTGCTGTAACCCTCTTCTTTTATTTGTCCAGGTATAAATGCCGTTGGAGGTTTGAAGGTCGATAAGCTGATTCCTGTGGATGAAATCTTTGAAGCCTATACTGTCTCCTTCAAGTCTCAATCTGCCGCCTGATCTTTCTTCCAGGGTCGAGATCATATTAAAGTCCCCTCCACAGATCCATAATGGGTATTTTCGATCAGAGTTGAGCACTGAGAGAGTTTCCAATAAATCCATTTTGTTTTGGAGTTCTTGAGGGAAATACACATTGGAGAGGTGACCATGGATGTTGGTCCCTATGAGGTGAAAAGTAGCTTGTATAACACAGTGTGAGGCATGAAAATCCTCAAGGTAGTAGATTTGGGGATTCCAAAGAATGGTTAGCCCTCCTGAGGCCCCGGAGGCATCCACTGAGACTGATCTACAACCTGGCCAGATTCTGTTGAGGAAGGCTTCTAGTGCTGTGCTGTTGCATTTTGTTTCTTGTAAAAAGACCATTGCAAGCTTTTCTTGCTGTATCATGTTTTTTAGGATTCTTTGTTTTGCAGGGCTGTTAAACCCTCGCACATTCCAAGAGATGAGTTTCATGAGGAACGGTGGGGGATGGTTTTGTAAAACTTTGTCAACTTTGGAAAGCTGCCTGAGTCCACCAGCATCTCTCCAATGATAATTGTTCTTTGCAAATCCGTCTTGCGCCCTCTTTTTTTTGATTCTCTCATGATTTTTTTTCCATCCCAAGGGCTTCCTGCTTGTATGCCCAAGCATTTATGTTGCCGCGCTCTGGCTAGCACCACTTCCAAACTTTCTATCTGCCTGGTAGAAATAGTACTGAACTCCTTCTGTCGACAAGCTATTTCTAGTCCCAAAATGTCT
This sequence comes from Pinus albicaulis, assembly GCA_034641835.2. Lineage (NCBI taxonomy): Eukaryota > Viridiplantae > Streptophyta > Pinopsida > Pinales > Pinaceae > Pinus > Pinus albicaulis. The sequence continues at coordinate 74,144,711 of CM076581.1, read as the reverse complement.
AGATCCCCCAAATCAATACTTTCCGGTTCAACCTCCATATTGGTGAGTTGGGATTGATCTTTATTGCTGGGTTGGTGAAGAACTGAAAGAGCTAGAGCAGAATCTATGTCCATGCTGGTATCTTTGAGACCTGACTCAGTTCTAGGAATGACAGAGGGAGCGGATACAGGGGTTTGGCCTTGGGCTGAGTCCTGATGAAGATCTGTGGATGTGGGAGTGGCCGTATCAGTAGGAAGAGCAGAGGAGGAAGGTAAGATCTTAGAGTTATCTTGGCTGGGAGTAGCAGATAAAGATTCAAAGCTGTTTTTGGATTCAGGGATGATAGGAGTGTGGTTCACCACAGGAGATTTCTTGGCATGCTTTCTTCGTCCTGAGACCTTGGTGAAGCCTTCCTCATCTTTGTTGGTCTCCGAGTCAGGGGACTTGGCCTGTTGATTCAGGGGACAATCCCTGAAGAGGTGACCATGTTCATGGCATTTCCTGCACCGAAAGGGAACATGTTCGTAGTCTATAGTCTGAATCCATTCAAAGTCGTCATGAAAAAGGCTTACCGAGTCCGTCAAGGCTTTGGCCAGATGCATCTGGACGCAGATTCTTGCATAGGAAGTGTATCTGCGATTTTTTGTTTCCTCCGCTACTTTGATGAAAACCCCCAGCCCGTTCCCTATTTCTGCCAGGGTCTCCTTATCCCAGTATTCCGCAGGTAGAGAATACATGCAGATCCAAACCGGAGCCCAGCTGAAGTCCTCTTTGTCAGGATGAAATCTTTCCACCCATTCCCGAAGGTAAAGACCTGCCGAGTTGAAAAAATATGGCCCTCCATCAAAGATGCGTGTTTTGTCTTCAAGGCAGTGGAAAATGGCGGTAAAGAAGCCTTTGGGACCAAGTTGAAGGGTAACTTGTCCTTTAGGTTTCCATTTTGAAGCTATCCAGCCATGTAAAGCCTTTTCAGTGGGCCAAAGACCTAGGAACTTACCAATGAGGGCGTGATCTCTCATGAATTGAATACGGCCATTGATGCGATGGCTAGGAAGATCGATCTTGGTTCTTTCCGTCGCCTTAGGAATACACTTTGCCGACGTAACTTTAGGTCTCGTTGCAGAGTCTGTTTGAGCCGAATCTTTGCCAGCGTCATTCGAGGTGCCCGGTGTCTTTTGGGCCTCTTTGTCTTTTTCTTCCTGAGTGCGTTCAGGCTGAGAATCAGTTTTGTCGGTGGGAGCAGTGGAATGACCAGTGGGGTCCGCTCCCTGTGCAGTCAGGGGAGGGTTGACTGTCTTTTCTGAATGAATCGTAGAGGCGGATAAGCTAGGAGAAGCTCCTGGGGGGAGGGGGGGCAGAGCCCGCCCCTCCAGTGACCGGTAGCATGGTGCGGAAGCCTATCGAGGGTAGGCGGCGTCTAACGAGCTTGCAAAGAGCGTGAAAAAATCAGAGTTCTTAGAAACCCTAGCAGAGCGATCCGCATTTTTCAATAAGAGCCCCCTACAACCCTAGCTTAGATGCAGATAGGTGATCAACTTCCATATTTTCTTTGAATATATGCGGAGGTAATATCTATAAAATACCTTGTATTTCCTTTAGCGATCTTACCGGAAAGATGTTGGGGCTTATTAACAATATGTGTAATGTTGTACCTCCAATATATTGTAAGAGTGAATCATTTACTTGTAAATAGATACATTGGAGGTTGGATGTAAGCTTTAAAAGATAAAACAATGCATTAAATAGATATGTCAAATATTATTAGCTCTTAATAATATTTGGACTCTAAACATTATCTTATCCTCTTGGAGCACTTCAGTTAAGTGCACATAAGTGGCACATGCAACTGATAGAAGGAATTACACTATTCCTGAGGGTTAAGTGGAGCTATTTCATGGAGACTTCAATTAGAACTCATGTGACGGAGTTTGGTGGAGTTGATTGAGGAAGTTAGTGGAGTTGTATTCAGTTTAACTCAGTTAAACATAGTTGAGCTAGTTGTATCTAGTCTAACTGATTGATACAATAGTGAGAGTGGTGTGAATTAATTATTAATTAATTCACTAATTATTAACTCATTAATCAACTAAAGAATACATCAGTTAACTACAGTGCATGGATAGTTTCAGTGGAGACCAGTGAAGAGGTAGGTGAAAGAGCAGTGTGACTATCAGTTGTGACTATAGTGTTGCATGATTTGCAACACACGGTGGTTGGAGATGCCAATGAGGATTTCATGAGCAAGGCTGGACCAATTCGAGTTCATTCAGAGCCATTCTTCAGCACTGATTGCGCAGTAGAGGCAGGCTAGCAGGTGGCAGAGATTGGAGCATGAGATTTGCTAGATCGGACCTGATTAGTGTGTAGCAATTGGAGATTGTACTGAGAGCTTGTGAGGAGCTTTGTATGATGATTGTTACATGATCTCTATGAAATATAATATACAAATAGTTGGGGGTTTTCAGCTTTAAGCTTTCCCATAAATTACTATGTTCATATGTGTGAATTTTTATGGTTTTAATGTGTGCATGCAATTGATTTTATTTCCGCAATTAATGATCAATGGTAGAAGAGATTCTGTATTGTGCATGAAGTCAAATAGTGTGTGATCAGGATAATATCGGATGTATAACATATCATTTATATAATTTCTACATGGTATCAGAGCGATATTGATCATTGGAGCAATTGCAAAGCATTGAAGCGGTTGAGTTTTGTGCTGGTGGAATTCGAATTTGCAGCAGTGTTTTCTTGGTGTCAAAGTTGAGATGACTTTCAACGGATTGCGAATTGGAGTGATTGGAGTATTCCCTGAGGGCAGCTCGAAACTATATTGCATGGAAGGACAGATGGAGGTGGCTTCTTGAGGATAATGGGTTGAAGGAGTCTATAGATGCAAGAATTCCAAAACCTCGCTTCTAGCGATGCTGCCGCACTTGACGAATGGCAAAAGAAGACAACAAAATGTCAAAGGATTCTATTGGAAGGTGTGAAGGATCACATAGTGTTCAGCCTTCATGGTAAAGCTTCTCCATTCTTGATGTGGAAAGCTTTGACAGACTTGTTCCAAAGAAAGAGCGACAAGAGGAAGTTGGCGCTCAAGGATAAGCTCAGGAAAATAAAAATGGAGAAGGGCGAGAGTATACCCAAGTACCTCACGAAGTTCGTCCAGTCTAGGGATGAGTTGGGAAGTGTGGGGGTTACTGTAGATGAAGAGGACTTAGTGAGCTTGGATCTCCTTGGGCTTCCGAAGAGTTGGCATTCTTATGAGGACTCACAATGGTCGAGAGAAATCGCCAGGATGGAGCGACTTTGGTCGGATCTTGTAGCAGGAGGAAATATGTGGAGTACTGGTGGATCCATCTTCATCGAAGAATGAAGATGAAGAGAATTGCGCTTTGGCTACCAAAGCAAAGAAGGGGAAGAGCAAAAAATCTTCTCAATCCGGTGCGAAAGGCAAGAAGCAGGACATGTCCAAGGTGAAGTGCTTTCACCGTCACCAACACGGACATTATGCCACAAATTGTCCGCAGAAGAAGAAAAATAAGCAAGCTGTTGGATCTGCAGCGGGAGAGGCCTTAGCCTCACAGTTTGAGCTGGATTTTTCACTGATCGCATGCTTGGTATCAAGTGTGATGGGTTCAGTAAAGTGGTGGTTTCTTGACAAAGGGTGCGTATTTCCATATTACCGGAGACAAAGATTTGTTCAGTGAGCTAGATGAGAAGGATCTTGGAGTGCACATCGAAATGGGCGATGATGGTAGATACAGTGCGACCAGTATCGAGACCATTTCCTTTGAGAGGGAGTCTCGTAAACCTTTCATATTTAAGGATTTCATGCATGTTCTAGGATTAAAGAAGAATCTGATCTTTGTGGCAATGTTGGAAGACAAGGGTTATGATGTTGTCTTTAGCGAGGGAAAGGCTTTCCTGCACAGTAAAGAAACTGGTGAAACCCGGAGGATAGGGGTTCAAGTTAAGAACCTTTATCAATTGCAGGTAGATGGTTGTGCAGCTATGGCAGGAAAATCAGAAGGAGTGGTGAGCCGGGATGAGGGAAAATTTTGGCACAGGAGATTGGGCCATCTTCACCATGGTGCTTTGAAAATTTTGCAACAGATTTCTACCAGGCTTCCCAAAGGTACACTTGCGCAGTCAGATCAGTGCAAGGGATGTACTTTGGGAAAATTTGTGAAGACCACTTTTCATGAGAAGGATAGTCGCGCCTCGACGATCCTTGAGAGAATTCACGTAGACGTGTGTGGACCTTTCTTAGTAGCTTCAACAGAAAAGCACAGGTATTAAATGATATTTGTTGATGACTTTTCTCGTAGGTGCTGGATCTTCATCATGCAGAAGAAGAGAGAGACATACTCAAAGTTCTTTGAGTTCAAGGCACTGGTGGAGAAAGAATTGGGGAAGCAGGTGAAGGCTCTTAGGAGTGATAATGGTGGTGAATTCATCTCTGGCAAATTCAAATACTTTTGCAGCGCAAAAGGAATTCGAAGAGAGCTCATAGCGCCTCATAACCCACAACAAAATGGGGTCACGTAGCGAAAGAACAGAACGATCGTGGGTTCTGCACGGGCGATGTTGCATGATCAGGGCCTTCCCATACACTTGTGGGCTGAAGCTTGCACATCGCGGCTATGCAAAACCGCTGTCTCACAGGATACTTGAAGTGAGTACACCAGAGGAGGCATTTTCTCCGGTAAGAGGCCTCGATATTTAATATTTGAAGATTTTGGCTCACTCGTTTTTACATTAATGTGATGAAGGATGCCAGGAAGAAGCCGGAGCCGATCACAGAGGTTGGGGATATTTGTGGGGTACATCGATACACCCCACAACTATCGTGTGTATTTTCCAGACAGTTGGAAGACTATTGTGCGACGGGATATCAAATTTCAAGAGGAGAAAGCCATGAATTGTTCGCTTGAGAGGGAGACACAATTGCATGCAGATGAGGAGCTATTAGTTCCTAAGGATGAGCCTTAGGATGTGGATTAGCCACAAGAGGAGGTTCATGGAGTGGAAGAAACCACTCCTGCAGCACCAACCATCAGAGGGTGAAAGCGCACTACAGAAGCTGAGCGACTGAATCTTGATGCAGAGAAGATTGTAGGAGCACCTACATCACGGCGCAGACAGAGATAGTCACCTGACCGATATACTGGATACATGGCTCTGATGAGCAAGTGTATCGTGATAGAACCATCCTCTTTCAAGGAAGTTGTGGAGGACCCTACATGGGTAGATGCCATGGTGGAAGAGTATGATTCGATTTTCAGAAATAGTGCATGGGAGATTGTCCCAAGGCTGGAAGGGAAATCAGTGGTAGGTTCAAGATGGATCTACAAATTGAAGCAAGCTGCTGACGGGAGCATCGAGAAGTACAAGGCAAGATTTTTTTCCCAGGACTTCTCACAGATTGAGGGGATTGACTATGAGGAAACCTTTGCACCTGTCGCAAGGTATTCTTCCATATGGAACATCCTTTCTCTCTCAGTGCAGATGGGGTGGCACATTCATCAGATGGATGTGAAGACTGTGTTCCTCAATGGAGTCATTGAGGAGGAGGTGTACATAGAGCAGCTCGAAGGTTTCGAGATCTTCAGCAGCGAGTCGCATGTGTGCAGGCTCAAGAGAGCGTTGTATGGGTTGAAACAAGCACCTCGTGCTTGGTACACACGGATAGACAGTTATTTCACCGGACTTGGATTCTCCAAGAGTGAGGCGGATCCTAACCTATACCAGATTGTGGTGGAGGGTAAGTTGCTTATCATTGTACTTTATGTAGATGATTTGATTTTGACAGGTGATGAGTTGTTGATACTCTCATGCAAGGATGATCTTGCAAAAGAGTTTGAGATGAAGGACTTGGGCCTCCTTCATTATTTCCTGGGATTGGAAATTTGGCAGCGCAGTGATGGACTGTTTGTGTCTCAAGGCAAGTATGCCCGGGAGATATTGGAGAAGTTCAACATGCATGGTTGCAAGCCTATCGACACTCCTCTTCCTGGTGGATGGAGGAAAGAGGATGCTACATCGGCGGAGGTAGTGGATGCCACTGTTTATCGACAGTTGGTGGGGTCACTTATGTATCTGGTCAATACACGACTCGACATATGAAACATAGTTAACCACTTTTCACAAGCATGGTTAAGCCTACCAAGCTCTTTTGGAAGGCGGGGAAGCATGTTCTCGAGGTATATCGCAGGCACATCAGATATGGACTTTGGTACAGACACCGGATGAGGTGAAGAAAAGCCGTGTGGCTTCACAGATGCAGATTGGCAAGGAGCCCAACGGACAGAAAGAGCACATCTAGAGGGATTTTCAATATCGGGTCGACATTAGTTTCTTGGTACAATAGGAAGCAGAGATCTATGGCACTCAGTTCAGTGTAGGTTGAGTACATGGAAGCAAGTTTTGCTACATGCGAGGCTATATTAATAAGGAAGATCCTAGTCGGGTTGTTTGATTCACACTTAGATCCTATTGTGATATATTGTGATAATCAGAGTTACATCAAAATCTTAGTTAATCCAGTATTTCATGATAGGTCTAAACACATTGACATCCGGTATCATCATTTCATATATTATGTGCAGTTGAAGATCATGTTACTTTCTTACATTGTGATATCATTCGTGATGCCGATATATTGATGGCTGCGTCACACCAGAGCACCAATACTCATAGAGGTAGGATCAGTAGGTGATAATCCCTATCTTGTTGAGAGGACTGTTGAGATTTCAACAAGATGATGAGCTTAGTGGAAAGAAGTCGCCTTCACTAAGTGGGCCCGTAGGCTATTTTTTTGGCGCAAAGTCTATTTTTAGACTATGTCTATTTTTAGACATGTCGATCATATTCTATGAGTTGCAGGATGTTATTTGAGGATGGTTGGTCAAGTTGGAAAAATAGATGGACTTCTATTTTTAGACATATTGGGCAGAATCTATTTTTAGATTGCCAGTCTAAAAATAGATATGTCGAATATTATTAGCTCTTAATAATATTTGGACTCTAAACATTATCTTATTCTCTTGGAGCACTTCAGTTAAGTGCACAGATGTGGCACAGGAGCTGACACAAGGAATTACGCTATTCCTGAGGGTTAAGTGGAGCTATTGCATGGATACTTCAGTTAGAACTCATGTGACAGAGTTTGGTGGAGTTATTGAGGTAGTTAATGGAGTTGTGTTCAGTTTAACTGAGTTAAACATAGTTGAGCTAGTTGTATCTAGTCTAACTGATTGATACACTAGTGAGAGTGGTGTGAATTAATTATTAATTAATTCACTAATTATCAACTCATTAATCAACTAAAGAATACATCAGTTAACTACAGTGCATGGACAGTTTCAGTGGAGACCAGTGAAGAGGTAGGTGAAAGAGTAGTGTGACTATCAGTTGTGACTATAGTGTTGCATGATTTGCAACACACAATGGTTGGAGATGCCAATGAGGATTGCGTGAGCAAGGATGGACCAATTCGAGTTCATTCAGAGCCATTCTTCAGCAGTGATTGCGCAGTAGAGGCAGGCTAGCAGGTGGCAGAGATTGGAGCATGAGATTTGCTAGATCGGACCTGATTAGTGTGTAGCAATTGGAGATTGTACTGAGAGCTTGTGAGGAGCTTTGTATGATGATTTTTACATGATCTCTATGACATATAATATACATATAGTTGGGGGTTTTCAGCTTTAAGCTTTCCCATAAAATACTATGTTCATATGTGTGAATGTTTATGGTTTTAATGTGCGCATGCGATTGTTTTTATTTCCGCAATTAATGATCAATGGTAGAAGAGATTTTGTATTGTGCATGAAGTTAAATAGTGTGTGATCAGGAGAATCTCTGGATGTATGAAACATATCGCTTATATAATTTCTACACTAGCCAGATCCCCCACAAATCAAGAAAGGGAAAGGACCTCCAATATTTTAGTTCCACGTTCTCAAACCAAATTTTAAGACTAACTTCAATAAAATTTCCTAGCCTAAGTGGCCCCTTTCCTATCAAAGATTCTAATTCTAACCAAAATCTTACCATATAGGGATAATGGAGAAAAAAGTGTTGATTTGTTTCTTCATCACTTTTGCACAAAATACACAAACTTAGGCCTTCCCTCCCCCATTTTAATAGTTGATTGCAGGTTAAGAAATTACCTAGAAGGGTGTGTCACATTAGTACTCTAGTTTTTAAAGGAGATATTTTTTTCTAAATTATTTTGGGGCACTAGGTCTTGTCACCGATACATGTGATCAAATTAGCGTTATACCCCAAACTAGTTATGTATTCTCTACAAGAGTCATTATAAATCCAAACTATTTGACTTGGCTACTGCACTATTCAAATGCAGGCTCTTTTAAGTTTATCAATAAATGCTTACTAAATATGTATTTTGTACCCATTTAAACATAATTCCTCTACCAATTTCCACCCCTATGACTAGAGATTATTCGTATTTGACTTGGCGAGTTTCCCTCGCATGAACAACCCAAAATCATGTACATTTTCAATCATATCTTCAGGAAGAAGGATGTTTTAGTTACAACTCATTAAAAAAACTTTTCCATCCCAAATCACCTTTCCATCCAAGATCACCATCCCATTCTTGGACTTATAGGATAAATTTTGGCCCACAAGAGGGAAAGAAAGAATTATATCTTTCCAATGATTCAATCTCACTAATATTGTTTTGGTTCTCGATGGATCCAGTCAACCACAAAACCTAGAAGTATATAATTTTATGTTAGAATTTTAGTGCATAGGCTATTAGAAGTAGTAAATTTTCAAAATAACTTAGACACCATTAATTGACTAAATTAAAGAATCCCCTTGACTCCCCATTTCCCCAATATATAGGCTTAATTATCATTTCCTAGTCATGGGTATGTGTTATATTCTTTCCATGACCAGCCCCACGCGCCGTACAGCTTCATGTGCGCAAATAGTGGGGGTGAAGGATTTCCCCCGTTGGGGTCTGGGGTAGCGCCCCAGCGAAAATTTGTTTGGTGTGTGGACCCACTCATAGGCAGACCCACCCATTTTTTGTGCATGATTTTTCACATGGTTTTGGGGTATGATGGTTTTCGGCCCCTGGTATTTTGTAGATCCGGTCAAGGGAACTACGGTTATGTTATAATCCAGGGTTAATGGATTGGGGTTTATGTATGCTTCGGCATGTATATATATGTGTTGTAACACTAAAAGGAATATAATGAAAAATCAAGCTGGTCGTCCCGATTTGGGATCCAGGGGAAAATCTCTGTGTTTATCTGTTTTATGTTTTATGCTCTTGCTATTTTTTATTTTATGTTATAAGAATCGTGTGTAGATATTTCTGTTCAGGGTTAAAACCTACATTTGGTATCAGAGCTGTTTCGGCTTCAAGGGGACGCCTTTGTTGTTGAGGGTTTTTTTCTCGGGCCTGTGGCAGACCCTGTTCAGTGGGAGATCTGCGGGATCAATTCTTGCGGTGAAAGAAGATGGCGAGCGGCGGAAAGATAGAGATCGAGAAATTTAATGGTCAGAGTTTTGAGTTGTGGAAGCTCAAGATGGAGGATCTGCTGGTGGATAAAGATCAATGGATCGCGGTAGATCCAGGTACTAAACCAACGGCAATGTCAGATGAAGACTGGAAGAAACTGGATCGGAAGGCTAAGAGCACAATACGGTTGTGTGTCTCAGATTCAGTATTGTTGAATGTATCTGGGGAAGCTACGGCGAAGAATTTGTGGGAAAAACTTGGGACTTTGTACCAATCTAAGTCTCTGGTGAATAAGATGTTCCTGCGGAAAAAGCTGTATAACCTGAGGATGAAGGATGGAGACTCGGTGACAGAGCATCTGAATGCCTTCAATACTGTGGTAAGTCAGCTGTCATCTGTTGATATTAAAATCTCAGATGAAGATAAGTGCATCAGTTTGTTGTGTTCTCTACCAAACTCGTGGGACAGTCTGGTTATTGCAATAGGTAGCAATACAACTACCTTGAATTTTGATGACATTGTCTCAGCCTTGTTGTCGGAGGAAATGAGACGGAGAAATATGGAGGGCCGGAATGGAGATGCCTTATCTGTACGAGGAAGGTCCCAAAACAGAAACAAGAATAAGGTTTCGAGTGGGAGATCCAAATCTAGAGGGAGATCTAAATCTCCTGGAAAGTTTGTAAAGGTATGTTGGAAATGTGGAAAGGAAGGGCACTACAAAAAGGACTGCAGATCTAAAGCTCCTGAGAAAGGAAAGGGATCTGATGATGCTCCTTATGCAGAGGAAAAAACCACCTTGAATGAAGGTGGGGATGTGTATTTGGATTCTTCTTCAAATACACATGTAGATCACGAGTCATGGTTGATTGAATCAGGTGCATCCTTTCACTTCACTCCCCATCGAGAGTGGTTCTGCGAGTATGAGAAATATGATGGTGGTGATGTCTTCCTAGGGGATGATAGGAAGGCCAGAATCGTCGGACATGGAAAGGTTAAGTTGAAGCTGCAAGGTGGAAGGATTAGAACACTTCCTGGTGTTCTGTATATTCCTACATTGGCCAGAAATCTGATTTCTGTAAGCAAGATGGATGATGCAGGTGTAAAAACAGTGTTCGAGAAAGATGCCTACAAGATGGTTCGAGGAGCACTGGTATTAATGCGGGGAGTTCGGACTGGAACTCTGTACAAGCTACAAGGTAGCACTGTTATTGATGGGTGTAACAGTTCTGTGGTTCCTGAAAGTGGGACAGAAAGCCTAGTTGTCTCTGGAGAAAAGACCATGCTATGGCATCAAAGGCTTGGACATATTGGAGAGAAGGGCCTTCGGATACTGCATAGAGATGGTATGGTAGAAGGTATGTCTAATTGTTCTCTGGATTTCGATTTTTGTGAAAATTGTGTATATGGGAAGCAGAATCGGGTGAGTTTTCCTTCTGGTGCTAAGAGGGCAAACAAGATATTAGAACTTGTGCACAGTGATGTGTTTGGGCCTGTGTCAGTTCCATCACTGGGAAAGTCTGTGTACTATGTTTCATTCATAGATGACTTCTCAAGGAATACATGGATATATTTTTTGAGGAAGAAATCTGAAGTCTTTGACAAATTTAAAGAATTTAAGGCTCTGGTGGAAAACCAGACAGAGAAGAAGATAAAGGCGTTGAGGATAGATAATGGTGGGGAGTTCTGCAAGAAGGAATTTGAAGAGTTCTGTAAGAAGTGTGGTATAGCATGGCAGAAGACTACTCCATACACACCTCATAAAAATGGAGTTGCAGAAATAAAGAACAAAACATTGATGGAAAAGGCAAGAAGCATGCTCAGTGGTATCGGGTTAGGACAAGAATTCTGGGCAAAGGCAGTGGAGACTGCATGTTACTTAGTTACCATATCACCTTCATCAGCGTTGGAGGATAAGACTCCACATGAGGTATGGACTGGTAAGAAACCCTCTCTTTCACATCTAAGGGTATTTGGATGTGATGCATATGTACATGTTCCAAAGGAGAAAAGGACCAAGTTGGATAATAAATTTTAAAGGTGCATCTTTATTGGGTATAAGGATGGTTTAAAGGGTTACAAGCTTTGGAACCCAGAAACAAGGAAGGTTGTGTACAGCCGAGATGTGGTGTTTAGAGAAGTGAAAGATGTTGTTAAACATGAAGTCCTACCAAAGGAACCCGAGAAGATAGAGTTTGAGCTAAAGGAGGATGAATCAGACTCTACAACAGAAGAAGACTCAGAAGATGAAGAGCCACAAACTCCAGCTTTGAGAAGATCAGTTCGGGAAAGAAGGCAACCAGAAAGGTATAGTCCATATGCTTTCTGTTCAGGTTTTGCCTTAACTATAACTGATGATGATCCCAGAATTGTCAGGGAGGCAGTAGATTTAGAGGATGGAAAACTCTGGAAGGAGGCCATGGTTGATGAAATGGCATCCTTGCACAAAAATGAGGCATGGGATCTGGTGGAGTTGCCAGCTGGAAGGAAGCCCATTGGGAGCAAATGGGTGTTTAAGAAGAAGAAGAATGTAGAAGGCAAGGTGGAGAAATACAAAGCTCGGTTGGTAGCAAAAGGTTATTCCTAGGTGCCGGGAATTGATTTTGGTGATATTTTTTCTCCTGTTGCCAAAGTTACTTCTATTAGATTACTTTTATTTGTTGCTACTGCATTTGATTTTGAGATAGAACAGATGGATGTGAAGACAACATTTCTTCACGGGGATCTAGAAGAGGATATCTACATGAAGCAACCTGAAGGCTTTATGGTGAAGGGTAAGAAAGAACTGGTGTGCAGGTTGAATAAGTCTCTATATGGGTTAAAACAGTCACCAAGGATGTGGTATCAGAAATTTGATACCTATATACGGGGACTTGGCTTCACCAGAAGCAAGGAGGATCACTGTGTTTATTTTAAATTTATTGGTGACCGTGTTATTTATTTGGTCTTGTATGTGGATGATATGTTATTGATTGGAAATGACAAAGAAATTATCCAAGATTTGAAGACCCAACTGTTCTCCAAATTCGACATGAAGGATCTTGGTGCTGCAAACTATATTTTGGGCATGGAAATTAAGAGAGATCGGGCAAAGAGGAAGCTCTGGTTAAACCAGAGGAAGTATGTCGAGACTATATTGCAGAGATTCAATATGCAGGATAGTAAACCGGTGAATGTTCCTATTCCTGTAGGTGTAAAGCTGTTTGCTGAATAGTGTCCCAAGACACAAGAAGAAGAGGAGTATATGTCCCGTGTTCCATATGCAAGTGCAGTGGGTAGCCTGATGTATGCAATGGTATGTACTAGACCAGACATTGCACATGCAGTGGGAGTATTGAGCAGGTTTATGTCAAACCCAGGAAAGGAGCATTGGACAGTAGTGAAGCGGGTTTTCAGACATTTACGTGGCACTAGTGATTATGGCTTGTGCTACCAGGGAAGACCAGGATTGGAAAGAATGTTGGACATTCATGGTTTTGTTGATGCAGACTGGGCTGGAGATCTGGACCAAAGAAGATCTACAAGTGGGTATGTGTTTAGCCTATTTGGAGGTGCAATCAGTTGGATGAGTAAAAGACAGTCTGTAGTGGCTCTTTCAACTACAGAGGCAGAATACATAGCAGCCACTCATGCAAGCAAGGAAGTAGTTTGGTTGCAGAGATTGTGTTCAAGTATGGGGTTGGTACAGCAAGCTATAAGGATAGACCGTGATAGCCAAAGTGCAATTTTCTTGGCTAAGAACCCTGCTTATCATTCAAAGACAAAGCACATTGATGTTCAATATCACTTTGTTAGAGATATGGTTGAGGCTAAAAGGGTGTTGCTGGTAAAGGTGGACATTTTGAAGAATGTTGCAGATGCATTGACGAAGTCTGTGAGCACTCAGAAGTTCTCTTGGTGTAGAGAAACAATGGGTGTTGAAGAATTGGCCCAATGACTAAGCTCTCCTGTGGCCCCCTGTGGAAAGAAAACAACAAGTGGGAGAATGTTGGGTATGTGTTATATTCTTTCCACGACTAGCCCCACATGTTGTACGTTGCGCCGGGCGCAGCAGGGGGGTCACAAGGGGGGAGGCAGCACCCACTGTTGGGGCTCGGGGCAGCGCCTCGGCGAAAATTTGTTTGGTGTGCGGACCCACTCATAAGCGGACCCACCCATGTTTTGTGCATGATTTTGCACATGGTTTTGGGGTACGATGGTTTTCGGCCTCTGGTAGTTTGTAGATCCGGTCAAGGGAACTACAGTTATGTTCTAATCTAGGGTTAATGGATTGGGGTTTATGTATGCTTCGGCATGTATATATATGTGTTGTAACACTAAAAGGAATATAATGAAAAATCAAGTTTGTCGTCCCAATTTGGGATCCAGGGAAAATCTCTCGTGTTTATTTGTTTTATGTTTTATGCTCGCTATTGTTTATTTTCGCTTATAAGATTCATGTGTAGATAATTTCTCAAGTATGGGTTAAACCTACC